>CM068706.1:5000-605000 GCA_035079005.1 Fraxinus americana | reverse complement strand
CAGTAAGTACTTTTCCTTGCATGATGATGATCCAAAGCCTAACCCAACTTTGTATCGTAGTACAATTAGGGCTTTTCAATATTTGACATTGACTAGATCACATTTTGATAATTTTTGATTGCCAATATTTTTAATGAAAAATACGTTTTTTCCATCTAATTTTCTACTTTTGTATTGTTTGATTGACAATTTTTTCCATAGAAAATATTTTCCTAGTTTTGGTCACGTGACCATATTTCCCTTGCAAACAAGGAAAATGTTTTCTTTAGAAAGAAGTGGTTTTTATTTTCTAGGTAATTCAATATCTCTCTCTCATCTATCCACCAATAAAAAATAGACAAGTGTAATATTTTCTAGGTAAAAAACTAAATTAATCAAACACATCTAATTAATAATTTTCATATAAATAATTTCTGGGCAATTGAATAGCTTAAAATTTATTTTTTTCTATGCAAATTACATGCTCGCAATAAAACGTTTATAGTCTTTACTTTGAGAACTTGATATTGTTTAACCTCCTCCTATTGTGTGGTGTGATAATCAAGGACTTGTTTCTTTAGCTGAATATTCGGCGTTTCGTGCTTGAATGAGTAAATTAACCAAAGAACAGGAACCCTAATTAATACAAAGACACTCCATTTTTATAAATGATGAATATCCTCTTTTATCTCTTCTGCCCTGTGGCCATTAATAATCACTTCAATTGTTTATCAATATAGATTTTTACGTGCAAAATATATTTTTTCTTTTCAAGAAATTTAAATAAACAAATATATTTTCTTTTCGGGCAACGCTCAATGAATTGATTAACCACTTTGCGGCCAAAATTTTCAAGAATCTGTCTAGAGATTTAAACCTACACATTCCATAGCCACTTGAGTTAAGCTCGCAGGAACCCAACCAAACATGGAGAGAGGGACGCCAGCACGGCATGGTCCGGACCAACCCAATCCTACCATCACCTTTGAATCCTCGGCCAGATGCGTTAACAAGCTGGGCTCACCGTCAATCGCCGGCAAGTTACCTTCCACGCCCACAAACACTCCAAAGTTCGCCGACAAGTGCAGTCGACCGAGGTGCTTGGACTGCCATTTTTCCAAGGTCAAGGGAGCACAAAAGCTCAGATCATCATTGATCACTATGCAAATCGTGGATGAAGCCGGCTTAAGAATTTCCGACTGTTCTGCCAGGGACGTTCTGTGTTGGAATTTACAATCTTACCTTGAAGCTTTGGAATTAAAATCAAGGGAAGCCAAGTGCAAGTCTCATTCTGTGCAAGTAACCAGCTGATTAACCCTCAATTAGCTCCTATAAATAATTGTAAGCATTTGATTAGCTAAGTAAGTTAAATGAAAGCTGTCATTTAGTTTCTTTTCTGTTTTGCTTTGCACGTGTATATATATACACACTCATCCTGTACAAATCAATTGAGTAAGAAATAATATTCTTTCCCCAATTCTAGCTCCGTTCTCCTCTCTTCAATTGAGCTATTTTACATGGTATCCTCGTGATTTTTTCAGCTTCCGTTGCTGCTTCGGGCGGAAGCTGGTTATTTTGAAGAGGTGAATGAAGAAATTGAAAAGATGGGTGAATGTGATAATAACGATGATCAAATGAGTTTCTGTGAAGTGGGATTTGTCACCAAACCGTTGGATGACAGTTGGTGCCTGGTGGAAGAAATTTGTTTCATGTGGAGCAAATTAATAAATAAATGAACATATTATAATCTTTCTTGAATGAGTTTGTGTTCGTATGAAATGATTAGATCTGATGTCTTGCTCGTAGTGGACAAGATAAAAACTTCACACTACTCACATGACAAGAGAATCTTCCTTATGGTTCTCTAAAATAGTCGTACAATTAGAGAACCATATCTGCCACGTCAATAGGAAGTTTTTATCAATTCTAATGAAATGATTCCCTTTATCATAAGAATTAAACAATCTTCCATTAGACGTTTAGAAATGATGGCAGAACACTCATGGCTCGTATAGTAGGTTGGATTACACAAGATCACATAGGGAGGAAGAAAAATTCAACTAAAATCTTGTCTATTTTAGTGTCTAATCATGTTCGATTCTATGTATCTAACTACCCTTAATGAATAAAAAATACTATTTCACTGTCATTATCATTTTGACAAATTTTACAAAGAAACATGTAGCAACAATCCTTGCTTACACCAAATGAAACTCTACAACTATCGAATTACACGTGATTCCAAATGTGACGAGCTCCTCCACGAACGACAATGCATAATTGTGCAGGATTCCCCAGGAATATACAAAGAAAACATGCACACGTTTTCATCTTTGCTGAATATTTGGGCTTCTGTTCTCATGATTGATCCTTTCTTGTTTTGATGTAAGAAAATGGCCGGGGATTTCAATTTTCTTTTTCGATGATACATTCTTGGAAGCACCATTCTTCTTAGTCAAAAATGTTGAAGGGGAAGGAGGAGGTGGCATTGAGACAGTGCCTTGCTTCTTGCTTGAATATGTTTTTCCCACTGGCTCTGGCTGGGATAGTGAACTCTGCAATAATAATAGTAAAATCAAGTCATTGAGTCTAGACATCTCCAAAGTTTGAGGTGGTAATGTATGAGAAAAGAAGAAACCTTTTCCATCTGATTTTTTGGTATTTCTCGTTCCTTGTAAAAATCAGGTAGCGGACGAGCTTTGAAGCAAAAGCTTTGACGCAATTTTCTAAATTCATTTCCTGCTTTCTCCTGCGTATACAAAAGACCCTTCAATCACAGTTAAACTTCAGCATGACGTATTAGATTAGAACACAGAGTACAAAAGAAAAAGGGTAATGCTACATGTACACATACACTTTTACACAATCTTTTACACCTCTCTCACATGGAGGGGGGTACACGATTATTTTATTATGTGTGGGCCCCCTTCCATGTGAGAGAAGTGTAAAAAATTGTGTAAAAAATTGTGTACACTTAGCATTATTCAAAGAAAAAAGGCTGGCATCAAGAGTATAACCCTTAGTTTTGTTTGTAGTTGCACCTTTGGTGCCTCCTTAGCATTGAATTTCTCCTCAAGTTTCTGAAATGTTGGGAGGAAGAAAATGAGCATACTGTTAAGTCATAAAATATGTTTGAGAACGAGTTCTAGAATAGGAAACAAGACCCTTGCCTGTTTTCTTCTGGCAGCTCTTTCTTCCGTTCTCAGAATAAATGGAGTCGATAAAGTTGGTGATTGTAATTTCTTCCGGTAGGCCGTAAATGACTTGGGGCAACTAATATACAAACATATTGGTATCAAAACGAAGTGTAAGGATTTAACCCCTAAATACAATTTCGAGAGCAATAAAAAAGCAGGAAAAAAAAAAAACTGATTTACGTGCATTGTTTCGAGAGAGAAGATATAGAAATGCTTCCGTGATATCATACCGATATAGAATATGTATTAAGGTCTCCCACAAATTTGTTTTGTTTATTGGTTCTGATTTTCTTCAGCAAGTATCTCAATACCTTCTTATTTGAAACTGTAGTTCTAAAAATCAACAAATAAGTATAGATTTTCATGTCATTTGAACCTACACTGCCGATAAAATGTGCCATTTGGGGCCGCTTGTTCTGCTTCCTAAAGCCGAGGGATCGATTGGTGCTTTGTTCCTGCGAGTTATAGACAATGTGAAATTAGTTTTCAAATTTTCACTTGTCATCAAATAGCTGTATTGTGTTAATTAACTTCTTGTACCTTCTATCTTCAGATCGAGGCGTTGCTGCATTATATTTTGACAAACCATATTTACCCGCCTACAGATGATAACAAGAATCAATCTTAGCATGCTTAAAACAATTTTCTACTCAAAACAGGCTGAAGAAAAAACATTCTGTGTAACCGAGCTACATAAATTGAGAGGTACCCCAATCGGAGTCTTCAGTGGAGTCACACAATCCTTTTGCGTCTTGGATGGAACTGGAGGAACACCTAAACTTCCGGTTCTTTCGTTCGAAAGAATCGGGACTTTATGTGGTTCTTTAGCAGGAACTATATTAATCAATGCACGTAGAGATTTCTGAGAGGACTTGTTTTTATCCATGGAGTCCACATTAAACTTCCTTGTGACATTTTGTTCTTTCTTGAAATGAGGAGTAATTGGCTTGGCAGGTGTATATGGAACTTCTGACGTTGTACGGTGAATAGATGACTTGAACGAAGAAAGTGCTGATCTTTTCTTGCTTGTCACCGATGAATTATCCTCACGTTGGTCGGATTTCTGATGCATTTACATGGTTAGTACACAGTATTATACTAGATGGGATCAGATCGAACTGTGTATTAAACGTGTCATCAGCAAAAAAAAAAAAATCAAAGGCATTATATATGCATTACCTTCAACAGTGGTTTCTCCATCTGTGGTGTTCCACTAGTCTCTGATCCAGAAGTTGGTTCTTGATTCTCAACATTATAAACCTTGTTCGATGAATTTTCCCTCGCCGGAGTCTCCCCCGAGGCCTCAATTACACCATTTTCGCCATCTTTCCCAGTTTCTACTTCATTTGATTTAGCAATTACACCATGTTCGCCAGCATTGAGTCCTAAATCTTCCTTTCCAACCAGCTTCTTAACCTCACACCCTCGTTCATCGGCTGCTTGCAAATCATTAGCACGATCCCCACTATCTTTAACATTATTGGAAGCATTTTCTTGATCAACCAAAGCTGCTGCTGCTGCTCTTTGAGCAGCAATTCTCTTGTAATGAGCTTCAAAAAAGGCCTTCTTCTGTGCCACTGATCCCGGCTGCGCATACCTTTCGGCCTCTTCAACGTAACGCTTGTGGGATGAGAAGGAGGACCATTTTTCCCAAGACAAAGATTCCGACATAAACCTCCCAAATGAAATTGACTCCCCGAGAGCGTGCATCGGGTTCCCCTGTTTGGCTTCATTGGGTATTGCAGAAGCATAAGAGAAGCCATGCATAAGACAAGCCGAGTCTCCCATTGTGTTTGCAGGTTTGCAGAATGATAAGCTCACAACACAACAACAATTGAAAATTACGTATCCCAGAGAAATCTGAACTTTGGTCTGCTGTTTTTTTTCCTTCTGATGACACGAACAGGACAGCTTTTATCTCAGCCTTAAATTTGAAATTCAAAATGAAAAAGCAATAGGCAAAAGTTGTAAAGAGAGGCCACATGGAGGAACTTTTACTTTTTTTTTTGCGGTTTGGGATGGGTCCCACGTCTTAAATTAATCAAGAATTGTAACGTTCGACTTTTTCGAATTTTTAATGTGAATTAGGATTTGGTTAACTATATCAACTGTGTGTAACGTCGGGTTTTAAATTTTAAAAAGAAATTAAAAGCGGGTTTAGCCTTTATAAAGCGCATATTGCTAAAATGAATGCTGGTTGAAGTCGCTCTCGGAGGTTAAGGATGTTTAGTGCTGAACCACTTCTTGTTCCTATATCAGTTTTAACCATCATGGCCGTGTGCTGGATGCCCATCTAGAGTTAACTTAACCCTTCAAAGAACACGTCATAGGTCCGCCCATCCAAAAAATTCGTTTAATTTTATAAATGCTAATTTGTAGAGTTGTGTTACAAGTACATGGGTTTTTTTCTTATAGGAAGGGTGGATTGTGTGTTTACAAGGATGACACAACATTGGGGGTGGGGTGGATTTTTTATTCTTATTTTTCAAACATGTGGGGCCCGCCAGTGTCTCTCACCTAGCAGGCCCCTGTGAATTGCCTCTTGTACTTGAGGCAATTCTCTAATTTGTAATGTGGTAGTTCATTCGTCCTAAAAATTTAGAGTTTGTTTGGGAGGAATTTTTGGGGAAAAAATTGATTTTTGAATAGTGATATGATGGGAAATGTGTGATTAAAAAAGAAAAAAAATTATTGATGTGATGGAAAATATTATTTTATTGAAGAATGTGTGGTTGAAAATGAGAATTGATTTACTGTAGAATTTGAGAATTTCTCCCAAACACCCCCTTAATTTGTAAAAAGTGAATGTATCAAATCCTACTAACAATTTTATGCACGTAGACATAAAAAATAACATATATAAATTCATTTATGGAGATTAGTTCCTGTTCCATATAACTTAAATAGTAAATTAAAATTCAAGTAAAGTTAACAATTAATTTTAACCACACATTTCATGATACCACAACTTTTAAACCATATATTTCATTAACTTTCACCAAAATCTATTGGTCCATGTTTGGTCCGGATTAAAATCTAATTTTAATCCAAGTCAAAATCAAACAATCAATATTAACCACATATTTCATGGTCCCACAACTTTTCAACGACACATTTCAAAAACTTCTATCACAATCTACTAGAAATCTAATTTTAATTCCCACCAAAATAGCTAATTTGTAGCTACACCAAACATGGGCTAAAGTAAGAGAATGGGAAGAATGTACCCTTTTCTTTGAAACAACATGGCCTATGTAATAACCTCACAATTATGATTAGGAGGTTCACCCGCTGATTTTCTAGTATGGGGCTGTCTGTCTGTGCTTAAAATCAATAATCAATCCGTTGGCAGCAATAATCAACCGTTGGCAGCCGCAACAATTGACCCTGTTTCTCACAGGCAACCTGCAAGTTGGAAAAAAAGGGTACAAAAATCAATTAATTGGCCCAATAAAATCGATGCCAGACAGCCCCTATATCTACAACACAATTTTGTACCAAGTTTTTGGTAGACTGAACCAAAAAATAGGTTGGAAAAATTTTCTTATATGACCATAAATGAATGGATTTGCATTAAAGAGAGAACACAAAACAAAACACAGAAACTACAAAAAGAAAATCTCATGAACATTTATTGCTTATCACGCCGTCTCACAACATGTTGAGTATCACACTGTTTTATGCTCCAGGAGAGTATTTGTTCTAACATCAGACATCACCAAAACTGGTAGTTAATCAGTAGACCAAATGAGAGAGAGAGATCCAATTTGATGGGTTTTGTAATACTACGTTATACATTTTTGACCAAATGAGTCAGCATTGATATCATCAAACTAACTTTGAGGCTAATAGTTGCACAAAGCACACGTGAATGCATTACAACAAAGTTGATAACATACAAACACGAGTACGACTCAAAATATTTTTTTTTGACACTAATTGTATATAACCAGAGATCATGGTTCCAGCCCCTTTATCAGTGAGAATCTGGAGAAGTAGCGAATGCTCATTGCACAAGAAGCCATCAATAATACTAGCTATCCGAATCCCTTGATATCAATATCCTTCAACAAGCTCTCGGGATCATCACGGTCCTCCAGTATTCCAGAATCAACTTCTCCGCACACAAAGCCACTGCAAGCTTGCCAGCTGCCATGTCTGCATTAATATCATATGGCTGCCACTGTCATGAGCAAGTGAATACAAAATCAAATAAATATGCAAAGGCTACATTAATTGAGAAGTGTCCGGGAGAAACAATGGATCGCAACACCATTACAATTCTATGGTGACTGACCATGGATTGCCCAACTGTTAATAAACGATAACAAAAATTGGTTGGTCTGAACATCGTCTTACAATGATCATCAGCTAAAGCCAAAGGAACCAGGTTTTATGCTACCTAATGTCAGGGGGGTATTTTTATCTATAATAAATTGATGAAGAATACAGATTCAACGAACAATAAACAGAAAAGAAGAAAAAGAAAAATTATCAGCCTTTACACTGACAACTCAAACAAGGCTGAGAAACTGAAATGTTCGCCATCTCTATAGCTTCCCAATGGAGTGTAAATAATAAATATATTGCGATGGTTACAACACCGTGAAGGCAGAATAACATTAGTCAGACATTCTGAATTCATTCTTTTATAGGTCAGAGAGTGTGTATCATAATCCAAGGCATGCGTGACTTGGTGTGTGAACGTCAGAAGTGAAATTTTAACATAAATACACACGTGGAACCAAGAAAGAAGGCAAGAGAGAGATGAAATCCAAAGAGGAAAACAGATAACACCGCGGTCAGCAGCATTGCAACTGAAATTGAATACACCTGCAATAGTTATGCAAATTATGTAAGCATTTATAATTTATTGTCCACTTTGGTTACATTACTTTGCTCGTTCTCAAACCACTTATGCTAGCTCAACGCTATATCCAGCAAACCAACATAGGTGTTAAAGAGATTATTTGTGCTTCATTAACACCTAAGACTATTCATCAGGAATGGGCCTTTTTTTCCATTCATGGTTAAACAACTGCGACAAGCAACTCCTAATATGCTTGTTTGACAGTGTTACTGCCTTTTTTTTTTTTTTGTCCAAGTTCTACTGTTTGCTGACCCTATTTATTGAAAATAATGCTTTGTTGTTGTTACATCCTATTGCTTACTGGAGATGAGTCAACTTATGGGCAGTTTGGTGAATGAAAGAAATTACTGGGCAGGACCAATCAGATGTTAAGGAATTCACTTCTTATTTCTTCCATTCAACTTATTCATCTGGAACTCTGAATCTCTCATCAAGAGCTCGGTGAAACTGCATTTGGCAAGAAAAAACCTCATAAAGCATTTATTCTATTACTAGCTCCATCATGATGCAGCTGCCTTGTATTGCAGGGTTTGTTCACAATAAAAATACCGCAAAAAAAAAAAAAAAGATGAAGAACAGATGCCTTTGGCTGTCTGGCAGTGACATGGAAGGGATCTGTGGTTTTTGACAAATATGCATAGCTGCTAAGTTTTTAGGCATTTCTTCGATTAAGTTTATTGTATTGACTTTCGGCCCCCTCACTTACCAAAATATCTCATTCACGTCCTTGACATTTGAGCTGTATGACGACTTCAAGGTACTTTCTTATTATATTACTGCCCCCCAAAGAATTGGCCCATGATCCACCCCTTAGAAGTAACAAATCATGGCCCAAGCATAATCTAATAAATTGATGCGCACATACCATCAGATAGACTATAAATATTAAATAGTCTTTACCTTCACAATGTTGTCAGCATATTTCATGACCATTGATACTGCAATACCACTGTGTTTACATCAAATATATAGTTAACAGAAAACTCTTGTAACACATATGAAAAGCAAACATATTTCGTAAATGCATATTGTCAAGGAAAATATCAATAAATAGATTATAGAAGAAATGAAAGGGTAAATGAACATGAATTCATTTGTAATTAACATTATAATTCAACTTAGGAGAGTTAGCATTAACATAAGAACTCTAGATAGTTCCATAATTTCCGAAATAATATATGTATATAAGTAAATAATGAACAACAATCAGCAAATTGTGCCAACAGTTGGGGCCTATGTCCAGCTAACCATCCGCAGCACATTTTCCAGTCATATAACTATGAACTAAAGCCTTTCGTGTGTACAGGTAACCAAAGGTATGGATTTAGCTCAATGCACCAAACAGCAGTAGGATAATAATTAATCCCAAGTAGCTTTCGAAGACACAAGACTATATATAGACAAGTTATAACTCAAAAGCAAGTGAGCCAGAATATGAACCATTAAAGTGAAGGGATTATCAGTAAAATGCACAAGTCTTTCCATGGAGTGGCCAAAATCATAAGGAAGCTAATTTTTTTAAACCAGAATTTTTTATTTTCATTCAAGAGAACTGGGGAAATGCTAAGATGATTTTGCAATGGCAACATGATGTAGGACAATTTCAAGAAAACTCTCATGAAGCCTCTTATAATGGATAACCAATTACTTCAGTAATATATTAAGTGCATTTTCCTGAAGGAACAGATTTACCGAATTTTTGGGGCTGTTTTGGGAGACGATGAATGGTGCCTTAGAAAGGGGAAGAAAAAGAAAAAGAAAGAAGACGAGACAGATTCCCCGCTCAAGGGTTAACCAAATTCACAAAATGCAATATCATTCGAAATGTCAACTCTACTATTAGATTGAAAAAAGACATATCTATAGGCTGCAGGATTTCCTAATCCTACTAGGAAAAGAGACAACGCGAAATGACCATTTTAAGTCACAATGGACAAATACCCATAAACAACTTATGTTTAAAAAGATCAACATACCCTTGACTTTAAAACATCAAGAATCCTAAATGCTAATTACCAACAGTTAAATAGAGAACACGAGTTTCAGCCTGAGCTTAATGTAATTTTCTCCAAGTCCTGCCATGCATAAAATGGCAGATTTTTTTATTCTTTCGAGCACATGTTAAGTGATGGAATTCAAGTATTCAACCAAGTAAGAACATACAAGCAATAAATTCTTCACCATTGAGTTTTTCCTCTCTCGTCTCAACGTCAAACTTACCGTTGCAATAATTTTTAAAGAGGTTTTCATTACAATCCTAGATTTGTCTAAAGAAAGTGTCACAAATTTTCTTTTTGCCCCATAATTGATGATAATTAAATATTCTACGAGTTAGGCAAGTTGATCCAAGACCAAATTAAATGATATAAGTACCTCAGTGCATTGTTCAAAATCATGAGAACTGTCACTAACGAATATCCATGGAAAAATCCCCAACATAGCGGAAGATAAACTTATATATCATGTAATAATTGTACAATTAATCTAGCATAAGAAACTGTAATCTTTGTTAAAAATTTGATTAAAATATTTCATTAGATATTGAATCTGCTTTCTTAAGAGCATCTCTAAAAAACTTTTTAAATATAATTTCCTCTATATTTTAAAGAGTCAATCCTTAAAATTATGTTTCAAGTGGGATCGCGATAAACAGGTGTCGTAGCCCCAGTTCGTTAGCAATCTGCCCTTCAAACTGGGATATCGAGATTCTCTTAAGAGAGAAGGTAGGCCTTCGTCATGTCACGAGTTGGACTCGAACCAGCACCTTAGGGCAATGAGTGGGAAGGAGACTCTTTAAATTAAAATTTAATTAAAGAAAAAAAATATAATAATTAGGACGGAATATAGGGAAAATAAAAGCTAGAGAAAGACAATAAATGTTTTTTAAGAGTAGTAAAAGTAAGTGTTACAATAAAAGAGCATGTTGAATTACCTACAAATTTTTACTCTCTAAATTAAATGCTCTCTAGATTTTTATATATGCCCTTTAAAAATAAAGAGTCTCTTGAAGATGCTCTAAGAAGTTACAAGGAAATGTGCCAAAAGGACTACTATGCTATTTCGTGATACAAATTAGCTACATCAACCTTAAGCTTATCTTGCTAAATGTTTTGAGGCAACAACATTGCAAAATGATGTATTCAAAACCATAAATTATGTCCTCAAGTAAAGTGTGTGCGGGACAAAAACTGATATTCATTGGCAAAATTCTAATTTCCATTCAAAAGTAATTTTATGTGTTTTTGACTCTAGTAATGATCATACGCACAATGAGAAATTAATGAACTTGTGTATATTGAACCTGTTGTATCAGAGACATAAATAACAGAAATAGCAGAAGCAGAAAGTAGCCTCAATTTACTTGTTCATGACTGCTGATGAACTTTAAAGCTACACTGATAGAAAACAAGATTAATACATGGCCACTACATTCTTACTTAGTGTTTAATTGTGCTGTGGTGCATCCTGCACACAACAAAATGAAAGCTGCCCAATGGATCTCGCTCAACCTGAAAGAAAACAATTGTGTTTAATTATTAATTGTCATGGAGTCTCTGCCATCCTTCCTTCACCACCTCCTCATCCACAACCCAAAAAAAAAACAGAAAAAAAGAGAGAGAGCTAACTTGTATATATGAGTCATGACAACAAAAAAATTTCCACAGTTGTTCCAGTTAAAATCCATTCAATGGATATATTAATGATATTGAAAGTCTTTCTCTATTTGAAGTTCAAATGTAACCCGTGTATATTGCCAAATGACTTACTGTTTCTTAAGAATGATATGGTATAATACGCCCGTGCTGATAATGTTTAAATTCTTTAATATT
Source organism: Fraxinus americana (assembly GCA_035079005.1). Lineage (NCBI taxonomy): Eukaryota > Viridiplantae > Streptophyta > Magnoliopsida > Lamiales > Oleaceae > Fraxinus > Fraxinus americana. The sequence goes on along the minus strand of CM068706.1, from coordinate 593,124 downwards.
TGATATCTTTGGGCATCTACATATGCAAAGATGTAATACTGCAACAAACAGACATTTTGGAAAACGTTACTGCAACCGAGATTATGCTAAGGAATTTTGTAATATACGGGAATAAAAATCCTATATGACATAAATTCTTGATGAAATAAAGAGCTGCAGGAACGGGGTAAACCTTAACTTCATCTATTGTTGTACTGTTGTACTCAACCTAATAGAAGCACAAAATTGTGAGAATTTGAAACAAAGGATTGCACTCAATTAAACGTGGAACTGAGAAAACAATGAAACAGTAAATCTCGTATAAATTAGACAAGTGCGACAAAAGCAACACTCAGTGTAAAAAAAGATGTCACTGTGGACATCACTTTTCAAAATAAGGTTTCGATCCATAATATTTAACCTACACAAAATTGATAACTGTCTGTCAAAGTTATCAAGAAAATCGCTGAGATCTGGAGGACGGCATTACGCATCTACAAGCACAGAAATGTATCATTTTTTATTAGGATGATGTTAATAATTATTTTTTTCAGAACTGACTATATTTTCTATTTTGATTTCAGTTCATCCTCGCTTTTTTAATGGAGGTAGTACCTTCAAGTTTTAGATTCTTCCAAATTCTCTCCCGTCTTGTGTAATTCGGGAGGTTGGTAATAAAAGGAAAAAGAAAAAAAAAATTGTCCAGAATCCTTTTTCAACTAAAGATAAACATATATGTCCAAAAATGAAAGGCATCTGTAATTCTATCTACTACCTAGTAATAGCAAAATATGTAACTAGAGGAAGGAAAAGAATGACCTGTTATCCTAGGTAACCCCTTTGTTCCTCCAGATTCTTGCCAATGCTTCGAATGATAGCGCATATTTCAAAGCTTCTACCTACTAACAAAGAAGAAAGTCAATGGTTCAAGTGAATAAAATTCTTCTATGGAAGCACGAGCCTGCCAATAAAATGAAGGAATAGTGATCATTATATCTCAAATTAAAAAATGACATCTACTCACCAAAAAAGTTGCGCCCTTACATTGTACTCGTACTTTCCAGCCCTTTTCGACCGGACAATGAGAATTGCTTGTGAACTCATGAGAACGGTCAAAGCAAGTGTTACGGCAGACTTATTTTGATCATCAAGAAAAAGGCAGAAATGAGGCGAACATCCCCTCTCCCTCCAGTTTTTAGCTCTAGAAATATAATACAATTGAAAGGCATTCATTATTCATTCGCACTTCCAGACCGGACATTAGAGCTAACTCCCAACATGTACACTATTGGCTGAGCCCTTAAGAGAAATGTGAGATTGAAAAGGCGGGCCTCTGGAAAAAAAGAGAGCAAGAGAAAATCAGCAAGCATAACATGAGCGTGTGATGCAGCAATGAGAAAATTTTAAGAATGGTCACAAATATGGCACCTGCAAGGTGAAACCCTCCTAAGTTCTCAATATCCTCACAAAAGACTGTAAGACAGTAAACATCATCCTTTCCCTACCTAAACCATAACCCAACTAAAAGTAAATCTAGGGCAACTAAATTACATTTTTAGCCCAATAGAACCTCTATGTAATGATGCCACAAATCACGTTGCTATAGAGAATGAAATATAGAGAAAAATGCAATGCCCACGTATACACACATAAAGAGCTCAATTTAGTTCCTTTTTTTTCCCTTAAAACACACGAATCTACAAATTTCCAATTTTTCTGAAGACTCGTGAAGCATGACAACGAGCTAAATAATGCCATTTTAGCAGAAAATTAGAGAGGGACATGTTTAGAAAACCTCAATATTTAGGAATTTCCAGTAAGTACTGTGATTGAAACAAAATCACAATAAAATGCATCATAGATCACTGTCAAAAATTAATCTAATCTAATATTAAATAATCCACCAATTAATTTCATACATACAGTAGAAAGGAAATAAATGTACAACATGAGAGGAAAAGAGGAAAATGACGGAAAGTGCAAGAAGAACCTGACCAACTATGAGCGTCTGCAATTGAAAGAATCTTTCAGAATTTTTTTCGGCCCAATACAGAAATGCCTTAATTTGGGGGATTTTAAAAAAAAAATCATTATAAACATGCACTAAAACATACATACTACAATTTCAACCATTATAATCGCAAGAAATACGGTGTAAACTGCAGCAATTTACCAACGATAATTTTGAAACCTACACGCTCCAAATCAAGCAAAATCGAAATCATAGAAGAAATTCTTGCACAAATCAAACCCAAGACTGCTTCAGTTACCTTTTAATCGAAGTTTTCTTCCCAAATCTGCAGGTTTGTAAATGGTTTGACTTTTGGTTCAATTAGTTCATATTTTGTTGTGTTTAATTTTTAAGTAACAAATTATATACATTTCATGATTATTTCAGTAAAAAAAAAAGGCAATTATAGACTCATTTTTAATGATGCCATTATTTAACTATTAGAATCATGAACACAAATTTCATTTTTTTTTTGTTATAGTACGTGTGAATTTTCATATTCATATTAATGTATATATTAAAATTCATATTTATACGATGCATGTAAAATATATGTGAAAATGTAAATACAAATATGAAAATGAGAAAATTGACTTGCCCAGTCACTTATTTTTAAGGAAGTTGCACTTTATCTCATTTCAATTCTTTTGGATCAATTAAAGACATGCATACACATATATTTGTGAAAATTTAAATATGAATACGAATTTAACTTTGCTTCAAATTAAAAAGTGAGATAATGTAACACTTTATTTGTCTTTTGTATATAAATTAATGTGGTAAAATTTAAAAGCGACGCACTCTATCACTTTTTTTTAAAGTCTCACTCTATTTCATTTGTATTTTTTTGGGGATATATATAAAATTAAAGTCTTCATCAGTTATGAAGATAAATGAAAACAAAATTAAGAATATAAAGGTGACAAAATGGCTGAAATTGTTGTTCAAATAAAATGTACGTACAACAACCTTTGTTAAAATGTATATGTCACTTTTTTGTTCATGTTGATTTTTTAAAAAGCCAAGTTTTAACAATGTTAAAAAAGACTAAGGTATCTTGTTGTCGTTAATATGTAAGTTTAAAATAATTGATATATCTTTATATTTACGCATAAGCTAAACTAATCAGCAATTTTATGAAGTTCAAAGAGTATATCACTTTTTTAAAGGAGTTAATGTATATAACTGCTAAAAGGTATCATGAAAAAGTGACATATCATAACATTCAAATCAATATTCATGTGGTATAATTAACTCTCAATCCTGTAAAAAGATAAAAGAAAGTCTATTAAACTAAAAGTGAAATAATTCAAAATAGTGAAAAAAAAATGACAATCAATTTGTGGCTTTTTGGGACTTTCTGGATTTTTGGGTGTTTTGGACGTAATTAATACAAAAATAATAATTCTTATTAGTTTTAAGGGTATTAATCTAATATATTATTTTTGGGGGTAATGGACGTAATTTTCCCTCAAATTAATGGAAGCACGTGGTTTCAAGTTGACACCAAATAAAAAAGATTTCGACTATAGATTTTCGTGCAATAGCTCCGGACGAGAGGGTACTTGTAATATTTAGACATGAGACATAGCGGATGTTAAATACTATTGGATGTGTCACTTTTTATTGACAGTTCGAAGCGCATCATGCTATGACAGAATAACAAAATCTTCTGCTTTTTAGCTGATAGATTATTTTTGGTTAAACTCTTTACAACTTATCAATGGATATAATCATTTTGGTATGAATAGATTATCAATCATGCTACATGTATGTTAACTTTTATATTAAATTTGACATTCTTTGACATAGAATTCATCATATTAATTGATTTTTAAAACACTCTTTCACATCATTGACAAGATTTTTGACATATGGGGGGATGTCTACAAAAATGTATTAGTAGTTTAATTGATAGTTTACTTGTTTGGGCGTGAATGTTCTTATTTAGACATCTTTTTTAGGCTACTAGATTTATGTGGGCCAATTTCAGTTGTCTAGCCCATTTAAAAAGGGTAGTTTTGGCTGGACCTATTTCAATTTAAACTGTCATGCACCGTTACTGCGCCTTACACCTCGAAGGTGCCTTCACCGTCACACAGCTGACGTTGAAGTAGGTGAACATGCAGGGCCGGCCCTGAGGCGAGGCGAGTAAGGCCGCCGCCTCAGGCCCAAGCTTGGAGGGGGCCTAATTTTTGGCCCAATTTTTTTTTTTTTTTTTTTTTTTTTATATGACAAGCCCAAATCTCTAACCTAAGGCCCTAAACTCCTACAGTCCTACACACCGAATCATTCTCGTCTCGACCACTCTCTCCTTCCCGCTCTCAAATCTCCGAAAATAGTGGATGAAAGTAACTCGAATCCACCTACCACCAATCAACCGCTCTTCAAGTCGACGCCGGAGTGGTGTACTGGTGTTTACCGAAGTCCAGAGTCTCCAGAAGTCCAGTGTATTCGGTTTACAGCTTTCCCGAAATCTAATCAGCTTCTGCTCTTCTGGAGTTCTGTCTTCACTCTTCTGGAGTTCTGAAGCTTCTACTGGAGCTGGACCAGCTGATAAGTGGTAAGTGGGCGATTTGAGTTTTGGGGATTTCCTGATTTTTCTAATTTCACTTTTGATTTTTCTGCTCGTAGTCGTATACTCGTATGAATCTATTTGTACAGGTTAAGTTTAGATAAATGATTATAACTTGATTTGGTCAATGAGTTGGTGATGCCATAATGGTATTAATTTGTAAACCTTGATTTGTAACTTCAACATCAAAGGATGATTTATGATTTTCTTTGCAGTTTCTTGAGTTCAGAGGCTCTGTGTAGGGTTTTTATATGGATTTCTTGAGTTCAGAGTCTCTGTCTAGGGTTTTGGCTGATATTGTGGTTTAGGATTTTTGCTGCAAGCCTGCAACTTTGTGATGATTTAATCTTCGAGATGTGATTCTTTGATGGATCAATGATGAGAGAGATTGATTTCAGAGAAATGGATAGTGGACAGTTTGAGGATTTTGACGATTGTCAAAATTATGTGAAGGGCATGTTTGGTGGAGTGAATTAAGTTGGCATTTTAATACTATTAGAAATTGTGTTGTTTTTCATTTCGTTTTTTACTTATATTTTTGTAGTAATTATGGAATAAAAAAAAACAAGTAAAAGTATTTTTGGAATATGTTTACAATTTTAGGTAGGTGGTGCAATTCCCACTTAATTTAAATGTTGATATTCTCCGTCAGACTTATTTTGTTTTGTAAAAGCTTTACTGTTCTGAATGATTTGAACGTGATTCAATTTCAGGCTTGTGAGAACTGAAATGCAACGCTGGATGCTGGAATAGGCGTGATTCCACAATTTTCGTGAATTTTCTACTTCTCAAGTAAGCAATGGCTTGCTCTAACTTGATATTGAAATTGTTTGAAGCCTTGTCGGCTTATATAATTGTGGTCTGGTCGGCTTGTATGAATGTTCATTGTAGCATGTAGGATCAATTGTACAGGCGCACGTAGTCACTATATTGAATACTTTAATTGTGAGATGATTGTGATATTTGTTTGTTGTTCTACGCGTCAGTGTTAAGTTTGCAATACGTTGCATAATGCACAATTGGATTTTGCTTTTACATTGATCTCTGGGGGCCAGAGACGGAGCTAGGGGGCCGCCGTTGATCTCCGTCGTCTCTTAGTTAAAAAAAATTTTCAGGGGCGAACCCCAAGAGGGGGCCCACCCCCTCCACCCCCCCCCCCCCCCGAACTAAATTCCTAGCTACGTCCCTGCAGGGGGCCCAATTTCCGGAGTCTGCCTCAGGCCCCGCCAATCACAGGACCGGCACTGTGAACATGTCCAAGGTTGGGCCCACCGATGGCTGCTACAAAATTACAAATGTAAAAAATACGTGAAATACATTTCTGATGTCAATAACATTAGGGAATCATCGACTCCCCTCGTAATGGACCGTTCCTGCATAACGGCCACCAGATTTTTGAAAGTTCTGTTAGATCAAGAAACAATGGTCTTAATAAAAACAATATCCAATGTGAACTTCTTCTAAACTATATGCCGTTTATGTGAAAATTGTATAATAGATGGAAAAAATTATGTTTACTTTCGATGGTACTGATGCAATTCATCAATAAAAAATTAGATTGAAATGTTGCTCGTTCAACGCTAAATGTTCATCTTATGCAATTCGTAGAAAAAATTCTTACTAATTTTTACCTAATCGATCAAATGTTTATATCGAATCGGCGTAGCTATTCTTTATAACTCAAGAACGTAATTTCAACTAGTATAGAAAATATGCGGAGAAAGCTTTCAATTTTGAATGGCTTCTATAACTACATATACAACTTTCTTGACTTTTCGAAAAGTCTGTTCCCACCGATCTCGCAGCTTGACTGGCCTGCTACGATGGTGGGATTTCTCCCATTTCCTGTTCTAACCAACAATATAGTTAATTCTACATAGTACTGATGTTCACTAATTTTTTTTTTTTTTTAGAAATACGAGAGGGATGAGTGCCTATAACCCGTATAACATGGTTAGGTTTTCTCGTAGAACGTCGAAAGATGGTCTAACATTGCTATTAAATACCATTAGCATGGTGCACTTTTTTTTTTTCTTTTTTCTTTTTTTTCTTTTTGGATTGGTAAATATAAATTCTTTTGATCAAAAATTCTTGTAAAAGTGTACCGGGTATACCGGGGCAAAACAAAGATCAAATGATATATAAATGACAAAGATATATCAACTCAAAATTAGAGACTCAAAATGAACCAAAACATTAAGATACAAAGAGAACATGACTTTGTATACATGTATTTTAATCTGTCTAACGATGCTATCAATACATGGTTTGAGATCCGCAAAATTCGTTCTATTCCGCGTCATCCAAATTTGGTAGACCGTGCAAGCAAGAGCGTTTTTCTTGGCTTTAGATTGCCAAGATATGCCTCGAGCTTCTTTCTTCATCCACTTCAATGTACTAAGTATTGTTGTCATTGAACTCCTCATTTCCAACCAACATTTGATCTATCCCCAGATGCTTGAAGCCCAAACACATTGACAAGGTAAGTGCTGACCCGTTTCAAAGTGTGAACCACAAAAGACACACATCCTATCAATGTTTAGATGCACCAACTTATCATTCACAAGAAGCTTAGACTACGCAGCCAACAGCATGAAGAAGAGTTTTGGAGTGATGTAAGGTCTCCAAATCTCCTTCGTCTATGCCCTTATCTCCCCATTCGGCCTAAAAAACTAATATGCACTATCCATACAAAAATGGCCAGAAGCTATCCATTTGGACAGCCTATGAACTGCAGCTTGGTCGGTGAGTTCTGGCCCTCTAAGCTGATTTTGAATGTCCAACAGTTTCGTGTTTAAAGGAGAGTGGTCTTTCTTTGTCACACAATTCCAAATACTAGCCCCACTGAGGTAAATTTGATTAATCCATTTAATCCATATTGTGTCTTTCTTCCTACGGATATTCCAAAGGGACTTTGAAAGAAGTGTTGAATTCCAGCATTATATGTCTCTAAATCAAAATCCACCCTCATGTTTTGGCAAGCAAACCTTACTCCAAGAAACCAACGGTTTATTAGTACCCTAAAGGAAGTTTCGGCATAAACTAGTGATCTTTGAAGCAACAACGGTTGGGATAAGAAATATGGAAAGCCAAAAACATTGCACGCCTTGAAGAACGGTTCTTATAAGTTTCGCTCTACCCGCATAGGATATAGATGCCTTAGACTAACCACAAATGTAAGCTGTGATTTTGTTGAGAAAAGAGTCATAAGAGCTAATTTTCAACTTCTTCGAGACAATTGGGATCCCCAAGTACCGAAATGGCATGGATCCCTTGGACATATTAGTTAATTCATAGATCTCCTCAAGCTCTTGTTGAGTTGTGTGGAGCCTGACTATACTGGACACCCAGCCACAACTACTGTATTGTGATTAGGGTATTTCCATTGTATTAGGATTTTTTCTTCTTCTGACTATATATATGTTATGTTATGACATATGGCTTGTAAGCGAAATTAGTAGTCGCCCAACTACTGTATTGTGATTCCTCAAGAAATAAAAATTCCTCTGCAAATCCGTGTGTTTATCTTTTACTTTTATTGTCATCTTTTTCACAACAATTGGTATCGAGAGCTGGTGCTCGGTGCGAGGAAAAACGATGGCTGGAGACGAAGTGAAGATATCAGGGATCGAGAAGTTCGATGGCACAGATTTTGGATACTGGAGGATGCAGATAGAGGACTACCTCTATGGGAAGAAACTCCATCTTCCATTGTTGGGGAAGAAACCGGAAAAAATGGAGGAGGCAGATTGGAACCTGTTGGATCGACAGGTTCTGGGGGTTATTCGGCTAACCCTGTCGAGATCCGTTGCACACAACGTCAGTAAGGAGATGACGACTGCGGGTCTCATGACGGCTTTGTCAGGTATGTATGAAAAGCCTTCAGCAAATAACAAGGTATATCTGATACAACGGTTATTCAATTTGAAGATGGCAGAAGGTACGTCTGTTGCACAACATCTGAATGATTTTAACACCATCACAAACCAATTGTCGTCTGTTGAAATTGAATTTGATGATGAGATACGTGCATTAATACTGTTGGCATCATTGCCAAATAGTTGGGAAGCCATGAGAATGGCTATCAAGAATTCTCGCCGTAAATCAAAGTTGAAATATGTTGATATTCGTGATTTGATTTCACGAGGAGGTGTGCAGGAGAGATTCGGGCGAGACCTCGGGCTCGAGTTCAAGATCGAATGTTGATTCACGAGGGAGATCACAAGACAGAACTTAAACAAAGGTAGATCAAAATCAACTAATAGGGGCAAGAACAAGTGTCAAGGCCTGGTCGCAGTAACTTCTTGGAATTGTGGCAAAGCTGGCCACATAAAGAAGAACTGTAAAAATCCCAAGAAAACTGAGAATGATAGTGCTAATATGGTAACTGAAGAAGTACAGGATGCACTATTGCTTGTACCACGCATCCGCTTGATGACTGGATACTGGATTCAGGGGCTTCTTTCCATACATCTTCCCATCGGGAGATAATGCAGAACTATGTTGCAGTTGATTTTGGGAAGGTGTACTTGGCTGATGGAGAGGCTTTGAACGTGGTAGGGATGGGAGACATTGACATTGCACTCCCTAACAAGAGCAAATGGACCTTGCAAAAGGTCAGGCACATTCCTGAGTTGAAGAAGAATCTTATTTCGTTGGGCATGCCTTGATGATTGTGGTCATTCAGGTGGTATTTTCGGAGAACTCTTGGAAGGTCACTAAAGGCAAATGGTACCGGCCTGGGGTAAGAAAATGGGTACACTATATTCGACTACATCGGGTTCCGAATAATACTATTGCTACTACGGGTTGCAGAGAGCACATCGATTTATGGCATTGCAGGCTTGGCCATAATAGTCGAAAGGGGATGAAAGAACTTGTCAAAGAGGTAAGCTACCGGAATCGAAGTCCGCTTGATCTCGAAATATGTGAGAGTTGCATCATGGGGGAACCAAAAGAAGGCTTTCTTGAAAGGTGGTAGAACACTCGAGACTCGAAAAACTGGATCTTGTGCACACAGACGTGTGGGGACCTTCCCCTGCTGGCATCTCTTGGAGGTTCTCGTTACTATGTCACGTTCATTGATGACCATAGCGGGGAAGGTAATGGGTTTATTTTTGAAGCATAAATCTGAAGTATTTAATGTATTCAAAGTTTGGAAAGCCATGGTAGAAACAAACAAGGACTTGAAGTCGAAATGTTTGAGGTCCTGATAATGGTGGTGAGTACAATGATGCCGGGTTCAAGGAGTACGTGCGGCTCAGGGCATCGAGAATGGAGAAGACCATTCTGGGACACCACAAAGAAATGGAGTTGTCGAACGTATGAATAGAACCATAAATGAGCGTGCTAGAAGCATAAGGTCGCACTTTGGATTACCACCTACTTTACGGGCATATGCAATCAGCATCAAGTCTACTTGTGAACGAGAGGCCATCGGTTCCATTGGATTGTGGATTGCTCCGAGGAGGCTTGGAGCGGAAAGAGGTCAAATTTTCTCACCTTAAAACTTTGGCTGTCTTACCTATGTTCTTGTTGATTCTGATGATCGTAGTAAACTTGAGGCTAAGTCAAAGAAATGTTATTTCATTGGCTATGGAGACGAGGCATATGGCTATCGTTTCTGGGATGATCAAGGTCGGAAGATTATAAGAAGCAGAAATGTGATCTTCAATGAAAAGATTGTGTACAAGGACAAGTCCAGTACAGTTGTTGAAGCAGCTCCTCAGGAGTCTGAGTTTGTGAGATTGGATGACCTACCAGAGGCCACAGTGCAGTGGGCAAAGGCAGATGTGAGTGACGGGGAAAGTGGGTCCGATGCACCCACTTCTATTATTCCGCGCCGATCCGCAGCCGTCCACTCCTACAAGCTGCGATCGCAGTCAGACTATTCGGCCTCCGTGAGCGGTTCTCACCTACTTTAAATTATATTCGTTGACAGAGATGATGGAGAACCGCAGAGTTACAAAGAAACCTTGCAAGATGAAAATTCTAGCAAGTGGGAGTTAGCCATGAAGGATGAGATGGATTCCTTGTTAGGGAATCGGACATGGGAGTTTGTTAACTTCCACCGGGGAAGAAGGCATTGCACAACAAATGGGTGTACCGGGTGAAATCGAGCATGATGGCAGTAAAAGGTACAAGGCTAGACTTGTTGTAAAGGGCTTTCAGCAGAAGCATGGTATTGATTACTCTGAGATTTTCTCTCCTGTGGTGAAGATTACAACCATCAGGTTAGTGTTGTCCATGGTTGCTACCGAAGATTTATTTCTTGAGCAGTTAGATGTGAAAACAGCTTTTCTTCATGGAGACCTTGAAGAAGACATCTACATGCACCAACCTGAGGGGTTTGTAGTGCAGGGAAAGGAAGGTTCAGTTTGTAGACTGAAGAAGAGCTTGTATGGCCTGAAACAAGCTCCTAGACAGTGGTACAAGAAATTTGACTTTATGTGCGGTGTAGGGTATATCGATGTCGCGAGATCATGTTGCTATGTCAGGCACTTTGACAATTCTTACATTATTTTGTTGCTGTATGTGGATGACATGCTTATTGCAGGGGCTAGCATTGATGAGATCAATAATCTAAAGAAGCAGATGTCAGAACATTTTGCAATGAAGGATTTGGAAGCTGCAAAGCAAATCCTTGGCATGAGAACTGTTAGAGAGCAGTCGGGGCACGTTGAGACTCTCACAGCCGAGTATGTGAAAAGATACTCAAGCAGGTTCAATATGGACAAGGCCAAACCGCTTGGCACACCGCGCTCACTTCGTACTCGGAAGGATCGGTCACCTAAGTCGAGGAGGAACGAGATTACATGAGTAAGGTTCCTTATGCCTCGCCTATTGGTTCACTTATGTATGCTATGGTTTGCACTAGACCGGATATTGCCCATGCGTGGGAGTTGTGAGTAGATACATGAGTAATCCAGAAAACAACATTGGGAAGAGTGAAGTGGATTCCCGAGGTACCTAAAAGGCTCCTCGTAAACGTGCTGTGTTTCTCGAGGAGAGAGCTTGGAGGTGAAGGGCTATGTTGATGCCGATTTAGCCGGAGAATGCGATAGCAGGAAAAGTACCACAGGTGGTTTGTTTATACTCCGGGTAGTACTGCAGTTCATGGGGTTCTAATTCATGAAAAACAGCTTTCTTTATCTACTACGTGTTTAGAGTACATTGCAATATCGGAAGCGCAAAGGAGATGATTTGGATACGGTGGCTTCTTGGAGGAATTGGGCAAAAAGAATCGAAGGGTACTCTCTACAATGATAGTCGAGGAGTGCTATATTCCTTGCCAAGAATCCGACTTTTCACTCCAGTGGACTAAGCACATTCAGATCGTATCACTTTATACGGTCATTGTTAGATGATGGACGATTCTGTCGCTGAGAAAATTTGTGGAAGTAAGAACCCGCCGATATGTTGACAAAGGGTGTTACACTTGAGAAATCGAAGTGCAGTAACTCGATTGGTCTTCTAGCTTGAAGACATGGGTAATGAGTTGCAGAGGTGGAGGACATCATGTTTGAGGAAGAAGGTGATACAATGGGTGCATCAGTCTCCAAGTGGGAGATTGTTGAGTTGTGTGGAGCCTGACTATACTGGACACCCAGCCACAACTACTGTATTGTGATTAGGGTATTTCCATTGTATTAGGGTTTTTTCTTCTTCTGACTATATATATGTTATGTTATGACATATGGCTTGTAAGCGAAATTAGTAGTCGCCCAACTACTGTATTGTGATTCCTCAAGAAATAAAAATTCCTCTGCAAATCCGTGTGTTTATCTTTTACTTTTATTGTCATCTTTTTCACAACAGCTCTTGCCCATGAACCCCAGCCGTATACATGCTAGACTTGTTAACATTCATCTTTCCCGACATGTTTCCAAACTTGGACAAACAATCCATCAAGATACCAACCGAAATTGGATATCCTCTAGCAAAGAGCATCAAATCATCTGCAAATGCCAAGTGTGTAATCTTTAAAAGGCCACATTTAGGGTGATAGTTGAACTCACTATTCTCCATAGCTTCCTTCAACATTCTTGAGAAATACATAACATTCTTGAAAAATACTCAAGGCAAATGACAGAGAGAAATGGCGAGAGAGGATCACATTGGCGAAGACCCTTTTTCCCTTTAAAGAATCCATGGAGGCCACCATTAAGCACACTAGAATATGAAGGAGTAAAAATACATTCTATCACCAAACCAACGAACTTCATAGGAAGCCAAGACCATGAAGCACACTATTGAGAAAGTCTCAATTGATCGAGTCATATGCCTTCTTAAGATCAATTTTTAGAAGGCATCTAGGAGCTACCATCTTACGATTGTATTGCCTCAAAAGCTCTTTAGTAAGATGGATATTCTCCATCATCCTCCTTTGTTCCACAAATGCACCTTGAACTTAATCTACAATTAACCCAAGGATAGGCCCGAACCGAGATGCAAGGATTTTAGTGATTACTTTGTAGAACACATTACAACATGCGATCGGTCTGATAGAATTCTGGTAGTAGAGTCCTTTTAGGATGAAGTGATATACAAACAATAGGACTCTCCTTCTCTTAGGTTTGGATAAGCCTTGATAAGAGAGAGAGAGAGTCAAGGGCTGCCTTGAATGAGGTTTTAGTCGTACCTTCTAGGAAGATGATCAGAGAGATGCCGAATAACGAGGAGGTAAGCCCGAGGAGGTCACGTGGCATTTGGGGCAAAGTAAGAAGCTCATGCTCGAGCATGGTGCTCAAGCTACAACCAGGATTGGTATCATCAATGTGTATTATTATTTTATTAAAGAATATGTGGTTAAAAATAAATTTTGAAAGAACGTACGTGATCAATCAAGGGCTGAATGTTAAAAAAATAAATTTTGAGAATAATGGGCTCAAACAAGAGCACAGTTTTCTAATTCAAAGTGTACCAAAAAGGAGCCGACAATAGCGGATAGACGAAAATACAGGTGTGCTTCAACCCCGTCCCTTTCTTCACTTCATTATCCTATAACACCAATTCAGCCTTCTCAATCTTTCTCCTTGGAATTCCATTACAGTATAGAATTCAAACAAACTTAAATTCATCACCTGAACAAATTTTACTCGCTGAAAAGACATATACAAATCATACTATAGTATACTCCTGGAATTATATATAGTAGTATCATTCAAGAAGGGTTAATGAATGAAAATAAAGCAGAACCTAGTTTTTGGAATTTGGGTCTGGGTGGTTATTTGTTTGGATTGTGGGAATGAAAGATCGTAAAAAACGGAGTAGTTTTGTGCCGTGGGGCTCTTTTTTCCGGTGTACCCTTCTTCTTCTCTTCTTCTCCGGCTTCACTTTATCCACTCTCCGGTTGCTCTTCAGAGGTAATATCTTGTGCTAAAATCTTGGAGAAATACTTTTTGGGTAGTTTAATCAAAATTTCTTTTTCTGGGTTTGCTTTAAATTTATTGCAATTTATGATTATTTGTTTTTGGATCGAAGCAGAAAGGTTTCATCCAAGATTGGTGTCGACATGGAGGATGCCGCCGATGAAAGTGGTCGCCGGCGAGTCACCTTCAACTTCGGCTATCTCAATTCAAGAAACCGTTATTTTTCCAGACCAGGCTTTGGTTTACCTAAAATACCCTTCATCCACTCTCTTATTCACCAAAGATGACATAGACTGTATATATTTGCTACCCAACTCATCTAAGCCCCAACTCAAGCTCTCTCCAGTATCATTGGACGGTCAATATTCCGATCACCAGACTGTACGGTGCCCGCGTCAGCCACGTGGCACGATAGTGTCTCTAGCGCTTAAATCCAACGGTAACCTCCTGCCTGCGCCCACCACACTTAGGTGGGATTCATTGGCTTATGAAGCTATAATTGATCGTGATAACACCACTGTTGTTTTTGTTAAAGGGCTTAGTTTACGGTCAGGAAGAGTTTCTGATCCATCTAAATTCAAGTGCTTGTACGGCTGGGATTTGAGGAAACCAAAATCTGTTTTGTGGTCCGAGGTTGTATCGGTTGCTCAAGAAATTGTAAGATGCAAAACCCCTTTGAGCATATTGAATAGTCCACAAAGATTTAATACTAGTATTAAGGTTTCAATTAGGATGATTGGTAGACAGACTCTCAAGTCTATTGCTAGGCCGAAAGTTCGATTGTCCGACCCTAGACCATCGTCCAAGAAACAGCACGAGATGTGCATATGTACAATGTTGAGGAATCAAGCTAGGTTTTTGCCCGAATGGCTCGTGTATCATTCCCGAATAGGGGTTCAACGTTGGTTTCTATATGATAACAATAGTGACGATGATATTGAAGATGTGGTCGAGTTATTAGTGGGTGCAAATTATAATGTTACTCGACATGTGTGGCCTTGGATCAAGACTCAAGAGGCAGGGTTTGCGCATTGTGCACTCCGTGCTAGGGATTTGTGTGAGTGGGTTGGATTCATTGACGTTGATGAGTTCTTTCACTTGCCTTCGGGGTTGTCAATGTATGATGTTGTTAGGAATCAATCTAGGCCTAGTGAGGTAGCTGAATTACGTGCGTCGTGCCACAGTTTTGGCCCCTCAGGTCTTAAAAACGTTCCCGTGAAAGGCGTGACGGTAGGGTACACTTGCCGGTTGGCTGGTTGGGAGAGGCACAAGAGTATAATGAGGCCTGAGGCACTGAATCCTTCATTGATCAATGTGGTGCACCACTTTCACTTGCAGGCTGGGTTTCGGTACGCTAATATGGATCAAAATGTGCTGGTGATAAATCACTATAAGTACCAAGTATGGGAAGTGTTCAAGGAGAAATTCTATAGGAGGGTGGCTACCTATGTGTCCGATTGGCAGCAAGAACGAAATGTTGGTTCCAAGGATCGAACACCAGGTCTAGGTACAAAAGCTGTTGAACCAGCCGATTGGTCGACCAGATTTTGCGAGGTTGAAGACACGGGCTTAAGGGATCGTGTATTGAAGATGTTCACTAACCCGAAAACAGGTCGATTGCCATGGGAGCACCCAATGAGCACAAGTGATAGAAGAGTGCTGCTGTGAATTTGGAGGAGTCGGTCTTCTTTTTCTATGTTTCTTTAAAAAATTTCTCTTTTTTGTGTTGTGTACTTCCACTACCCATATACTGCTAGCTGCATAGACAGAAAACTATTACATATTCATTGTTTGTACATATATTTGACTAGACAATCCAGAAAGAAATGAAAATTTTAAAGCAGCATTTAGATGTTGATTTGAAGAAATCAGTCTCTCGAGCAATTTCTGTACTTTCGTGATAGATCAGACATTCGACCCTAAGCACCTTGTACTTATTCTCGATAGTTCTGTACAACTTCTTCAAACTGTCACAAATGTACGAAGTTTAAAAGTCCACATTACTTGTGAAGTCCCAAATTCATTATTTAGTGCAGGACATAATATTTAAAGTGACAAAAAAAAAAAAAAAAAAAAAAAATTCCTAAAGAGTGGTTATTGTCTCCCAATTCATCACCTTATTTGTTAATCAATGGCAAAACTTGAAAATGACATGACATCCACAGCATCCACTTGAGTTTGTTCTTCATTTCGAGCTTTGAAAGTGAGTCCAGATGGGGGGAATTATTCTGGTCTTAAGCAAAGTTGTCCTGCTCGATCATAAAAGAAAAATGAAAATACTAAGTTACAGAGATGCAAATTTTTTGGTAATTCAAATGAATTTAGTGGAAATTTCTTCACGTTGATACCTATTATTCAAATCATTTTTGTGACTTGTGTGCTTAAAATTGGTCTGATGGTATCTATCACGTTGTTTGTTCTTAAGCTATCGTGTCAGGTACTACACGTGACGTGATAGCACCTGACTCATTGGGGAGATCTGGATCAGTGTAGCCGATTGTAGTTGTTTCTTGTGAAGTGGTTTTATTTATGTTGTACTTAAACCAATTGAACGAAAAGTCCCAAGAAAGTCATGACGTACAACTCTAATTGGGGAAGTCTTGTTTCTACCTTCTGTTTATAAACTACCCATTCTACGATCATGTTACACTTACATTCTCCTTTACGTTAAGTTTGACACTCTTCTTTATGACATACACCATAACTATTGATTTTTACAACATTATTACATCACTGTCCAAATTTTGACACACGGGAGGAAATGTCAAGAAGAATGTAAACAACAATGTACACAGCGCTTAATCATTTATTAAGAATCCATTTGACATGACTTTTGTTTTTGTTTTTAATTCCTGTAGAAGAGCTTTTGAAAGAAAGCATGTTAATTTTCATTTGAAAACTAATTTTTTAAAGAACTTTCTATTTCGAAAATGCTTTTAAAGAATGTCACATTGAATTAGTTTTCTCTTAAAACTCTGCTAATTAAAAGAAACATTTTCATAAAATTAATCAAATGAGTCCAAAAGCTCATTTTGACTTTTCAAAACTCATGTCAAACGGTCCCTAATAATTATTGCTTAAAGATGAAAGAAAGGTATAAAGAAAAACTTGGGAAATAAACGAACATGTTGTGCTATATATATATATCACAACTTACATATTTGTTTACCAATAAATAATGTGATGAGATATGACTGAGTCAGAAATTTTACCAACCAACTAATTTTGGATAATGCTACATGTACACACACATTTTTACACAATCTTTTACACCTCTCTCACATGGAGGGGGGTCCACGATTATTTTATTATGTGTGGGCCCCCTTCCATATGAGAGAGGTGTAAAAAATTGTGTAAAAAATTGTGTACACTTAACATTATTCAAAAAACATAGAAGTCCCTCACATTCTTTTTACAACCTCATCAATCTGTAAAAGAAAATGTAACTTATTGTTCTTTTTCAAAATACTTTTGGAATGGATGCGAGTCGAGGATGGCGTTTAGAATATCTGTTGTCTAATATCGAGCACTACAATATATCTTGGTTTAACTTAGATGCACGAAGTAAATTTAAGGTATAATTCATGATTCTCAGACATCATGATAATAAATTATGTATGATCAAGAAACAGATTACACAAATGAAATCAAGTTCAAGATTTATGTAAATAGATACTGGCAAAATGGAAATCTTAATTTCAACGTCATCATTCTAAGAACTAACAATGAAAAAAGGCCAATAGCACTGAACAAATTTCCTCCATGTAGAAGTGCATTCATACCATAAAACCTCTTCTGTTTCCCACCAATTCTATATTTACAGTCCTCGTTTCTATATCAGAGTTCGACCGATCCATTCCCACACAGCAGGGTCCTTCACCCTGCACGAATTGATGGGCCGAATATCGGGAAGCATAAGAAGGTGAGAATTTTAGAAGTGTCAAAATCAACCTCCATTCATAGTTTTTGACCAGATGATGTGTTGGCTTTGAATTTGCTAGGGACGAGCACTGGTTCGTTGCTAGCAGCTTTCATTGCAGCAATTTCTTCCAAGCGCCTCCATGTTGCTTCACGCTTAGTCTCCATTTCTTTTTCTCTTGCTTCATCTTCTTGGAACTTGAGCAAACACTCCTCAAAGAGCTCAGGATCGACATCAGAGAAGATTTTCCGGACATTTAGCGTCAAGCTTCGCACGGCCTGGTTCCAGTGGTTTGTCACGTTCTTCTCCAAGGAAGGAAAGATAATTGGCAGTATAACTTTACGGTTTTGTTTGATAAGGTTCTCGATATGATCGTTGTTCCATAAAAACAACGCCCTCTCTGCCACCTGTAGAAACAAGAGTTAGATAACTCGTGGAAGAGATTTCATACTTCAGTAAAAATGAAATGAATGGATTAGAAAATTCAACCTCAATCAACCAATGTCAGATTTAGAAAGGAAAGGAGGATGCGAAGAGGGAAAACGATATATAACGATTTTAATCCAACGGACAAATATTTCCAAGTCCTCAATATGCCACTTGAATAACATGAGACTAGGCAAGCTATCAAGGATATTAATCCTATGGACTCGTGCGCACATTAAAGTGGAATGGCGAAGGATGCCAACGAATTAATCCTACAAATGCTTGAAAGGACATCAAGGTTCAGCATTAAATCTTACACCACATGCCCGTAGAGTGATGAAACTACAGAAAATAACTTGGATTACTAAAAATAATAAATGTGGTATGTTATAAACTTCATATTATGACGGTGAAATTATATTTTAGCCAAAGAAGAATTCGATTAACTGCAGAAAGGTGATGGAGACAAAATACAGAAGTTCCAAAGTTGCAGCGGGATAAAATGATTATATTTTATTTTTTTCCCTCACACTAAAGGTACAGGCTTTATAGAAAGTAGAATAAAGACAACTCCAATAACTTGTTAAAGGAGATTAAGCAAATTTCTAAGGCACTGCAAGAACTTTGGACAGACAAAGTGAGGGAGTGTACTGTTGAAGACAAAATTCAAACTAGCTTGCACGTGAGGAATGTCTTAAATTAATTTCTCCTCTCACTAGCAGCTTAAGCTTCTAGACAAGGTAGTTTCATATGTATTCATTACATTATTTCAATTTACTATGTTTAGCTAAAAAATTTATTGGAATTAACACATTATATTATTTAAATTTAATATGTTTAGCTAACAAATTATATTGGTATTAACATATTATCATTCCTTTTGCTTCGAACTGAGATCAAGAGATTATTCTTTTCAGCAGTGACAATTACTAGATTATTCGAGTAAGAGGAAGGATTTAGCCCTTGTTTAGGCTCCATTTTAATGGAAATTTGGGGACATATTATCTTTCCTTTTGCTTCGAAATGAGATCAAGGGATTATTCTTTTCAGCAGTGACAATTACTGGATAATTCGAATTCGAGTAAAAGGAAGGATTTAGCCCTTGTTTGGGCTCAATTTTAATGGAAATATGGGGAAAAATGAGTTTTGGAATAGTGATTTTTTGAGAATGTGTGGTTAAAAAATAAGAAAAAGTTTTCGATTTACATGTAATATTATTTAATGAGAGAATACGTGATTGAAGATGAATTTTGAAAAAATGAGTTTTTTAAAAAAAGGGGGCCAAACATAGGCTTATAAATCTTTAGTGGTCCTAATTTATGGCTATTCCTTGTATAGGGAAATATGAATCTAAGGGACTATTCTTTATGGCAGCAAAAATAATGGATATTCCAATTCTCCATAAAGGAAGATTGAAGAATTTTAACAATCTTTTTAATGGGGGGTATTTTCAGCTATTCCTTGAAAAGTAATATATATATACACACACACACACACACACAAAGCAATTGCTATTCCTTTTCTTTCTATTCATCTTGGGGTTGCAGCACACAAGTTACCAAAATGCCTAGCAATCGTGGTAGTCTAGTCCATTGGCTAGACAAAAGAAATGCGAGCAAAAACTTTTTTTCACATTCAATCTTATTACATATTTCGCATATTTGCCCCTAGTTTATTCAGTACAAATATTTCATATATAACTAATAGAGCATGCACTGAAAGGACTCACAAGGATACAGGGCAGAAAATTGGGAAATTCCTAAGGGGACAAATTTAAGGTTTATACACATTCCTTACAAACATAAAACAATAAAAATAAAATAGGCAGCCCGGGAAATAGCTGTTTAGGTGTTCGGACAAAAGCTGAGTAATGAACAGGCAAGCTCATGGACATTGCTGTGGATTGCATCAATGGTGCCAGTTTCCTATAGTTATACATTTCCACCATCTCAAATTAAACAGAACTAGCCCAGCTATAAATCTCAATGTGCAGTCAAGCTTTGTGCACCTCAAGTTGATATATGCCACCATCAAGATAACCTCCCCAGTTATGATGGCCCTCATTGACGGCTTTTTTTCTTTTTTTTTGGTCAATCAACTAAAATAGCTAATTGCCCCCCCCCCCCACCCACCCACACACACACACACACACACACAAACACACAGAGAGACAGAAACGCCACAAACCCCAAAAAAAAAAAAAAAAGATGAATACATGAGTAGTCCAGAGAACTGAATAATTAAAGTTTCGATACCAAATGAGTACTGTGTCTGTGCTATATCTAAGATTTGCTAGATATAAATTTGAAGTGAAGCACATAACACACGCACACACATATTTACTTTGGCCACATTAAAGTAAAAAATATTACTATTGAGCAAAGTGATACAAGTATAAGCTATAAAATCGAAAAGATGTCATTACAAGAGCATGATTGAAGGTGCTTAAATTAAAATATAAGTGATTATAGGTTGTCGGGTACCACTAGATGTGGATAATAAATTGGTAGTAGTTGTAGCTCTTACGAAATGTGTGGATGAATAGTATGTTTGACCAACATAAATTTTAATTTAGGCTTGGCCAAAAATGCACTAAAAAATCAACAATTAATTTACTAATAACAGTCCAATAATAATCTCAATTCAACCCAAGACCATCCCGGGCATAAACATCTGCTACTTGAGCTGGTCCTCTTTAATTCAAGACTTAGTTAATACACAGTTCATCTCTGAGATAATCCACCCTTCTTTTCATAACGAATCAAAGGACATTCCATATATTTCTTCTAGATTCTACTTAACCTAAAACCTTTAGATTCCAATATGCCTCCTCCACAATTCTATCTTAAGATTTGTTCTCTCCCAATCTTAATCCAAATTATATGTTAAGAACAGATAAATTATGCCAAGAGACCTCATCTTGAATACTAAAACAGGATAAAGACTCAGGTGAAAACTTTACCCTAAGTTTATAGTAACAAAAAATTGAATCCTAGTACCTTCACCATATCTCATGATCATACTTTTAGTCTATAATTTTCGAACTTGAGTACGTATATCGGGTACGAGTATGTATCTAAGTATCGGATCTTTCATTTTCTAAAATGTAAGATGCGGGGACATGACTAAAAATAGTCCAAATTTAGGATACAGGTACATGAGTACGTCTTTCAAACTTCAATTTTTTTTTCCAAAATTCGCGTGTTAAAAAGTTAAATAATAAGTAGCAAATTGTTAAAAAATAAAACACGTCACTTGAAATTAGGGATGTCAATCTGGCTCTTCGACTAGGGCAGCCCGCAGCTCAGACGGAAAAAAGCTCGATCCGGCTCGACTCATGAATGCCAAGCTTCATTTTCGAGCAACAGCCCAAGCTTAAGCCGGCCTGCGTGGTTCAACGAGCCACATTGGGAAGGCTCGTGTGACGGGCTATTTTTGGTTTGTGATTCTACAGGCCATTTTTTGCCCCAAAAAAGGAGGGTTGTAACTTTTTTTAATTTATAATTAGTATAAATCGCACAAAATTTATATTATTAAAAAGAATTTAGAATTTCACGAATTTTAAAAAAAAAAAAGCTGGCTCGAGCTCGGTAAAGCCCTTGCCAAGTCTCAATTTTTCATCCGAGCCATTTTTTGCACCAGTAGTGCACGAGCTGGTTCGGCTCAACTCGTTTACGTGGCTACTTGAAATCAACTAAAAATTTATATTAGAAATCTAAAACACCAAAAACAACATAAATTTACATGATAAAAGCACAAAATTAAAATAAAAGTTAGAAATAACATAATGAATTACAATATCAGCAACTGGTCCTAAAAATCTATTTAATCAACCAATTCACCTCCACAAATCTTTCGGCATACGTTCATGCACATTCTCAAAATATAATATTACAAAATAAAATTATTTTTTCAATAAAATAATTACATTCGTATATCTAACTTTTTTACCTACTTTTAAATCGCACATTCTCAAAAAATACTATTACAAAATACAATTTTTTTATTAAAAAAATAAGCTCAAACAGAAGTTAAAGCATACACTAATAATAAATTTCCCCTCTTGTAAGAGCACATACTATAAAATAATCAATTTTCACTTAAAATAATCTCCAGAAGCATACACAAACTGCACGTACGAGCCTCGCCACCTTCCGGTCTCTCTATCCGTTTCCATCTAACCTCCACCCCTCTTTCTCTCCCATTTCGAACTTACAGAATTCCCTAAAATTTTCATCAATTTGAATCTTATATCACCTCTGAATCGAAATTATTTTTCTTCATCGCACTTCGAAATTTAAGGTTCTGACTTGAATTAGAATGAGACGATATCCATGATGAGCAGCAACAAAAACGGTTTCTCAGACGGAAAAGACGAAGATGCCGTTGATGATGAACCCAAGGACGGAAAAGACGAAGACGCCGTTGATGATGAACCCAAGGACGGAAAAGATGAAGACGCCTTCGTAGGTTGCCGTGTCGGCTTGAAAACTGTTGTGTCCGCCCCATATTTCATACCCCCCGTACCCGTGTCGTGTCGACAAGGGTATGCTGGTGGAAAACAAGAGTATGAGCATCGCAGCTTTTAATAATACTAACATATTCAGAGAGGGTCATTTTATTAACACTCATCGCACCACTGTCTTAGATGCATTATCATGTGTTTTTTCTATATCTATATAAATCACATCCAAATCTTGTTTCTTGTCTTTATAACCTAAAAACTAAAACGAATCCTAGGCAATCGCATCATAAGCAATTTTTTGGAAGATAATAGCTATATTTGGAAAGAGGTTTTATTAATGGACATCCTGAAAAACGAACAGGGTCACTCATCCATGTGTTTTCCTAGAAACCTTATCACTGTTTTTCCTAAATCTATATAACAAAAAATCATATAGAAATTTTGTTTCTTTTGTCTATACCTCAAACCAAAAATAAATCCTCAGAAATCACGTCAAATAAGAAATTTGATGAAAGATGTTGCCTATTTTTGGAAAGAGGTTACTATTACTGGACATTCATGGATGGAGAATGGAGGGTGTACTATTTTCTAAGTGGAGGGATAATTAACTATAATATGCCACATCTCAGAGTAGCTTTTGTCTAAAATTGTGACTCAAGTTCTATTGCCACACGTATAATAACCTAAGCTAAAACAGTAGAGCAGCCTGCCATACAAATTAACACTTTTTGCCTCCCTGCTGTGAATAATCAATTGCCCCTGTGCCACTTAAAATTTCAAGGGTGAAAACAAAGCATGCCTTGTATATATGAGGTCACCACTTGATGACTAATTCACCTTATACATCCCTTGCTAACTGTGGACAAACCCATATTTTTTTATGATAAAGTAATTTAATTAAAAAGTGAAAAAGAGGACATGACTCAAGTATAAAAGGATATAGCACCAAAAAATAGACTATATACGTGGAAATTCTACAACAGCGAACATTTTGCTAGCTAAGGGAAGCTTACTGTTTGCATATTAATTCTTCATGTGAGATGCATGGAATATTTTTATTAGGCAATAACCACAAGGGAGTTTCTTTTAAATTGTACCGATACAATCATTCCCTCAATATAAATATGTACTGCAAGTCAAAAGGAATTAAAAGTAATCAATTTTTCGAAGCAACCCATCAAGTCAGTAATGATTAGTAGAAAAACAATTAATGGTATGAAGCCAGATGAAAGTATAAACAGCGGGGCTTAGTCAAATGGAGCATAAAGTATCTCATACAAAATAAACAGAATCTCATAACAAGTAGAAAGAACTTGGATGAACAACCAACCTGGAAATGTGAACTGCTCAGGCAATGCCCAATCTGGCGGAACAATGGAACCATACACCGCTGGAACTCTGGAGGCTGAGTTGCTTCTAAGACTTCCTCGAGTTCACCTAAGAACATAACCTCCTTTGAACTGTTAGTGATTGGCCAATATTTCAATAGGCCCCTAATAACAGTATCAGCAAGTTTGCAGTCCTTCTCCACGAATTGAGTGATGCAATAAGATAGCTGCTGATGGTACATGGGTATGCATTTCGGTTTATGAAGCGGAATGAGAGCTCGAACAAGAAAAAGTTTGTGCTCTTCCTTCAATGGCAGTGCAAATCCATTTATTATACTGCCTAAAATTTCTAACAGCTCTGCAATTCCATTGTGTTTCTCAGTTTCAAAAATGAACCGGTAGAATATATTATTGATTGCTTTTCGAATGAAAGGGCGGTGCACCATGAACTTTCCATAGATGCGGTGCAGAACTGTTTTCAAGTACTCCCTTTCTCTGGGATCTTCTGAATCAAAAAGATCTAATAACCTTAGAACAAAGGAGTGATCAATGTACCGCTTGGCCAGCTTTGCATCTGTCTCTGGTGAAGCCACAAACCTGAGAAGGAATTCATAGACAATTTGCAAATGGGGCCAGGCAGGATCCATCAATGGTTCCTCTTCTTCCAAATCAAAGGCTTCTAAGACTTTGTTTTCACGAGGCTGAGTAGAAAGTGTCCTGAACAAATTTATGGTTACCATTCTTACAATCTCTTGCATAACAGTTTCTGTGAATTTCCCATTGGCAGAAGTGATGTAGTCAACAAGCTCCACCAATGTCTGCCGCTTGATGTCTTTCTCTTTCAAGTTTTTTGTCGGGTCAGTAAAATCAAACGCTACACAGCACAAGTTCAGCTTTTTGATAAACAAGGTTTGCTTCTCTGAATTTGGGACATCTCTAAAACTAGGAAGTGCCTCATACGGTACAATTCCTGCATTACCGTTGACTCTTACTGCATCAGGAATTTTATTTCCATGATTTAGACCAGAATTAAAATTTGAATTCAACCCCGAAAGAGATGCAGCATTTGAATTGCCCAACCGAGAACCAGCAGTGCTTCTCGAATTACTCAAAGCATTTGAAGAGAATGCAGAGGATCCTCCTTCACGATTCTCTGTTATCTTAGCTTGTTTCTTTGGAAGCCTATTGAGTATATTTTTAATCATTGCTTAGAACTACAAATGACAATCTTCTTCAATCGAACTCAGCCGTGCATACCAATCAAAATACCAGAAGGCACACTGTAGACAGTGAAAGATGTAAAAAAACATGCAGCAACCCTATCCGCAGGAAAAAAAATCTACCACTGCTGCTATTCAATGAGGATATAATCCCCCTTTGAATTCAGTATTAGCTCCACCACCAAAAGAAAACATGCATGATCAACATACTTCCATTTGTACCAGCCCAAGGCCTGTAAAATTTAAGATAAGAAAGGAAGGAAAATAAACAGAACCCTCGAGAAGAAAAAACCACACCAGCAAGAACTGTACAAGCCACACTTACTCTCATAACTCAAGGAAACACCAATAAAAAATTCAACCTTCCTTAATAGTAAGAAAGTATGTGTAAAGTCCACCCACAAAATTATCAACTCCACTCTCATTTAATATAAATCGCAAGTCACTGTTATACCAAATAGTGAAAACCCAGATTCACAAAACAAGCTAAAGTTAAAATTTACCAAAATTTTACAAAGAATGTTAGAATGAGTTTCTACAACATTGACTTCTACATGATCTAATCGCCCTGAGAAACCCCAGTAAATCATAATTCCAACTTACCCCAGCTTCCTTTTTTCCGAATTCAACAAAGATTCCCAATTAAGTATTCAGCTAGATCGGCAAGTAACAAGATCTGCGCATGATCTACAAAACCCAGCAAACATTATCGATCAAGAATCACCTACAAAAAAGTGTCAAAATAGTAATACCAAAATACCCAAAACAAGTATAGCTATACAAGTATATACGCTGACCTAAAGTTGAAAACTTTACAAGTACATGTGTAGAAATGAATAAAAAGTCTAAAAATTATGCCTCATTGATGCTTACATGAAGTATAGCTGTTAGTGCTTTGATGAAAAATAAAGCAAAAGAAAAGTAAAAGTAGAGAAAAGATTGAGTACATGTGAGGGGTCAGTGATTAAAATCTTGAAAATAGGCCCAAAGTGAAGGGAAGAGATAAAGAAAGGGGAAAAAAAGCAGTGATGGCGTTCAAGAACGCAAATCTATCTTTCTGGTAGCTGTTCCCTTCTTCAAGATGTGCTTATTTGCTTAATTTTCTTGGATTATAGCTTTTTTCTTATTTTTTCTCTTTATTTTGGAAAAAAAAAATAGATCTTTTTCTTTCATAAATTTCAACCTTAAATCACCACAGCCTCCGCCGGTCCCTCCCTACTTTTGGTTTTCACCAGATGATTACATTTGTCAGGTTTACCCACCGTTTTTCCAAAGGTTTCTCTTCTTCTTGGGCTATGGCACGGAGGAAGGAGGGGTACAAATGGAAACTAGAGAGAAAAGGAGCGAACGCGCCTCCTCGTACGCGTGGAGAAAGTCCTGTCAATTGTATGGAAGCATGAGAAAGTGTCTATGGGGATACTGACTCACCCTCATAACTCTCGTGTTTGGACAACTCCCCACGCGTTTTATGTCGCATGCTCACTTTCTTCACAATCCAGTCTATAACATTGCACCATCAGATCGTAATCTAATATTTGCTATGTAACAAGTCTTTGAGTTAGGGATAACAAAAAAATTCGTTCAACTAGAAATTCGTGGGGCTCCATCCCGAACGAGAATGGGATTACCCGTCTAATCGGATAAACGGGACGAGACGAGGGTCATTGCCCCAAAGCGGGTACGGATCAGGTACGGGATTCATAGTCCCCGCCCCGATACCCGTCCCGTTTAAAGTTAATTTTAAATTTAAATTTTTTATTAAAAAAAAATAATAAATTTATTATATTTTTAAAGAGAACATAAGTTATTTTTAACAAATTGGTAAAAAAAAAAAAGAAATAATATTTACTATATAAAGACATAAAAAAATAAATAAAAAATAAATGGGGCGATAAATGAGACCCGCCCCGAACCCACTCTGTCTCACTTTAAACGGGTATGAGGATGTGGCAATATAACAAAAATATTCAATGAGACATGAGTGAGAATGACCGAACTCATCTCATACCCGCAACATTGTCATCCTATCTTCAATAGTGACTATTTAACAAAGATTTATATAAGGGTTAATTTCAGACCATCCAATTTTATACTTGGTGTCTTCACGAACACTCAATTTGATTTTATTTCATCATAGTCACTCAACTTTATACTTAGTATCGTCATGGCCACCCATTTGATTTTATTTCATCATGGTCACTCAATTTCACATAACGTTTAACCATGATCGCTCAACTTCTTTTTACTATTTTCACTAATTTTAAAATGGATAAAATGATAACTTTACATCATATATACAAAATAAAAATATATTTTTTTTTAATTTTAAAATCATTTTTTTAAAATAAATTTTTATTTTATTATGTCACGTTTTTTTAAAAAATATATTTTATTTTAAAATTATTTTTTTAAAATAAGTTTTTATTTTATTTTATTTTATTTTTTAAGTAACTTTTTTTAATAAGTTTTTATTTTATTTTTGTTTTTTTAAATTTATTTTATATATATTATGCAAAGTTACCTTTTTACCCTTTTTAAAATTTGTGAAAATAAATTGAGTAGTCATAATAAAACGTTGTATGAAATTGGATGATCATAAGAAATAAAATCAAATTGGATGGTCATGGTAACACTAAGTATAATATTTGGTGGTCATGGTGAAATAAAATCAAATTAATTAGTCATAGTGATACTAATATATAAGGTTGGGTGACAATCGGTAATTTGACCCTTTTAAATAATTCTTGATAGGAATAAACCATCGAAACGACTTTGAATTGTATGAAATTTCAATCCAAAAATAGACCTGACCAATTCATCAACCTAACCCAAGTCGATTCGAGTTATCTAATTTCATGCATATTTTATATATGAAAAACTAATTGCTAATTATGAAAAAATGTCCTAAATTGATGTTTCTAATAAGGTCCAAGGCAACCTGAAATCAATCCGACTTCACCATGAATTTGATTTGAGTCGATTTGAATCGAACCTATTAGTCATGTAATATGTCCAATCGCAGTTTATCATAGATCAACCGACTCCTATTAAAAGTTCAACACTAAATTGTTAACCGAAAAATAAGTTGAGGACCAATAGTACAATTTTTCCTATTAAAGTCAAATGTGGTATCCCTGGTAATTCTCTATCTTTTTCTAGTTCTTGAAGATTCTTAAAGAAAGTGTTATATATTGAATAATCACTCTTTATTTGGAAAAGAATAATTTAAAAAGGCTAATAGAGTAAATAATAAATCAAAATGAAGTCTTGAACTGTAGTAATGATAACAAGAAGAAAAAGAAACATTGAATATATGCGTATCTGTTGACAATTGAAGACGATTTATTAATGTTATATCTGATTAATGACTTTTATTAATTATCACATTGAGACAATTATTTCCTTATAAAAATGTTGGTGGCAACTGGCAGGAGAACCAACCTGTTGGCATGATATTCAATTTGCAATAAACTTTTATTTTTATTTTTATTTTTCAACATTTAGGCATATTGTGTATTGGTATTAAGTCTTACGGGTGTTAAATGTCACATAAAACCTATGATACATCTTGTGATATGAAAAACACTGATAAATTTCTTGTCATCCAACCTGACCAACCTTAACTTGGTTGACCGAGTTCGACCATTATAGATTGAGCAAGAAGTCTTAAGGCTATTGTAGATGTCAAAAATTGTAAGGATAACTTTTTAGCCAACTTCAAAGTAAAAAAAAAAAATTAGTTAACAATGACCGTCAAATACAAACGTTTAATCACTCTACAAAGAGAAGAAGTGAGAATGATAATGTTTATATCAACGTCATGAAGTTAGTAAAACTCCCCTTTGGAAGGGGCCCTTTTTCTCTATTTATGGGGAAAGAAAAAAGACTTCTCATTTTAAGATTTGTGTCTTGTCAATCAAATCAACTACAGTATCGAGCTTGAAATGATCTTATCCTTGATTAGTTGATGAAACCAACTCTCATCGGATCATCATGATGTCGAACATGTGTCACTAGAGAATGATGAGCTGATTATGGATAAGAAGTTATAGCAGATGATTGATGAAATAAGGAGGTGCTAAAGTTAGGTGTTTGAGTATTGAATGGAGGATTAGGTGGTTTAACAGTGGTAAGAAATCTGTAATCATTATGCCTCCTGAAATTACGACGATCATAGGTCTGAACCGACCTTGGCGATCCGATCTGAATTTTGCACAGGCTAGATACATGTTTTGATTTAGGTCCAACTTCGGAGGCCAACATCTATAAAGAAAAGTTAAACGAAATGAATTTTCCCAAGCACATTTTATCAAAGCCAACACACTCATCAATCTCCTCAAGATGTGAGAAATTTATGGAATATTTAAAAAGTGAAAAAATATTATTGTGCATCACTAGTTCACAACATAAAACATGCTCCATCAAAAGAGAGATTTTTTTCTCACATAAACAATCTTAATCCTTGTAAAAGAAAGTGACAATTAACTTGTACACAATAAGCATGCAATTCTAATAGCATACACAATCAATTAATAACACGAATTCAACATTCGATGTTTTCCAAATTAGGTAATCAATTTGAGTAACGAGAATTCATCACTAACTATCAAGTTACAACTAACATGCGGTACATGACTATTATTACAAGTAATCCACGTCATAAATTATGAGAATAAAGGAGCTTGTGACATCTTTTATCACATCTAAGCATCGAACCAAACATATTTTAATAAAAGCTATCTACATAATGAGACTAACCACTTAAGCCACAAATGACATGTCAACAAATGCTGATCACATGAAGTGTATGTATATCGACACTCAAATTTAGTTGTGATCTTCACCAAGATAAACTTTGATTGGTCTATTCTTGGCATTTATCTATACAATTGCTTCAGCCATAGTGCAACTATAAATCTCTTCCAACTCACATATGAATTGAATTGTCAACTTATTCTTTTCTCGGATTATCTTTCTTTGAGAAATAATACAATTTATCATTATGATGATAAAATATTGATAATGTGACAGTCTATGTGAAACAGTTCAATTTTTATTAAAGAGATGGGGAGGAGAGAGAAGGAGAAAATGTGAAGGATGATGAATTGTCATTCCATCGTTTTGAGGATAAATATTACTCTTTTGAGATATGAATCTTCAACATTTAAAGTTCGTAACGCTTGAATCTCATGAAACAACCATTATAGATATTAATGCTAAAACTAATAGCTATTATACAACGAGAAAAAAATACACTTAAATTTTCAGAATGAAGAACAGGAAAAAGAAATGGTCCAGTGTATTGAAGTAACTATCACGGTTGATTCTATCCTGCCGACCAAATCGATAGATCATTATCCAAAGATTAAGCCCATTTGATGGCCATTATAAGCCTATGTTGGACTACCATTATTTTAGAACCAAAACTTTTCCCTAAAACACATTCTCCAAAAATTCACTATTCAAAACATCATTGTTTTTCCGATATCTTTTTTAGCCCCAGTTTGACAATCATTATTGAATAGTAATTTTTTGAAAAAATGTAGGGTTAACAAATCTGAAATTTTTTTGAATTTATGTGCAAAATATTTTATTGTGTGAATGTACAATTAAAAATGAGTATGAAAAATAAATAAAGTCATGGGCTAAGTAATAAATAACTCACAACAGTAACTAAATTCGTTCACACGTTAAAAATGTTTCATCCATGAATGTATATACGTACATTCATATATACAATACCCGATCTTTCAGAAAAAATAAGGAAGAGTGAAGGCGAACAGAACAACAAAAAAGAAACATTTGTTAGATTGTTTCTTTAGGTGGGCTATGTGTGTAGTCGGAATTGCTGGATTAAAAGCATGGGAAAAAAATCATATTTAAGGTGTTTTCTTTACCTCAATTCAAAAATAAGGTAAATAGTTTAAAAATTCAAAAATCAGGTATTTATTTAATTAATTAAAAATATTTATTAAATAAAGATAATAAAGTCACATTTTGTGATTAATGGTCACATATTCATAATTTTAAGTTACAGATTTATTTACTGGTCACATATCGTTAAATTTTTTGATCGCAAATTATTTCGAGGTCACATATCAAAAAATTTGTAGGTCACAAATTATTTCGAGGTCACAGATTTTTAAATTAGTTGGTCACATATTATTTCGAGGTCACAGATTATTAAAATTTTAGGTCACATTTGAGTAATTGGTCACAGATTGACAAAATTTTGGTCACAGATTGTCGATACTTGGTCACAGGTCACAGATCGACCAACACAGACTACCCAGCCACAAAACACACGACTGAACCCCAACATCGATTGATCCACCACCACCAAAAGCCAACCACAACCACCACCGCCAGCCAACAACAATAGATCCACCAACCCCAACAACAATAGACCAACAGCCAACCACCACCACCAGCCAACAATAGATCCACCACCACCAACGGCCAACCACAACCACCACCGCCGGCCAACAACAATAGATCCACCAACCCCAACAACAATAGACCAACACCGACGCGACGCCGCAAACCTCCACCCACAGCAGCATCGCGACGCCGACGTGGGGTCGCAAGTGTCGCTGCGAGCAATGTCGCTAGCAGCGGCGACCAGCTGCTGCTGACGCAGCGCTGTCTGCAGCCGGCCGAGATTCGCAGCAAAGAGGGGGTGGGGAGGGGAGGGAGAAAGGGACGGGAAGACGGCGAGGCGAGGGGAGGGAGAAAGAGAGGGGAAGAGGGGAAGGGGAAAGGGAAGGGAAGGAATTAGGGTTAAACGGCTTTTATACCACCTGATTTTTGAATGATAAAATTTGGTCCCTGAATTTTGAATTCAAATCTTTAAACACCTGAATTATTATAATTTCTCTAAAAGCAATTAGGGAAGAGGTCGAAAGAGTGGTTAAAAAGGGAAGAAAAGGATGAAATAACATTTTCGTGTACTGTGTACACTTCTCAAAATTCATATTTTAACATTAACCCAAAAAATAGAAAATAAATTTTTTTTTTAAATAACTCTAAATAAAATGTGAAATTAATTGCCAACTTAATTTCGAATCAATTTAATTTTAATGCTAAAACCGAACACCAAAGAACAATGCCTTCTAAGCTACAACCAGACTAGACTAAACAAAATTCAATTCATCAAGCTAATGTCAGTTAAACACAAGTACTTACAGAATTTCTGAACATAATTAAAAAGCTATTTGAAGGCTTTTTATAAAGGAAAGGATAATAGAATAGCTTATCTTCAGTTATACATTGCTTCCAAGGAAGGAGTCTTCAAACTGCAGCAAGATAGAGAGATAGATTAATTTTGCACCAAAAAGATGAGTACAAACAAGGCACATTCCAAAGATATGAAAAAGTTTCAGGATTGTAATGAGTAGAAAGTACTAGGGTTTTTTTTTTTGAGGAGAAAAAAAATTATTTTGGGTTTTAATGGAGAAATTATCGGTACACAAATGGTCAAGTCGCTCAAAAATAATCTAATAATATAGGAAAGAGGAAAAAGTGAAAAGTGAATTTTCAAAAGCAATAATACAAATGCTCTATGAACAACCCAATAAGCATCAGACAAGATTTTATACTGCTTAATAAAATAAAGTAATCAATAAATTGGTTTTTCAGCATCAATTTTACAAATGAACAAAATATGCATAGATAAAAAGATTGAACCTTGATTGCCCAACACTTGATCTTAGGCCAGATGCCGATCTTCCACCTAGCCGCTTTTCTTTCTTTCTGGACAAGAAACGTGGGAAGTCCAATATCTGCCAAGCCGACCAGACAACCCACCCCACTACAAAAAAGCACGAGTACGTGTTGTACAAATAACAATGCCATCAACAAGAGAGCAGGCATCCAAAGCAGGAACGAACAGACACAGTTAAGTGCCACATCACATGGATGGTGCAAGGAGGTTATTGCATAAAAGAAAATAAATTCCACAGAGATAGCTCTTTGGAGGTACAACAGCAAGTTTGGCCAGGTGGATATGATATCAATGCTCCATCAAAGCAGTTTCAGTCTCTGATAATGGAGCTGCAACAGAATGCAATAGAATTATAGACAAGTAAAGACAAGGACAATAAAAATGTAATAAATTGAAAAGATCTACAGATCAAGAAAAAGAAAAGGTTGAACAACGGCTAAACATTGTTGCATGTCGAAAGAAAAAAGAGTTTTACAAATTGAAGGAAAAAACAAAGTTATATAAACCCCAAGCAACTTGACTAGTCATCCACCTAACACAGAACAAAGAAGAGGTTGGAAAAACTTTGACTCTGTACAACTTCACTACAAAAGAGAAGCTGGATTCCAACAAATGGAAGCACCTTTCTGGACGCAGCAATTTGAATCATTGCATACTAGTTCTTTGCAATCTTTAACTTTCTACATTTTCTCCTCCGGGTAGTGGAGAATTTAAAATCTTTTTTCAAGGATGTGGTAACTCTCATGGTTAGCTGACAGGCAGCTAAGAATATACATAATTTCCCTAAAGGCGCCATCTTAGTATCAGAAAGTTCCATTTGAGAACCATGTTCTACAAGAATGATTTCTACACTATACCTGCTCATATCATATGTTCCAGGTAAATTATTCAAAGGCACACATACAAGTCAAGTGTCCACAGAAGCAAGTCAGTAACCAACAATAACTTATCGAACAAGCTTGATATTATTTCAGAAATAAATAAATAAATAAATAAGCTCTAAAAGGACTGACGAAGTTCACATCAACATACCAAGCAAATCCTCGTAAGTATCTGCCAATAGTGATGTGTCTATTAGCAAAGGAGGTGAGAAAACTTGATCTTGAGTTACATCCACGTCATAAAATGACCTATGCGCATCAGAAACTGAAGAATTTGAACCAACAGCAGAAAGGAAGCCATTGACACCGTCAAACTCATTGAGTGAATCCAAATCATTTAACATGTAGCCAACTCCATCATACTTGCTCCCAAAATGATTGTCTAGAGCACAAGCCTCGAGCAAGTAAGGATCTGCTTGAGGTGTGAATAATTGTCTACTCTTCAGAGAATTAGGCTTCTTCTCTTGGTCAAAACGGGAAAACCCATTCCCTGGAAGCGGTACAAAGAAGTGCTCAGAGCTATCATCAGAATGGCTGTCTTGGGATGACTCCAAGTTGCAGGATTTAGATGAAAGAGCAGCTTCTCTAACAGATCTCTTCAAGTTTTCGGGGAAAAAATGATCTTCATCTGCAGAAACAGGGACAAATAGAATAATAAACTCCAATATAAAGAACGCGTAATTAAAACATGCATGTATAACATAGGAACTGCAGAATAAAGACAAACCATGTGGTGAGTTATCTGTACTACTCTTTGACAGAGGCTGTTCCACAGATTTCTTGTCAGAAATATTTTCCACTTGATTGGATTGAGGTATAGTCTGTCGTTTTTGTGTGTTCCCACTTTTTCCAGAAGAATTTGGCGTGGAGCTAAACAGTGGTGGCAATTTTAATGCAGGGGGGCTAGCTGATGCTTTTTCAAGCTGCAAAGATGATAATCTTGAGGTCATCTCGGCAAAATCATCAATCCCACTTTCCTGGCCATTAAAATAATTTTATCAGGAGCAATCTGAGAAGCTCAGCCAAATCATAAGATTGTGTTCCACAGAAAATGATTCGATAAAATTGAAAGAGAGAAATACCAATATCCTTCCACTGCCCTGTGCCTGGATAGGCGAGTTCAATCTACCATGATGTTTACTCACAGGGGGGAGATGGGACGATATACTGTTAACTTCCTCTGTAAGCTCTGAGATTGAATTCTGTATGGCCGGGGCAACATCCTTTAGTTGATCAATTAGCACCTGCAAAAAACCCAACGTGTAAGAAAAAGTTTCAATATGAGACATCTAACTTAGCCACTCCACTATATCCAATTATAGAATAAAAGCTTCAGAAGGTTTTCACTTGAAACTTTGTTCAACACCATCTGGTGAAAATTTCAAGTTACATCCACGCAATAGATTGACCTTCTAACCTCTTCAATGGGACCACAGTGCGCAGGTCAATAAATTCATTATTCACCTGTATGCTATCCAGATGCTGCTGATGTTCAGCAAGTGTTGCAGCCAAAGACTCAGCATGACTACTGGTACCACCATTATGCATACTTCGTAGGAGCTCTGGACCCTCTCCATCATTGGCTTTTGCCTAGGAAAATCATAATGTCATAAAGATCAGTATGCTGTTTGTAGATGAATTTAAAGATGAGAAATGATATTACAATATTCGTGAGCAAAAATCTTCACATCAACACAGCTAAGTTCAAAGGAGCTTTTTGACTGTGCAAGTAAGAATATTTCACAAACATAAATGATAAAAACAAGTTAGATTTCAAGACACTTTGTTATAAATATAAATGATACAAGTGAAAGAATAGACTTCCTCTACAAAATCAAGGTCAAATGTGAGTGTGCATCTAGGTCAAGAAAGAAAGCAAAAACACTTGATATTTTACCATGACTAGCAGATATGAAGCGTACGAAGAAAGTCGGCATAGCTTGCAAAGAATAGGAGAAATAGGTCAAAGGTAAAACAATTAAGGGACACGGGATGACGTGATATAAACTTTATTATATTATATTTGGTTACATTGCACCTCTCCATAAATGCAGTACTAAATTAAATAAAATTAAGAAAAAGTATTCAAGAGGGAAACCTCAAATTTATTTAAAATAAGGCTTAGCTTGTTTTGGAACCATGCCATAACTATATTTGCACATAGCCAGAATGTTACGCCAAAAGTGGGTAGATAAATCGCTCAATTTTTTATACCCATTTTTCACCAATCACCATGTCCCTAATCAAAATTTATTTCAAACTTAAGCCTGCACACCACAAAAAGGGGGGCATTTACTGCATTCCACAAAAAAAGTTCTTGAACACAATTACTAATAAGGAGAAATGACTGGATCATCACCAGCCTGAGCAATGATAAAACACTCTCCCACAGAATTTAAGTCGTTATCAACCAGAGCAAAATTCCTTATCAGCACAAAACAACATACCAATTGCAGTGATTGTTTGTGTATGCGTTGTAAGGCATGCGTCCAACGCCTCAAAACTTCTGCTATATCAACAGTCGGCTGCCCTCTCAAGCTTCTTTCATCTACTCGAGAATTTTTTACATCATTTCCTTGAGCATAGGAATAATCTAATTCACCTTTGTTCTTCTCTTTGTTTAGATTTTCTTTCGGACCCTCAATTTCCTCATTATCTAGGTGTGACGGAGGTTGATTAGCAGAAGGAACTAGAGAGCTTTGATCCATTGCTGCCAACAAAGATGAACCGGAGATGCGATATCTGGAACAGAATGTCAAACATTAAGTCAGTCGCTAAAGACAATTGGTATTCGATGGAACCAAAAAGCTTTATGACGACATTACCGATGCTCACGATGAGCTATAAGATCCTCAATAGGGCCCGACGCAAGAACCTCATGTTGACCTATATAGAAATTATGTTTGTTAAGGACCACACTCAGTGTTGCATCACATAATAAAACTTCATTGGTTATAGTTTAGTTGGAGATTGCTATATGAAAAACTGGGGATTACAATTATAGACTAAGATTCACTTAGATTTGCAAACAAAACAGATAAGAATGGTATAAACAGAGTGAGAACCACTTAAAAGACTGCAAATTGTCTGACAAAATTACAACAGAAAATTTCAATTTTTCAGTCAAGCCAGCATTGAAGTAACAGTGGGCATGACATATTAGAGAAGTACATCAGGCAGTGCTTGAAGATCATCCAAATGCAGCAACTAAAAATGAAATGACAATACCAAACAGAACAAGTTCTTGTACATATTTTTTCCACCATAGAGACTAAAAACCTCCAAATAAAAGCCAATTACTATTGGCATTGTTCCTGACATGTTCATTTGAGCAGAAACAGTAATCTCCTATGGGTAAACATGTCCTGCGCAAGTTTTGATATTTTCTTTGGGTCACAAGATGATGAACCAGGAAGGACTGAACACGCAAAATTTGCATTTCAACATTAACCTCCAACTAATTATGATGGTCCAAGCTGAAGAACAGTATGCCATTACTTAACCATTTATACAGCACTACCAATGGCAGATTTCTCAAGTGGCAACTTTTTCCCCAGTTGCCAGTGATCCAGCAACTACCTCCGATTATTTGTGCACTAAAAGAAGAGAAAATAATAGAAGAAAAGATTTGTACATGTCAGCAGTAGTGAGCACGTGTCCAAATTACAATGACATCTAGACAAGTAGGGCTATTTGCCAATTTTTTTCCACAGATTTTGACTGTCTTTGGGTTTTTGGGTGGCACTTTTTTTGAGAGGTTGAGAAAACCAATGTTTGTTAGTTTTTTGGAGCACTAACCATTCAAAATCAATGTAGTGTAATTTGAGCTGTATTTCTCAACCCACCAAATCGGTGATTTTTTTTGCCTTTTTCAAATTTTCTTCCAATTTTACTCTCTCTAATACAATTATTTCCATATCCACCCTAAAAAGTAATGTACCTTGGACAAAAAGAATAGAAATTCCTCTTCAAATAAATCCTTCTCTTCAATCCAAACGCTTCAAAACACTCTGCTTTTATCAAAATCACTCTTCATATCTTCCATCAGGTACACTCTCTCACTCTTCTCTCATACTTGTTATCATTTTTTTATAACCTCTAGCATTTTAATGAAAATGCGATAAAATAATTGTGTTCATATCTACAAACAATTATCTCGCGACTAGTATTTTGTTCAACAGATGAATGTCATCTCTTAAAAAGTATTTAGAAGAAAGAGCTTAGATGTACCTACTCGTGAAAATTAGTTCATTTTTCCTCAACTTGTAAACCAATAGAAAATGTTGGCATGTAAGAGCTTATTCAAATGAAAAATAATTATTCCAAAGATTAGTCCATATGCAATAGGAAATGATTGGATAAACCATGTAAAGTCATATTGAATTGTAAGGAGAGATATTCAATTGGACTGTTTTAAAATTCGCTACTAAAAACCGCCCAAAATCAGACCCTTCGTAAACGCTTAAAACCAGTACTTTGAAAAAACGCCTTAACCGGCACCCAAAACTCCAAAACAGGCTTTTAAAGAAAGCATATCATCCAATTTCATTAAAAGCCAAAGCAAACCAAAAAATAAGCACAAATTATAGTATGCCCAAAAAAATTAATGAACAACATTTCTTTTATGTAAAATTTCAGTCTGCCATTCGATGTATACAACAGAAATCCTGAATGGCATTTGATTTAAGAGATGCTAACCTTTTATTTATTGGAATCAGATCAAGTAAAATTGACATAGCGTCAAAACTAAAAAACGGCAAGTTTTTGTGCTTACTCTTGCGAGATAACAAGGAGTCCCACAAGCGAGTAGCTCTCTGAACCATATGAGAGTTTTGACTTGAGCTAGAAACAAGCTCATCCCAATGTTCACCTTCCAACTTCACTTTGTTTCTCAAATCATGTAGTTTCTCAAGCTCTTGTTGTAGATACGCCTAATATCAAGAAAGACATATAGATACAAGAAAAAACTCACGCTTAGAAATAATGTGAAATATTTCAATTTTCAAGCCCTCCAATAATCCAATATAATATAATCATTATTCACCTCTTCAGCAGATAGACCGCGAAACTCAGCTGTCATTTCA
Organism: Fraxinus americana; assembly: GCA_035079005.1. Taxonomy (NCBI): domain Eukaryota; kingdom Viridiplantae; phylum Streptophyta; class Magnoliopsida; order Lamiales; family Oleaceae; genus Fraxinus; species Fraxinus americana. The sequence goes on along the minus strand of CM068706.1, from coordinate 554,142 downwards.
TGAGCCAAATTGGACCACATGGCCTGTCTCTGCACTGCTGTCTCTGCATTTTTCAGAAATCTTCTTCTTTCAAGAGCTATTCTACCCTGTTAAGGAATAAATAAAAGGCAGAGGTATATAAGTATGAAATTCACGTTGAACATGCTGATCAAGTAAAAGAGAAAATGTACGAAAAAGAAGGCTAGTGTTTTTCTAGATTGATTCACTACCAAAACATCAAGGACCGTTATCAAAATTTGATGATTAACTCTAGCTCCTTGCACCTATTAGATCAGACTTATCCTCGGAACAAATGCTCTTCACCCTCTCTTCAATATGTAAAATAGACAGAGAACAAATTTCTTGTACAGTATTTAAATAAATCGGCTGTGCCATTCCATTCACAACTCATCGCACTATCGCAGCGTCATTAATAATTCAGTAAATGGGAAAAGAAAAATTGAATGAACGTTCATTCGTTTTGCTCTGTGATTGTCAGTACTTAAGAAGAAAATCAGAATCAGTATCCCAGGAAGTTATTTTGTTCTGGACAGTTAAATAAATCATTACAAGAGAAGAAAATTGTGCTTTGTTAATAGAAAAGATCTTCCTACAACAGGTAGAAAAGGGTCAACAGAGAACAGCTTTTAGATTTTCGTAACCCTAACCCAAGTTCTCCAAATATAACAAGGAATTCTTCAGAACACGGGTTTCCCTTCGTAAACTTTAATACGTAGAAATTGAACATCATTTAGGGTCAGAAATCATAGTCAAATGGGCGGAAGCGTTATTCAACAAAAAAACAGTTAGTCTGACAATCTTTTCTCCATTGCCTTTTGTGGAAAAAAAGAAAGAGCATGTAGGTCATTAGGAGTAAAATCGTTTATTTCCCTGTTAAGGGGGGGAAAAAAGATCAGAAGCAGAATTACCTTAGTTACAGGAAGTAATGTAGCTGCATGCGAGAAAGATACATCTGTCAATGGAGCAGGCAGTGGGTTGGATGATACATCAGCTGCAAATGTTCGCCTGTGAACCTCTCGCAGAGCATGCAAAGAAAGTTGCCACAGAAGTTCGATGAATCTGCATTTGGCACGTAAAATTTATTGTGGACTGAATGTGTATATAACTTGGCCATCAGACTACAACGATTGAGAGCTTCATATGCGTTCATAGTTCCAGAAATATGTGAGACGGTAAAACACGTGGAAACATGATAAAGAGGACTTAGAGGAGTGAATAGCAAAAATATCATCCCTCCAAAGTGGAAAAATAAAATAAATTCCTTCAGAATTCAATGTCCTTCAAATAAGAATGAAAATTGGAGTAAACAAGCAAAAAACTAATAAATTATAATGAATATAATATCATCACTCAAAGACAACGCAGTAAAAGAATTGTGATAGAAGACAACCCAGTAAAAGATTATTGCTTGTAAAAGTGAATTAGTGATAGATACTCCCATTGAAACCGAAAGTCATAAGAAATATATCTAAATAAACTTTTGCCCATCGTCACATGATCCATTGTCTTGAGATATGCAAAAAATAGGTTTAAAATCAGAAATGGTTGTCCAAATCCAATACTGTTACTGAATAAGTAGAATAGATTGAAAGTACTAGCAAAAGTAATAGAAGTAGGAAATTCCATACCCGCAAAAATTAAAACACATCACACAGCTTATAGAAACAAGCTACCAAATTTTATGTCTCAGTTTTATGTGTTTACAAATCCTGTTGAAAATGTTTCCAAATAAAACACAAATTCTGTATTCCGTAACTATCATTGAACGGACATGTTTTCAAAAAATTCATCCATGGAGTGGAATTTTAAGAGCATTAAATATCCAATCATGTAAGGTTGAGTAACTTAATGCTTTCCAAAATTGGATCTACTCTGTCAATCCATTAAATAATCAAAACTAACTCCAGATGGACTGAGTTAATATTGTCTTCACTCCTGTAATTGCAGGTTATTTAATAATGCAACTGAGGATAGTTGGCAAGGTGCCTATTAAACAATTATTTAATTAACTCCATATATATGTTCTTGTTTTCATCACATTGGAACTAGCAACACGGTGACATTCCCAAAACAACACACGAGTGCCAAATTTCCAAAGAGATCGTAGTGACAGTTACGATTCTAGTGAAGTTCAATAAAAGAAGGGGTAAAAATATATAACTAGTTTAATCCAAAAATATATCAACTAAATAGCTGAAAGTACATTCTGATCCAATCAAACATAAACAAAAATCCTAACACATGAACCTCGGTCCGCAGCAAGTGGCAAGTGATGAAACCCTCGAATTGCTCCTAGGCAACGCCCCTTGAGATTCAAGTTCGCTAATAATACCTTGCACAACCTAAATTTCCCAATTAAAACTCAAATTTAGTTTAACCAAGTTACATATATAGTTATACATCTGAGAAGTTCAATGAATCAAGACCGGAATTACCTTCCGAAAATCACGAGACTGAGCCGAATCAAAAATCGGCCACACCTTATCAAAGTCCTGTAAGATCCAAATGCCAAAAGACTTTCAATAAAATGAAAATATATCAAGCCCTCAAAAAAAAAATACGTATAGACATCTGAATCTTTAGAAATCGCGTGTACTTTGGCTGATTGAATAGGGCCACGGAGAGAGGAAAGGATGAAGTATAGAAGCTGTTCGCCTAATTTCGGGTTGGAATGACGGAATAATCCGACCCGAGGAGTCCCATTGTTCGACCCGATTCCGAATATGGCCGGATCCAAACCAAGTAACAAGCAATTCGTGTACATCGTACTCTCCAGTTCTATCTCTCTCTCTTTCTCCCTATCCATCGTCATTACACACTCTCCTCTCTCTCTCTCTCTCTCTCTCTCTCGCTGTGCGTGAAATTCGGGTTGGTTTGTTTCCGATTTGATTCGTCTTGGTTTCACTTTTAAGGCATACTTGTCTAATCTTTGAAATGATGAGACCTTGAGGATTGTTTAAATTGCGAAATTGCCTCTAATTTGGTTGTAATTTTGAATATTGGGATGAAACTGAAATTTTCTTAAAGTTAGGCGGGGCCCGGCGGGATGAAGGAATCACGTTTGGAAAATTTTGAAATGTTCGGTGGTTGTCTCTAATGTGCGCCGCTTCACTTATTCGCCGGCCAACTTCGGCACCGGTGCTTCTAGACTTCATGGGTAAAAAGTATGAGTTTACGCGTAAAATTATTTAAAAATAAATTTGAGAAAAAATATGTTTTCACGGAATTTTGTATCGAAAAGAGGCTTTAGTTATTAATTATTTAATTTAATTTTTCCTTTTTAACTTTGTCTTTTTCATCCAAATGGATCGTTCTATCAAAATATTACCTACATTTTCTTCATTTATATTAAGACAAAATGAAGACAATCCCGGAGATACTAAGGTGGGAGACTTTGATTGTGAATACTACTTTGCATTTGGAAGATTGATATTGTTGTTTTAATGTCATTTCGAAATTTTTCAATATCTTTAAGGATATGCCAAACATGTATTACATGATATAATGACTACTTGTATTATTATGCACAATATGATAATCGGTGATGAAAGTGATGTTAATGGATGAATTGATGATTATATGGAAGCGTCAACTCCAAACGGTGAGATGATTGTAGAAGAAAATACTCGATTTCAAGAATTTTTTGCCCAAGATAGACAAATTAAGAATAAAGATGCACACTTTGCACTTCGAAATATATTAATTGATCATTCGTGGGAGAGCCCCGTTTGATGGCCATTATTTGAAAACTTATTTTTTCTATATACTCATTTTTAACCATGCATTCACAACATAAAGCATTTGTTTGACCCCATTAAATTACAATTCATTTTTCTCCATTTTCTTGTCAATCACAATTTTCTAATAAAATAATATTGCATGTAAAATCAATTTTTTTTCATTTTTAACCACACATTCATGAAAAATTACTATTTCAAAATCAAATTCTCATTATAATGAGAGAATAATGGGGCCAAACGGGAGCCAACTTTGCACTTAAACTCAAAACAATTTCTTATTTTTTAACCACATATTGTCTTAAAAATCACTATTAATTTTTTGTCTAATAATGGCTGTCAAATATGGGCTAATTACGATAAATAAGTGACAAAACTAGTCGTCATTTTCATTATATGCAATTTTTTTTGTTCATTCAATATAATTTTTTAAGAGAAAAGTACAGTCATGGTACCAAACATTTCACTGTCTTGGCAATAATTTTAGATTTAGACTTCGACTGGGATCGAGTTTTTGGTTTGCTTTGAAGAATTTGGGGAATTTGAAGTTTGCTGGCATAGAGGTAGCGATGTCAAAAAAGCTTGGCGGTCCGGGCTCGACCCGAAAAAAGTCCGAGCCGGGCCGGCTCATGGCTCAGTAGCATCGAGTCGAGGCTCAGGCCAAGCCCCATTTTGGGGCGTCGACTCGAGCCCGGGCTCGTCACCGACCTGTGCTATTCAACACAGGATTACCACATTCCAACAAGTGGACTTAGAATGCTATTCAAATGTTTGAGAACGATACAAGGGTTTACTCCACCAATGCCCACAACGCGGATTGCAGAAATGGCTTCAGGTGTAATGCTTCTATATTGGTCTGAATTCGATAAGCAAGGCTAATGTAGACTCTTCATGTAACGGTTCTATTACAAAAATAACCACGGATCAAGTCTACCAAATCATGGAGGATCTGGTATTCACTAGTGCACTTTGGCCTACTGAAAGGACGAGTGGAAAGAAAGTTGTTGGGGTATTCGAAGTTGATTCTTTGACAGCAATTTTAGCACAGTTGGCATTATTGGTACAGAAGGTGGATCAGAAAAATGCAGTCCAGGCAATGAAATCGAAATGTAAACATTGTGGAGGAAACCATGAAATTTTTTATTGTAATGTAGGGTCTCATTTTATTTAGATAGTGGAGGATGTGAACTACAGTTAGAATTTTCAAAGGCAACAATACAATCAAAATCCTAGCACTTACTACCCAAGCTGGAGTAATCACCCAAGTTTCCAATGGAGCAACAATCTGGGAGCTCAGATTGCGCTACAGCAGATTGTACCGCCAGATTTTCAGCAAAATGAGAAGAAGTCTTCATTAGAAGATCTTGTGACTAAGTTGACGGAAATATCTACTCGATACATGCAAAGAATAGATAAAATCTTGCAAGTTCAGTGAGCTATCATCAAGAATTTAGAAAATCAGATGAGAGAAATAGCGAAAGCGCTTTTAGAGAGACAACTAGAAGCATTGCCTAGTGACACTGAGATAAATCTCAAACAACAAGTAATGGCAATGAAGGTCGTAGATGAAGAACAGATTGAGGCAATAACTGCCCACATGGAGTTCAACTACCACATATTAATATAAAGAGACCAGTTGTTACAAAAGAAAATGTACATTCCACGGTTGAGGAGTAATTGGAGGAATCTGAGCAGAACAAAGAAGCAAAGACAGAAAAAGCATCAAAGGATCCAAATGTTAAGGAAACTGTTCATACTAAAGAATTTGTGCCACCACTACCGTTTCCACAAAGACTGCAAAAGAGCAAGCTCGATGATCAATTCGAAAAATTCCTGGATATGCTGGAAAAGATCCATATCAACATCCCATTCATCGATACAATTCGACAAATCCCGATATATGCAAAGTTCCTCGAAGGACATGATATCTAAGAAAAGAAAGATTCCAGACTGGGAAGAAATGGCATTGACCGAGGAGAGCACTGCAAAATAAATTGCCACCAAAACTCAAAGATCCAAGGAGTTTCACTTTACCTATTTTACTAGGCAAATAATTTCATTTTAATGCTTTATGTGATACAGGTGCAAGCGTAATTTAATGTCTTTGTCTACTTTTAGAAAACTAGGAGCTGGAGAAGTCAAGGGATCGAATGTGACGCTGCAGCTGGCAGATATGAGCATCAGATTTCTGTGGGATAAGGTAGAGGATGTGCTCATCAAGGTTGGAAAGCTGATATTCCCGCAGACTTCCTTGTTATGGACCTCGAAGATGACCATGATATGCCAATTATCTTAGGTCGACCCTTTTTAGTAACAAGTCGAACTTTGATTTACTTGGAGAAGAGTGAGCTGACTGTGAAGGTGGAGGACGCACATGAGATCTTTGAATTACATAATCCACCCAATCAACTATTAATCCCGGATGAAGTCAAATCTATTACTGAAAAAGTTAAACGAGGGTCCAATGAAATAAAACCTAAATGTCTAGGGAGCCTTTGACGTGATAAGAATAGAGAGTTCAAAGTTTCGAGGGCAAAAAGAGGATGCAAGGCTAGGAATTGCAAAGAATATAAGGTTGCAAGATTTCAGCATGAGCCATCATGACTAATTTATTCATACATTTTAGCTAAAGACTATAAATTAAGCGCTTATTGGGAGGCAACCAAATTTCCTAACCCTTTTAGTTATTCTGCTTTCTGTATCACATTACATACAGATTTATTTTTATTATTAGTTTGCATTAGACTTAAGCACGTTTCAATTTATAGGGTATCACCATCCTATCACATTTTCCCTTAGGCCATTGAATTTGTTGTTGGTTGTTTCAATTGTTTTGGTTAAGTAACACATGTTCTAGGTTATTTGATCTTTATTATTTCATTTGACAGCTATGTGCTGGAACATGATATCGCGGAATACTCAAACCAACATAGACCAAGGGGAAAGTATGATGAAGAAGATTGTCTTGCCGTCACACATAATACTTTGCACCTTCAACAGAAAAATTTGGGAAGTACCTTTTTCCTTTTCTTCTCCATCACCTCATATTCTTATTTATGTTTTATGATATTGAGGACAATATCTATTTTAAGTTTAGCGTGGGAAAAATTTTGAGTTTTTACTTTTGGTATGCTTTGAGTGTTTAAGTGTTTGTTTTTACTTTAGTGTGTGTGTGTGTGTGTATATATATTTTTTTTTAAAAAAATAAATAAATAAAAATATTTTCTTGTTTTAGGTTGTGCTTGTGTGAGTTAGACAGTTTGACCGACAATAATGATTAAATTTGAGATTTGATATTGATTTATGAACTGTGGATAGGTTGCATGCTAGACTAATTGAGGCTTAACCTTGCAAAACTTGATATTATACATGCATTAGAATTAAATTTGACGGTGTGATACTATAAGTTGATTCATATAATTGATAGGTTGATATAGTTGGACATATATGCTTTATCCAAACCATACTAAATTATTTATCATTAGACCAAATTTAGCATAGTTTGGGGTGATTTTGCTATTGTAGAAATATAAGGATGTGGACGAGGATTCCATGTGTGAAAACTTTTGTGTTGATTGTCTTAGATTAACGTGATAAAATTTGATGAAATTCTTAAGTTGGAGGAGTGTTTGCTTGAATATGTATTTAATGAGGGGTATTGCACTAACCAATATAGAAATATATATATATATATATATATATATATATATATATATATTTATAAAAAATATCTTTTCGTAACTTTTATGACTTGAATTATTAAGTCTTAGGGTATTTACAACCAGTGTCCTAAAATCGTCTGATTTGAAAGTTATCGACCAAAATCTCGTTACATGGATTGTAAGAGAAAATTTTGAAAAAAAAAAAAAAAAAAAAAAAACTTTGATGAGAAAAAAAAAAAAGAAAAATTCGAAAAGAAAAAAAACAGGTGCATGAAACAGAAGACGCACTAAATGCCATGGTTAAACTCCAAACACTTATTTGAGAAGATTCAACTTTTGATGAGGGATTATTAGACTAGTTTAGTTCTAGAGGTCGAAGCAATCAAAGAATTGGAGAATCCTTGTTTATTGATATGTTGACTTACAATTAGTATAGTCCACCTAAATTAGAGAAGGTGATGATAGTAACGAAAAATTCAACATCAGATTACACACTAGGAAAAGAGTGAAAAAAGAACAAGTTTTGGGGTGAGTGAATCATACGAGAGGTGAAATGATATATTTGACCACAAATGGTCGGAAATTGAAGCAACTTGTAAATTCATGATTGTCTATTTAATTCTTCACACACACACGTCAGTTTTGCATTCGAAAAATGGATATTGGTTTGGAATTGTGACTTTGAAACAGTTTATAGATTTAGAACTGTAATTTCAAATACTAAAATAAAAAGCTAGATTGTCTAACCAAATATTTTTGCATGTTTGTGTGTTTGTTGTTATTTAAGTTATAATTTTGTTTGAGTACAAACAAATGCTAGAGCACTTGATGCAATAAGACATGTTCCAGACTTGAAGAGTAATCTTATCTCCTTAAACACTCTTATTTCAAAAGAGTACAGATATACTATTGAAGATGGAATCCTAAAAATTAGTAAATGAGCTCGTGTTTTGTTAAAGGGATATAGAAATTCCCATTTATATATCATTCTATGTTATACATGGCTACCAAAATGGAAGGTAACAACTAACACATCTAGAAAATGACCTTTATATACAGATGAATAAATCTCAAAATAAATCCCAGGCTATGGTTGTTCTTATGTTCTTGCAACTTGTATAGAAAAGGAGATGAGTATCTGTAGATTTATGATTTGAAAATTATTTGTACGATTTGATACCTTCTGAAGATCAATATTTGAAGACTTTAAAAATTCCAGTTATTGGTTGCTTTATAAATTCTTGGCCGAAAAGGAGCTAAGTATCTGTAGATTTATGATTTGAAAATTCTAATACTTGTATGATTTGTAACCTCTAAAGGTAAACATTTGAAGACTCGAAAGATTCATGAAGCAGAAGAAGCTACTCTTAGGTCAAAGATAACAATGGTAAGGACATGGAAATGATTATTTCTTGCTAATTAGGGGTGGGCATGGGTTGGGTCGGGTCGGGTCGATTTTTGCCTCAACCCAAACCCAACCCAATATGATCGGTTTGATAAAAAATTTAACCCAACCCGTGTAAGGTTGAAACTCAACCCAACCCAACCCAATCAAGTATCGGTCGGGTCAGGTTGGGTTGGGTTGGTCGGGGAACGACTTGTCAACAAAAATTAAAGTCATCCAATTTTCTATTATATTAAATTCGAATAGACAAGATTAAATAGTAAGTAAATAAATAAATAAATAAAATTATCCGTTATCTTATTCAATCATCATTAGCCGAGCCTACAAAGAATAAAGTGCATTTAACATAACATAAAAAACTTTTATTACATTTCTTGTGGGAAGAACAATAAGCTCCTCCTCTAAAATACACCAAGGTAATTACAGTTACACTATCTACTCATACTTTTTAGGTTTCTTTTACTTTTTTAGGCATTTTATTTATTTATTTATTTTTTTAAAGTGACGGGTTGGGTTGGACGGGTTTATTCGATTTTCTTGAGTTAACTCATAACCCGACCCGACCCGACCCGACCCGCATACACAGTCAACACACCCAACCCGTGTAAAAATAACAAAAAAAATCGACTCAACCCGATCGGGTTGGTTAGCTTTGGGCGGTTTGAGCGGATCCGATCGATTTTTGCCCACCCCTATTGCTAATATAAAAGCTTATTTGTAGCTTGTTTTCCTATAAAATTAGTAAGATTTTTATTATCACACAAAATTCATTCTCTTTAAGCAGCAAGTTGTTATCAGAGTTCGTTTTCTTGATAATTACACATTAGAGGCCACATTTCATGCATCGGAAATAATTCAGAGTCTAGTTGATTTTCTCATGAAAGTGGTTGCTCATCCAGAATTGTCATTTTATCTTTGTGAGGACATTTTCAACTCAAAAATTATTACTATATTTTTTCTTTTGTTATACATTTTCTGCATAATAAATACCAAGGTGTAAGCTTAAGGTCTTTTCTTTTGTCTTTTAAATATTTTCAGATACAATACCCCACAAAAAGCAAATAAAGGAGACGTCACGGGAATTGTATTCTGCTGGCTTTGTACCTATTGCAATTGTGTATTTTGCATACGATATTTCTATTATTCTGGAATATAAAAGTCTCCTTCGAGTATTACGACAAAATTACCTTGAAATAATTGGACAGCGTAACAAGTTTGATCAACATGATAACAGTATAAATTCTAGCCCACCGAATTCACGATATTTCCTTAAAACGAATTTGCTGATTTCACTGGTGCTAAATGTATTAGCAATCATTTCCTAGGATAGAACGAATTTCGTCTCCTATGGAAGCAGCACAACAATCTGCTGGAGTTCCAACGAACTCAACGAAGTGTTTTTTCACTTTTAGAACAATATCAGAATGAGAGAGGGGATGATATTCAAAGCATGGAATGATTGCAATGAAAATTGTGAAATTTTTCTGACAGTGGGGCATGCTATTTATAGACTTGTTCGTGGCCATTCGAACAACCTTCAAGACATTTCAGAACAGTCGTCACTGTTCAGACAGCCCCCAAAATTCGAACAGACGGTAAGGTTCGGTTAACAGTTGACTGCTTAGTCAATTAATAGACCATCAAAAAATTACCCTAAAATAAACCAATAAAAAAATAATTTCATTAAGTACCCAAGAATTTGATTAATTACAAATTAATCCAAAATTAAATAAATTTTGTCCAAAAAGATAATATAGTACAAGGACGCACCCGCATCGTGCTCGTGCCAAGCGGGACGGACGGCGGCGGCGACACGCACGTGGGGTTTGGATTGAATCCAATAGGATATATGTCTCCCCCCTTTCAAAGACTATTGGGTACCCTTTGGGGCTCAAACTCAATTCTCAACCTTACACTATATAAACCACATCAAAGTTTCCTAACTTTCTTATGTGGGATAAGTGTATGAGAATTTTCAATAAATCAAATTCTTCACTAGTTTATAGTTCCAAGTGGGTTACTTTGACATTAAATATTTCATTCAATTCTAAATGGTTTTCAATAAATAAATATTTCACGTTGATCTCCTCGCGGAGTAGAACATGAATATGCTTGGACCCGTTATAATCGACGTACAAGTCCCACTCAATATGGGACTTAAAGTTGACCCATTTCACTAAACCATTTCCAACAATTTCAAAAGGTCAGTGCATTTTATGTTGTTTTCTGCGAGGAAAAACAAAAATGATATGCCCAAAGATCATAAGATTGTTTTAAGATGATCTTTTGTAGTATATATGTCTTTTTTTCCCTTCATTTTCTTTTTATTTAGCTTAGTCAATTACTGACTTATGGGTCTCAAAAGTTTTGGGTTGTATTCAAGATTAAAATGGTCCAAGTATTATGTTGTCATAAGTATACCCTGTTTGGTTTTGCTAAAAAATAGATTTTTAATTGATTTTGATAAAAGTTGACGAGATGTGTCGTTGAAAATTTGATGAAATTGTGCTTCCATGAAATGTGTGGTTGAAAATGAGTTTAGAGAAAAATGAATTTTAAAAATGGGGGCCCAACATGGGCACATATTGGGTGCAACTTAGAATCGGTTTTACATCTATAAACAATTTTTTTTATCTAAATACATTAAGAACCGATCACTTATTAAAAGCAGAGAATTAACTTATTTCCTGAACTTTTCATGGTCTTATTGTATTTGTGGGACAAATTCAAACAGGTTCCACATCTCGTTAATCTAAAGCTTATCATGGGATATACAAGAAAATGACTCAAATTCAAGGCCAAAATTCCAAACTAACCCCAAACTAACCCATTTCACTATTCAACCATATAAACTACCTAAAATACCCTCAATATAAAAGGTTTCAAAATAAGTCATTTTAGTCCTCATAACTTTAATTCTAATTTTGGATTCGACAAAATTGTTTGCCCCTTGCAATAAAAATTAACTTTTCTTCACCATCAACTCTTTCCACCTATCTTGAGTCGAAAATTTTGATATTGATTAATAATTTTATTTTTGAATTTTTGCATTTTAGGAAACTCAAAATTTAATGGTATCAGAGCCCTATATCTTGAGAAATTAAAGACATTAGAGAATGGAAGATAATAACGAAATTTGCATAGGATGGTACGTTAACAATTCTATTGAATATTTAGATACTGATAGTTATATTCAACATCTTGTTAATAAATCAAGAAATTTGATTAATAAAATAAAAGACTCCGATAGTCTTAAAATAAAGAAAAAATTTGAAAAGAAAATTACTTTTCTTTTAATAGATTTTGATGAAGTTTTAGACGAAGACCTATGATATCTTGTTAAAATGCCTATTCTTATGGAAATGAAAACTTTAAAAAGAATACAAAGAGTTCTTAATAATGAAATTAGGAGAATTAAAGAATTAGATACCTAAGAATCATGGAAATTGAAAATTCAGAAAATTTAGAAACTGAAGTATACGAAGGAATATAGGGATATGCCTTAAAAGGAAAATTTGATTGGGAAAAATTTAGAAAAATTAATAAAACAGAATTAAGTCTAAAACCACCAGGAGAAAATAAATTATTTAATATTTTAGGATCAGCCTTTAGAAGAAAGAAGTTAGTCATTAATGAATATCATGAAATAGAAAAAACCATAGATATTAAACATACGCAAGGAAAAATAAAATTAAATCTTATAACAAAAAGAAATATTAATGAATTCCTAGGAAAATTAAAACAAGAAAAACGAGATAAAATATCTTATGTCTACCTTGCTGGAATACAAATAATAATAAAATCATGTTTTAAAGAAGGAATTAATAGTCCTATAATACTTAATCTACAAGATGAAAGATGTATAACTGCAGAAAATGGAAATTAAGGAATTAATAGTCCTATAATACTTAATCTACAAGATGAAAGATGTATAACTGCAGAAAATGGAAATTTAGGAATAGTAAAAGGAAATTTAGCCTATAAAAAATTAAAATTTACTTGTTATCCAAGATATTGCGTACATATAAATGATAAAAATTTAGACGATTGTCTTGGTCTACATTTTAAGATGACTAATAAAATATTAAAAGATGATAATAAAGTTTTTATTATATTATATTAAGGATTATATTGTTATACAAATAGTAATTATGGAAATATATATAAAGAAAAACCTTTTATAGAAATTGACGAAGAATTTAGGAATATTGGAGAAGCAATCTTACCCAGAGAACAAGACATAGAAGAAATAGAAAATTTTGAGATAGGACATGATGATGCTATAAGTATTGATCAACCTATAATACCAAGACAAATAACATATAAAGAAAATAAAATAATTATTGGAAATAATACAGTAAGACATAGTATTTCAAAAATTATACAAAATAAAAATAATAGTGTCTATGGAATCAAAGGAAAGTTCTTTAATGGAAGTAAATAGATAAATGAAATTAAAATACTTATTGATACTGGAGCAAGTCAGAATCATATTTGCTCTCTTATTGATGAAGGAATTAAAAAGAAAAAGGTTGAACCTTATAGTTATAGAGATTTTGAAGGAAAAATAAACTCTTGTGATATCATAGGACAAGTTCAAATTAAATTAGGAAATCTATTACTAAGCATAGAATGCTATATTAATAACAATATGAATTTTGATGAACATCCAATATTATTAGGAAATTCATTTTTAAATAGTCTTGATAATTATAAAATAGATAAGGAAGGAATTCTTATTATACATCAAAGAATAACTACATATTTCCCTAAAGAAAAATGAGTAGAGAAATAAAATTCCCAATAAGTGTATATATACAAATAACTGTATTTGAATAAAAAATAACTACTTGTGCTCTAATTGATAAAGGAGCTGAGATAACTGTCTTTAAAGAATTTTTATTACCAAAATGGATTGAAAATAAACAACAATTAACTCTACAAGGAATAACTGGAGTAAGAGAATCTTTAAAATATAAAAATGAAAATATAGAAGTTATAATAGGATCTAAAATAGTAACCATAAGAAATGTTTACCAATATAATATTAATGATTGTGATATTATTCTTGGAAATGACTTTCTACAACAGTTTAGTCAATATAGTCAAAATATTTATACTATTCAATTAAAAACATCATGTGGATATTTACTAAAAATTGCTAGAGAATTTAAACCATTCAGAGTTCAGCCAGCTCAGCGTGGTGAAAAAATAGAATTTATACCAAAATTACTCAATTATTCAATCAAAATAATTACTCTTGATCAAATAAAAGATCTTTTAGTTAAAAATTATAATGAAAACCCACTTGAAAAATGGAAAAAATAAAAAACAACAGCTAAAATAGAACTATTAGAACCAACAATCATTATTAGAGTCAAACCTATGCTCTATAATCAAGAAGACAAAGAAGAATTTCAAGTACAAATTCAAGAACTTCTTAATCAAAAACTTATAAGGAGAAGTAATAGCTCTCATAGTAGCCCAACTTTTATGGTTAGAAACCATTCAGAGATAAAAAGAAGAAAACCTAGGATGGTAGTAAACTATAAAGAACTTAATAAAAACACTAAATTTGATGGATATTATCTACCAAATAAAGAAGTATTAATAAATATTGTCAAAAACAAAAAATATTATTCTAAATTTGATTGTAAATCTGGATTTTGGCAAATAAAACTAGAAGAAAATAGTATACCATTAACAGCATTTAGTACCCCTCAAGGACATTATGAATGGATAGTTATGCCATTTGGATTAAAAAATGCACCACAAATTTATCAAAGAAGAATGGATGAAGTTTTTAAAACCTATAATTTTCTTATTGTTTATGTTGATGATATACTTGTTTGCTCAGAAACATATGAAGATCATCTTAAACATCTCAGAATTTTTGCTACACTTTGTTCAAAAGAAGGTATAATACTTAGTCAGAAAAAAGCAGAAGTAGCAAAACATGAAATTGAATTTTTATGAATGATAATAAATAGTGATGGAATAAAATTACAACCTCATATTTCAGAAAAAATAATTTTATTTCCTGATAAATTGGAAAATAAGCAACAAATTCAAAAGTTTTTAGGTTGTCTTAATTATGTTGAAGGATTCATAGAAAAACTTGCAGAAAAAAGAAATAAACTTCAGAAACTATTAAGAAAATCAAATAAATTAGGGTGGAATGAAGAACATACTCTTTGTGTTAAAAATTTAAAAGAAAATTGTAAAAATTTACCTAAACTTAGACTTCCTGATGAAAAAGATAAATTAATTGTTCAAACCGAGTGTCGATTTATATTGGAGGTGCTTTATTAAAAACCGATTTAAATGAAATTTACGAAGGTATACTAGTGGAACATTTAATAATGAAGTGAATTATTCGACTAATGAAAAAGAATTATTGGCAGTTGTTAAAGGAATAAACAAATTTAAAATGTTTTTGTTACCCAAAGAATTTATTGTTCAAACTGATAATACTCAACTTAATGGACTAGTAAATAATAAATTACCAAATTCACCTCAACATAGAAGATTACACAGATGGCAAGTATTACTATCTTTTTATAATTTTAAATTTGAATATATTAAAGGAAAAGATAATTTATTTGCTGATTTCGATAGGTGAATCATGAATATGGAAAAGATTGAAGCATTTACAAATGAATTACAAGATCTTCTACATTTTAATCTGACATTATCTTCTTTCGTTTCAGGGAAGATCATCTTGATATTCGACAAACTTTGTGTGATTTATCAAACAAAGTTGTTGAAAGTGGGAAAAAGATTGAAAAATTGAATGATAACAAAGAAAAAATAGTTGAAAAATTTTCAGAATGTTTAGATTTTTTTGCAAATTGTAGCCAGGAGTATCCTCCTTTAAAAGGTGAATACAGCCGAAAGGCTAGTCACATCCCATTTCGGGAGATTAATACATCCACCTCGAGTGGAGAATCAAAATTTAAGAGAAATGACTCTCTTACCTTGCAAGAGGAAAAAGTCATAAAAAAGGATCTACAACAACTACCTGTCAGTATGGACAAATTTTTGGAAAAATTTACAAGTGGAAAAGGAGCCGCTGAGTCCAGTACTCAAACATCCTTATCAAAAGGCCCATTGGAACGTACCCTCACCGTTATCAGTGAATTCCAAGAAGATAAAAAATTACCAATTGGTGACCTTAAATCACCAAAGGGAATAATTGCTACTCATCACATGAAAGCTAATCTACATCCAATGGAAAATGAGTATTATAAATTCTCAGAATGGGTATATAATTTCAGAGAAGGAAGTTCTCTATATTTGACAGTCCTTCCAACGGCGATTTATCCAAGGATCAGTGCAGTTCAAGGAGCAGATCTTAATATTGTTCGAAAATTGGCAGCATTTGGATTTTTAGATCGACTCTTCCCAGGGATAGATCTAAAAGAAATCGAACAGTTTGACAAAGAATTTGTTAATTGTGTTAAAAAATTCAGCGATAAACAACCGATTGAACTGAGATTTTACACAATTAGTCCTGAATATAAAGAACCAGAGTGGTATGGAGAACATCATCTCATCAC
The DNA here is from genome assembly GCA_035079005.1 of Fraxinus americana. Classification (NCBI taxonomy): domain Eukaryota; kingdom Viridiplantae; phylum Streptophyta; class Magnoliopsida; order Lamiales; family Oleaceae; genus Fraxinus; species Fraxinus americana. The sequence continues at coordinate 537,779 of CM068706.1, read as the reverse complement.
AATTCGAAAAAATAATGGAAATCTACTTAAGGAGATTCAGATTTTTAAAGAATTACCCACTATTAATAGAAAATGGATGATTTACAGACGAGCTCTCGAGATAAAATCGATGCCCGCTCAACAATGCGCTTTTTTGGAGAAAGATACATGGTCTATGGTATGAGCAATAATTGGATCCTTATCTGTAAAGGAGATAAAGAATCAAAAATTTTTGAAGAAAAAATCTGTGGAATTATGAACGATCAATTCTCTGGAAGTGAAGAATGCATTAAAGAAGCCTGCCGACTTATGGGACACGTCCACAAGTGAAGGACGATCAAGAAAATCGTGACTGACAGCACCATGTGAACTTTGAAGATAAGAAGACAACTGTCAAGCTGGAATCAAAAGAAATTGCCGACACTGGAATAAAGACAACCAACAAGCACTTTAAATATTTTCAACCACTTTTGAAATTATTCTACTTTTTACTTGTGTTGTAAAAATCTAATTGGCCAGAAGCTTCTCGGTGAAGTGCGAACCTTTCTATAAATTGAGACTCTTCTCATTTGAAAGAGGCATCGAAAATTAGCCATCTGAAATCTCATCCTGAACTACCATCTCAAACTTTCAACAATGATCTTTGTAATCATTCTCATTAGAGAGTAGAAACCACTCTTCGGAGTATCAATCTTTGTAAAAATCCTTGTATAATAGCTTTCAAGTTATCTTCAGATCAATAAAATCTTTGAGTTTGAAATAAATCTTTTATTACACTTTGAGTGTTGTTCTACATTGAGTGTTTTGAGAGTTTTGAGTGCCTTTGTGTCCATTTTGTGTGTCATTTCGGACTTTGGCCAACTCTTGTGACGAAGGTGACCAGGAACATATAACATTCTTGCTATTTGGCGAAGCGTGGTAAGGCCCTTATTTTAAGTTTCAAGGAAATTTATTGTCTGGAAATTTGCATGAAAATTATTATATAAGAATTTTTATGAGATTGTTTACTTTGAAGAACTTTTATCATGGAAAGTTACGAATTTTATTATAGATCTGTACCTTTTAGATATACTAATAGTATTGATTATAGTCACATGATAGAAATTCCAGAAACTTATGATAGTTATATTAGAGGAATAAATTTCATAAAAAGAGATAGTAGATATTATGAAAAATGCCTTACAATTGTATCATTTGGATTAAAAGAAAAATTGTCTAAAGAAATAATAAAAATGATTATATTTTTCTGGTTAGATAATGAAAATAGTGAAAGAACTTTTGAAACTACAGAGCATGTAAGTTATAATGAAGTTTCTGAATTATATGATTTTGATCTTAGTTTTGACGATATAGAATAAGAATATGCCTGGAATAACTAGAAAATTTTGTGATAATAAAATAAAAATTTTAGAAGAACAGATAATAACTGATAATAATCGTAGAGAAATAGAAAGGGAAATTTCTAATTTGAATAAAATTAAAAGAGAATTATTAAGGAATGAAATTACAAGAGAATTGAGAAGAGAAGAATAATTTAGAAGAGAAATTAGACAAATAATAAATAATATAATAATTAATTCCTTAAATTTACCAGACTAATATGAGTTTACCAACAAAAATAAGATTTGATAAACAAGAAATAGAAAATATTAGATTACCAATAGGAAGTTATCAGACTAAAAAATGGAATACAACTCTATTTCAACATTTAAGCTCATGGGGAAATACAGATGAATGGTTAAATATGACTACAAATTGGACTAATGCATTTTTATGGCAACAATTAGGACAATTAAAATCTAAAGATATAGAAACTATAGACGAAATAAATAATATAGATCCAAAAGATGAAATAGTTAAAAAAAGATTAGAAGTTTTGAGTAAAAATATGTCTAAACAATTTAATAAAATAAAAGAACAAATTAATAATTTAGAAATACTTGATGAAGCTAAACTTGAAGAAATTCAAAATCAAATATCAAAAATTGCACAGAAGAATAGTATTAATAAAATAGCGACTTTAGAGGAAAAGATAGATATTATTAATTATAAACTTGATATTCTATTAAATAAATTAGGATTTGAAATTGAAAAACCATCTTATAAAAAATCTAAAATATGAGTATGAATGATAAAATTAATTTAATTGAGAAAAATATAAAAACAATTGATGAAAAAATAACTAGAATTGAAATAGGCTACGAAGAAGAGAAAGAAAGACTACAAAATAACTTTTTAAGAATAGAAAATCTTTTAAATAGAATAATAGAAAATCTAAATAAAGAAAAACCATTTAAACCAGATTATACCAAAGAATTTAAAGAAGTTAGAAAGAAAATTGAAAAATATGAAAAATTAATAAAACTTAATGGAGGATTAAAAGAAGATATAGAAAGATTATTGATTGATCTTAGAAAACAAGAAGAAAATCTTATCGAAAAAGAAGAAGGAAAATTAATTATAGAAGAACAATGAACGAAGAAATGGAAAATTTAATATTTGACTTAGAAGACTTAAAAATTTGTGAAGAAATAACTAAAAATCATATGGTCGGAAAAACGGGAGGACCATGAGCAGTTAAACAAGAAGAATATGGAGAAACTAGCACGGTTAGATATGAAGCAGAAATAGACCCTAGAAGATATGTTAATACAAAAGTAGATTTTAAAACTACCAAAGAAAGAATGTATAGAGACCAATTTAAACCAGTATTAAGAGAATCAAACCCAATGAAAATTGCAGGTTCATATTTAAATTTAGATTGTGAATTAGATGTTAGAAGAGCTATAAGTGAATGGAGTACCAATATGATAGCACACTTTAATTATAATCGCAGTAATACAGATAATAAAAATAGAACTGAATATTTATTAGCAACATTTAAAGGAAATGTATTTAATTGGTATAGAGGATTAGAAGAAACAACAAAAGGTATTTGGAAAGATAGTATTGAAGCAGGATTTGGAATTAGTATAATAGAAGGAATAAATAGAGTTGCTACAAGAATTTATAGAGAGTTTATTTGGAGAAAGTGGGTAAATGAAAGTACTAAAACTAGATTAGAAGAAATAGAAAATGCTAAAAATAGAATGGAACATTTACAAATTTGTAATATGTGTTACCTCAATGAATATTGTTGCGAATATAGTAAATATTATTATATGATGTTTGGAAGTGGAGCTAATAATAATTATTATAAGGAAGTTTTTATTAGAAAATTACCACCACCATGGAATAGTTATTTTCAAAATAAGATTAAAGAAAAACAATTAGGAAGAAATGAAGAAAGATATACATTAGGATTTATTATAAGAACTATAAAAGACGAAATAAGTACTATGTGTAGTAATCAAATGATTTATAAACAATCAGGATTTATACAAGATAGGATTTGCTGTAGAGATACCGAAATACCAGGGAATTGGGGATGTTATGATTATAAAAGAAAAAGAAAAATTAAACCCAAGAAATATAAAAAATATAATAAGTTCAAAAAGAAATATTTTAAACCAAAAAGAAAATATTTTAGAAGAAAATATAAACCTTATAATAAAAAACCATTAGATAAAAAACGATGTAAATGTTGGAATTGCAATGAAGAAGGTCATATTAGCACTAAATGCCCAAAAAAGAAAGTTAGAATATTAATTACGGACTTTGAACAAATTAGAGATGAATGTGAAGAAATTGATATTGAAGAAATAGAAGTAAATGAAGAAATATTTGAAGAAAAATCAGATTTAGAAGAAACGTTTAGTGATGATGAATAAAAACAAAAACAAAACTAATCTCGAAAAAATCATAAAGATTGAGGACTTGATCTGCAATAAATGACCCATTTCATTAAGCGTAAAACTGACTTTTTAACAAAAATCTTAAAAAGCCACTATTCATAGGTCATTTTGCAAAATCTCCCAACTTATCATTGAAACAAAACTTTAAACTACACCTCATATGGTCGAGGATTGTTGTTGCAACATCTGTGGTGTGTGTGAAGGCAACGATGACAATAATTGTGTAATTGCTAAAGGGTAATATTGATGACATGGTATAGAATTACAAACACTATAATTAACCACATATTTTGTAGGATCCAACCACTTATCCATCACTCATTTCTATCAATTTATAATTTCAGCAACTTATAATTTCTCTCAAGCATACCATAAGAAGAATCCTAGATTAACAAGACAACAACTTAAGGATTATCTTGGACACACAAGGGCAAAACCTCAAAAGGGAGTAAGCTGGAAGAGATTCCTCGCAGAAAAGAAGTCAGCCATTCAATATTATCATGTGAAATCACGTGAGCAATGGTACACAATAGTAAATTAAATTCTGATTTTAATATAAGTCAAAGTCAAACAATCAATATTAATCACATCTTTCACGGGTCCCACATCTTTTCAGCCATACATTTCAAAATTTTTTATTACAATCTACTAAAAATATAATTTTAATCCCCACCAAACACCCTCTAAGTATTTCAGGTCAACATCATTGTAGGCAGCCCCAATAATATTGACTGTTGAGTGTTGCATTATGCATGTAATAATCAGGACTTTTTTAGACAATCTAAACACGTTGTGTTTCATTTTGGCCAGTTTCACCCATCAGAAGTTGCTTGATCTAGTTTCCAGGGTTATTGTTCTGTTAACTGAGCGAGTGACGTAATTCTCATTGAAAGCACCAAAGTTAACTGTTTGCCACTTCTACAATCCCACCTCGTGCCATTAATCCCGAGACATTTAAATTTTTTTGAGGAAAATGGTTGTGACTAGAATTCTAGTAGTAAACTTGTGCATGTAGACCGTGAAGGAATGTAGTAATTTCTATTGCAAATTAGTATTATGAGTCCAACAACTAGGCGAGTCTTAACTATTATTATTATTTTTTTTTTTTTGTGTTTTGGGTGACAAAACCGCCCTCCCTTGCCCACACACACAGAGCCTCTGTTGAGGTCTTAAGAGCATTTTTCTTGGGCATCATTCTATACCAACGGCCAGTACTTGTTTTTAACGACTTCTTTTTTCAAGTGAAGTTGGTTCTGCAGCATCAGGCCCCTTCCTTCAGGAGGATGTCACGTCAATGCCAAGTCTAGAATTTGTCAAAGAGCAGGCATAGGCTTCTCAACTATCTCAATCCGAACCAGAACCTGTGGTATTTAGCTCCTCTATTGTTCCTGAGGTAAAACCTCCTGCTGATAAGAAGAATATCAAACCGAAATGTTGAAAATGTGACATGGTTGACATTACACCATGCTATAATTTCTCTTCCTCTCCGTGAGTCTATTGTTACTGATTGTTATCTAACATGTTATGGCAGACAGCCTAAGTCCTTGTTTGACACACATTCTTTAAAAATATATTTTTTCAAAACTCATTTTTAATCACACATTTTTTAATAAAATAATATTTTTCATCACATTAATAATTTTTCATTACTTTTTAACCACATATTTCTCGTCATATCACTATTTAAAATACATTAATTTCTCAATAATATCCATCAAACACACCATAAATGTTTTCCACGGTCGTGTTTATGAGAACGTGGAATATGTGTCACACAAAGATTGTCAACAATTCACTATTCTATCGAGGTGTTTGAAATTTTAAGCTCTGTAACAAAGCAATTTGTTACCCATACATTGTTTCATAGCGTGAATATTGTCCGATTAATCTGTTTTGCACAATGTTTATGTTGGATTTTTTGACCCAAATTAGGTTGGAATTTTTGAAAAAAATAATTTTTCTTTCTTTGCACGTGTTTTTATTAAAAAAATATTAGGAAAATATTTTTTCCTTTATTACACACGATTTTTTATCTTGTTTCCATCTTTGCGATATTTCTAGAGTTTGGCATCCACCTTTATAAATACTATATTCTTTTCACAAAGTTTGTATTATTGAAATATAGAACAATTGTGTAGGCACATATATTGTATTTGTTTTCTATATATTAATCAATTGAACAAATTACAACGTTCCTCTACCAATTATTTTTTGCATTCTATCCTCTCTTTTTTTTGCGATTATATATTTCATATCGTGTCATATATATTACCTCGATCCGTTTTATTTCCCAACAAATGGTTTCAGAGCTATTGATTGGGATTTATTCGAGATTTTTGTTATCGATGACAGTCATGAAGTATGAAATTTCGCTCTTGGATCACAATACAAGATTCTCGTTATAGCAAGTGAAGATACGAGATGTACTCGTGCGTATGAATTTGGATGATACGTTGCTAAGATTTGACAAAATGTCTATAACTTGGAAGACGGGGGAGAAACAATAGAAGGATCGGTAGGCACTTTCACAGATTTGTCTTTATCTCTCTAACAATATTTTTCAAGACTTTTTAAAAAAGAAAACGTCTGCTATGTTGTGGTTGAAGTTGGAGTAATTGTGCATGACTTAAAGTCTGACAAGCAAATTGCATCTAAAGTAGAGGTTTTTATTCTCATCGAATGGCTGAAGACGGATCTTTAGAAGATCATCTGGTTGTGTTCAAGGAGATTGTCGCTAATTTGGAGACTTTAGTGGTAAAGTATGATGAATAATATTTTGTATTAATCCTCTTGTGTTCACTACCCACTTCGTTTAAAGACACGATCTTGTATAGTCGTGATACTCTCACCATTGAAGATGTGTATGATGCCTTATTTTCAAAAGAGAAGATAAAACATTTGATTGGATCTGATGTCGGAGATGAAGAATGCCTTGTTGTTCATGGTGATCGGAGAAGGGGTAAATTGATGTCAAATTTCAGTAATCATGTTTGTTGTTATTGCAATAAGAAATGACACATTAAGAGGGATTGCGACAAATTGTAGAACAAATATGATTTGACTTTAAATCATGAGAAGCAATTAAATACTTCAGAGCAGGCCAACATAGTCGAGAACTATTTGAGTGATGGAGAAGTTTTGACGATTTCTGACATGGAATCTAAATCTGACGAGGGGTAGATTTTTAATGCAGCTCGTGCGCTCAATGTGTCCCAATCGAGATTTGTTTGAAACATATGAAACGGTGACACAAGGTGTCATTGTCATGCGTAACAACGAACCTTGTCGATAGCTGGTATTGGTATAGTCAAATTGAAGCTGGTGGATGGAATATGTAGAACACTCGATCACGTTCGACATATTCCATACCTAAAGAAGAATCTCATTTCATTGAGTACTTTTGATTCAAAATGGTACATATTTTCTAGAAGAGGTGAAGTCTTGAGGGTTCGAAATAGTGTTCGCGTTGTATTGGAGAGGCGGAAAATGTCTCAATTACACATCTTGCAAGGTCGGACAGAAATTGTGAAGAAAAGTTAGCACAAATTTAGTACTGTGGTGGAGATTCGTTTGGTACTGTACCTTAGGGATTTGGTTCGGGGTCCATATTGAAGAGTACTACTTAATTGAGTTTGGAAGATATGAGTAATTTCGCTTTGCCACCATTACCTGCGGTTCCTTCGTATTCAATTGGTAGAGATAGACATATTGGAGATAGGTACGTGGATGCTAATTCAGTTGCACGTACTTTTAGCATTTTTGAAGGTATTGAGATTAGCCGGGGGTTTCTATAAAAGTATTGGGAGTTGATTCTGCTATAAGGTATGTTTTGACTTGGAGAACTCGGTGATTGGGTTCATGTTTCCATGTTGGATACCGTGGAAGATGAGTATTTTTGTGTTGGAGAAAGTTTGGTTCTTGTTGAAGAGTTCGATTTTTTCGTTATAGTCGGATTTATTTTTTTAGGTGAAGAAATCTTTGAGTTTCGTTCGTTGCATCGAAATTTGTCTCTAGGTGAAGATTGTTGGGTTTTTTTTTTACTCAAACTAGGTTGTAATTTTTGAGAGAATATTTTTTTCCTTTTTTACAGTATTTTTATTGAGAAAATATTGTTTTCTTCATTCTACGTGATTTTTAATCTTGCTTCTATCTTTGTGGTATTTTTAGGGTTTGACATTCACTATTATAAATATTAGACTCTTTTCACAAGTTATTGTATTTGTTTTCTTCATATTGGTCAATTAAATAAAATATTACGTTCATCTGCCAATTAATTTTTTGTCTTTTATCTTATTGTTTGTTCGTGATCATAGACTTCATATTGTGTCATATATATTATGTCGATTCGTTTTATTTTCCAACAGTTTAGCTGGTTGACTTTTCTTAAAATAATAAAATGTTATGAAATGCTCCAGTGCCAATGCTGTAGCAATAAAAAGGCCCAGAAACGTTTGGTTGCTATTGGCGCACCCTGCTTCAATCTTTTTCTTTCTCAACTGTTGGAATTGGAAAAAAAAAAAGAACGACATTTTTAAGGCATTAATCTTGAATTTCATACTTTAATTGATTCTATCATAACTGAACTACCTCCAAGTGCATTTCCTTTCTTTTAGATCTTCATCAACCTACTCTTAACGGGATGTATTGTGATGTTCATGTGAAAAAGGTTGTGGTCGATGCATTGTGTATACCTAGTCTTCTAAGCGCTCGCAAGCGAAGATGTGTTAAATTGAAAGAAATCTAGAGTTCAAAATAAATAAATAATTTATTGATTTTTTTTTACTTTATCTTTCTTATTTAATAATCTATAATATATAAACATCAAGTGATAATCATTTTTTGGATTATTAGAGTCCTACCATAATTCAATTATTTTAATAATATCTTATTTGTTGTTTTTCAATATGTATTTAATTTATTTAATTATTTAGTTACCCTCAATATATGTACATTTGACATATTCATTTCATATGTGTGCTTTTATTAATGTATGGATTCCATATTATTAATTCTCAGTTAATTATCATTCACATTCATTTAATTAATATCCATCTTTATTTATACATTTTAGTGCTATAAATTCTAATTATAAGTTAAATAGAATTTTACATTCAATAATGCATTTCATTATTTATGTCTATGTATACAAATTAATATCCAATTTTACTTAATTGAAATTTAAATATCATATCAAGTGAGAATCATTTTTTGAACGATTTTAGCTCCACTATAATTTGATTATTTCAATAAATGTCATACTTTACATTTTTCAATATGTATTTAATTTATTTACTCATTTAGTTATCATTAATGTACATGTACATTTGACATATTCATTTCACCCGCGCACTTTCATTAATATATAAATTTCATATTATTAATTCTTAATTAATTAACATTCAAATTCATTTAATTAATATTCATCTTCATTTATACATTTAGGATTATTAATTTTAATTAAAATTTAATTGAAATTTCACATCCAATAATGCATTTCATATTCAAGTCCTATGATAATTAATATTCAATTGTTCATAATTGAAGATTAAATAAATGATTTGAGATTCATTATCACGTATATATTCATTGGTATTAATTCTAAATTGATTAATATTTACGCATATTGACATATTACTTTTACAATATTTATAAAACATTTCATAATACGTGTAACGTTGACTAGTACACCAAAATGCTATAAAATATTGTTACACTTCATTCATTTATAGTCAAAGTCAAGTAAGGACTAAGTTGAATAAATGATTTTCATGGAGTCTAATTGGTAATTGCTAATACTTGAAGGGCTGGACATAATATATAAAGAAATCTAGGGATTTAGTTTTATATTATTGGAAACTAAGGGACTAAAGGTGATATTTTAAGAAGATCGGAGACTTGGCTTGCAATTTTACAATAGTTATACATTCAACTTTAACTCTATCCACTTACTTTCTCATTTCATTGGGGGAAACAGAGAGGAAGAAAAAGAAGAAAGAAAAAAAGGGGGGGGGGGGGTTGGTTCTAATTTTACAAAGTTAAATTCTCAATTTCTTAAGTTCTTCCTTTAATTTAGAAAGGCAAGTATAAGAATGTGAAATTATTTCTTTTAGGGTTTATGAATTTTTTCAAATTTCGAAGCAAGAATGAGGAGTTATTGACGTGGGTTCGTGAAATAAGACATATTCTTTGATTTTCTTGCGAATATATGATGCCAAATACTTAAATTAAGGATTTGCGATTGAAATTTTCCATTTTTAAAGCAATTTTCGGACAAAATCATATACATATGCTATTTTTGAAATTATTCCCAAAAAGTGCTATTTTTGTCGACGATTTCGGTGATAATATTCAATATACATAAACAAGTGCTAAACTCAATACTCTGAAATTTTAGTGCTGTTTTTGTCAAACTTTTGTTTTCTCCGATTTTACAAGTTTGAATGAAACTAAATGATAATTATGAAAGTTTAGATATTGGATTAAATTATGTACCGGGATTGTATGTGTATAATGTAGTGATTTTAAGTTGGTAAATAATTAAATAGAAGTGAAATGGTTATCATATTATCTATAATATATTAAATATCGTATCAAGTGAGAATCATTTTCTGGACGATTTTAACTCTACAACAATTTAATAATTTCAATAATATCTTACTTTCATTTTTCAATATATATTTAATTGAATATTAATTATTAAACATGCAAGCAAATAAATAATTGAATTGTATGAGAACAATCAAATTGATTCATGAATATGGAATTTAATTAATTTGAATCAATAAATATAGAAAAAGAATAATGTATATACATTTAAACAAATGTGATGTAAGTGAACCAACATAAAATTTAAATAATTTGAATTAATAGATATAGAAAAATAATAATTTATATACATTTAAACAAAGAGGGTAGACATGAACCAACATGAAATTTAATTAATTTGAATAAATGAATATATAAAAAGAATAATTTATATACATTTAGACAAATGACCTTATATCGTAGATTAAATGAATAATATTGAAATTAAATAAGTGTACATGAACTTGAATAATTTATCTATTCCTATAATAATTGAATATCTCCTAAATTATATGATCTTTAATAATCTATGTACTCGTAGAATAATTTATGATAAAATGAATAATCTTGAAAATAAATACGTGTTCATTAATTTGAATCATTTATTTACTCTTAAAATAATTAAATAGCTCTCAAAACATGTTTACATGAACATGATGACTTAATATTATATTTAATATATCCATAAATAAATGTTAATTAATATACGTGCACATGTATAAATAATTGAATTGTAATATTTTTAAAGTAATTGAATAGTCTCCAAAATATATAAAGTGTACATGCACGAACTTGAAAAATTAATTTATTGAATTATAGTAGGATATATATATAAATTAATGTTAATTATTATCATACATATAAATAAATAATTGAATTGTATAAAAAATTCATTTCACATAAACAATTTTTAAACTATTTTTTATATTAACTGATTTTCAAATATCATTTTTACAACGTTTTTAAAATAGTTCAAAATAACGTGCAACGCACGTTTAGTTGTGACTAAAATTGTGAATTGAGTTTTGATCCGAATAAATTTATTATTATATCAGAATGTAGCAAAGAGATTGGGACAGCTTATCAACTAAACTAATCGTTACGTAAATAGCTTGTGAGTGAAAATTTTTAAATATTTTTCAAGTATTGATAAATTAATTATACTATTAAGCATTTTATGCAATTATGTGAATTATTTGTCTAATTGCATAATTAATGTGGAAATATTCTTTCATTATGATATATATGGATTATTTGTAAATTGGAATGTGAGACATATGTGATATTGAGATCAACCAGAAAAGTACATGTGATTATATACTTATTCCAGTTCACTAAGGGTTCTGACCGTATTCTATACTACACTGAGGGGTCTAACTATGAATGAAGAGGCCTTGACAGTGTACGTATAGTTCACCGAGGGGCATTGGTTGTGTTCTAGTATTGATTATGAGAAGTCTTTGAAACCCACTTCCGTTCACTGAGGGGCATAAGGCCCGTGTAGCCCAAGGGGCAGTCTACGCTCGTATGACCAGATTATAGATTTCAGTCAGATGGTACTTTTTTAGTAGATTTCCTGATAGATTTGACGTGAAGAGATGATGGTATAGATTTCGGTTGATGATTATATCATGATTATGACATGATATTTTTCAATATTATGAGGACGCCTTACTTTTTGATTATTATTATTATTATTATATGTTATTTTAATGTGGACAGTTAAATGACGTAAACTTGATTTTGATAAAAAATGTATAAATGAAAACGTATAATTATTTTTGAACTTCTCCACTCGATTATTTTCTTTATAATTTTGGCTAAAATATCTTTTATTTGATCAAGAGTAATTGTTTTGATTGAATAATTGAGTAATTTTGGTATAAATTCTATCTTTTCACCATGTTGAGCTGGCTGAATTATGAATGGTTTAAATTCTCTAGCAATTTTTAGTAAATGTTCACATTGTGTTTTTAATTGAATAGTATAAATATTTTGACTATATTGACTAAACTGTTGTAGAAAGTCATTTTCTAGAGTAATATCACGATCATTTATATTATATTGGTAAACATTTCTTATGGTTACTATTTTAGATCCTATGATAATTTCTATATTTTCATTTTTATATTTTAAAGATTCTCTTACTCCAGTTATTCCTTGTAGAGTTAATTGTTGTTTATTTTCAATCCATTTTGGTAATAATAATTCTTTAAAGACAGTTATCTCAACTCCTGTGTCAATTAGAGCACAAGTAGTTATTTTTTATTCAAATACAGTTATTTGTATATATACACTTATTGAAAATTTTATTTTTCTACTCATTTTTCTTTAAGTCAATATGTAGTTATTTCTTGATGTATAATAAGAATTCATTACTTGTCTATTTGTAATTATCAAGACTATCTAAAAATGAATTTCCTAATAATATTGGATGTTCATCAAAATTCATATTATTATCAATATAGTATTCTATGCTTAATATAATAAACTTTCTAATTTGATTTGAACGTATCCTATGATATCACAAGAGTTTATTTTTCTTTCAAAGTCTCTATAACTATAATGTTTTACTTTTTTCTTTTTAATTCTTTCATCAATAAGATAGCAAATATGATTCTGACTTACTCCAGTATCAACAAGTATTTTACTTTCATTTATCCATTTATTTCCATTAAAAAACTTTCCTTTAATTCCATAAACACTATTATTTTTATTTTGTTTTATTTTTAAAATACTATGTCTTGCTGTATTATCTCTAATAATTATCTTATTTTATCTATATGTTATTTGTTTTGATATTATAGGTTGATCGATACTTATAGCATCATCATATCCTATCTCAAAATTTTTTATTTCCTCTATATCTTGTTCTCTAGGTAGGATTGCTTCTCCCATATCCCTAAATTCTTCGTCAATTTCTATAAAATGCTTTTCTTTATATATATTTCCATAATTACTATTTGTATAAAAATATAATCTTTGATATAATATAGTAAAAATTTTATTATCATCTTTTAATATTTTATTAATCATCTTAAAATATAAACTAAGACAATTATCTAAATTTTTATCATTTATATGTACACAATATCTTGGATAACAAGTAAATTTTAATTTTTTATAGGCTAAATTTCCTTTAACTATTCCTAAATTTCCATTTTTTGCAGTTATACATCTTTCATCTTGTAAATTAAGTATTATATGACTATTAATTCATTCTTTAAAACATGATTTTATTATTATTTGTACTCCAACAAGGTAAACATAAGATATTTTATTTCTCTTTCTTACTTTAATTTTCCTAAAAATTCATTAATATATCTTTTTGTTATTAGATTTAATTTAATTTTTCCTTGTATATGTTTAATATCTATGACTTTTTCTATTTCATGATATTCATTAATAACTAACTTCTTTCTTTTAAAAGTTGATCCTAAAATATTAAATAATCTATTTTCTCCATGTAGTTATAGATTTATTTCTGCTCTATTAATTTTTCTAAATTTTTTCCAATCAAATTTTCCTTTTAAAGCATATCATTCTACTCCTTCATATACTTCAGTTTCTAAATCCTCTAAATTTTCAATTTCCATGATCTCTAGGGCTCTGATTCTTCAATTCTCCTAATTTCATTATTAAGAACTTTTTGAATTCTTTTTAAAATTTTCATTTCATTGGGAATATGTATTTTAACAAGATATCCTAAGTCTTCATCTAAAATTTCATCAAAGTCTATTAAATTTCTTTTCAAAATTTTTCTTTATTTTAAGACTATATGAGTCTTTTTATTTTTTCAATTAAATCTTTTAATTTATTAACAAGATGCTGAATGTAACAATCAGTATCTAAATATTCAATAAAATCGTCAACATACCATCATACGCAAATTTCTTTATTATCTTCCATTTTCTTATGGCTTTAAATCCTCAGAATATAGTGCTCTGATACCATTATGTTGTGGGGTGGTCCTAAAATGTAAAAATACAATTAATTCAAAAATAAAATTATTAATCAATATCAAATTTTTCGGGCTCGAGAAAGGTGGAAATAGTTGATGGTAAAGAAAAGTTAAATTTTTATTACAAGGGACAAACAATTTGTCGAATCCTAGATTAGAATTAAAGTTTTAAGGACTAAAATGAAATCTATCTTATATTAAAATGACTTGGTTATAATTTCTGGATTTTGAGGGTATTTTAAATGAGTAATGCTTTTCATCCCAATTGGGGATGAAATCACAGTCTACGTGGCGTCATGTAGCATTAAATGATATGTGAAATTAAATAAGTCATTTAATTTCACATTTCATTTAACATATCATTTAAAGTCACATAAACTGTATTTTCATCCCCACTGAGGATGAATAACATTACTCATTTTAAATAGTTTATGTTGGTTGAATGGTCAAAGGGTATTTTGGAAAGACTATTGTTCAATTTTGGGTATTTTCAATAATTTCTCTTCAAAATTAGGCCCAAATCTCATATAAATGAAATAATCCAACTGGCAATTATCCATTACGGCATTACTCCGAAACCCCTTCCCTTCACTCTTCACTTCTCCTTCTCCCTTACCCAGTCGGCGGTCGGATCTTCACTTCTCCTTCCCCCTTACCCGGTTGCTGTACTTGCTGCCGGTAAGTGTAACTTGTACCTTGTCGGCTTTCCGTAATTCCATTCCGTTTCCGTTTCTTTCTGTTTCAATTTTTTTTTGTGTGTGTGAATACATATATGAATTTGAAGAAAACAACAAGAATTAAGAAGATTAGCATTTCAATTTTCAGTTTTTCACCCATTTCAATTTTTAAGTTTTTGTGATTTGTCAAGCTTCAATTTTCGAATTTCCACTCAATCCATGAATATTTGGCCATAGTCGGGATTGTAGTCTGTACTCTCTGTAGAATCTTTGTATCAAAATTCAAACTGATATGTGATAACTGTGTGTTGAAAATTGATTCAAAAATTATTCAACTTTGACTTAGTATTTGATATTTATTTTTCCTGCAGACTTTTGCTCCTTAATTCACTGTCTTTTGGTTAGTAAATAAGTCTGAAAGTAGTGACAATAATATCTAATATTACTTGAGATTTTTTAGCTTTTCAATTTGCTTGTAAGCCTAGGCACCTTCAATTCTGAAACAAGGCGTACAGCAGATAACTTGCATACCCTGCATTTGTGAGTGTTAATTTTTCTATGCAGCTTCCTTTTTCAATACTCTACTATTTTAAATTTCCAACACTGTGGACTTCCCATTTCGTGTCTTCTACTCTCTCCAACTAGAGGTCTAGAGCCAATAGCCATTGTCGACGTCCGCCTTGGCTGACTTCGCCCCTGCACACAAATCAATAAAATTATTTTACTATTCAACCACACATTCCCAAAAAAAATATTATTTGAAACTCTATTTCTCCTTCCAAAATGGGAGACAAACCAACGCTTGACACTTCACTACACTACCACCGGCTAATTTCAAGACAGCAATGTCACAGTCAACATGTGAATGTGATGAGAATTAAAACTTGATTACCCACACAATCTACAGATAGACGGATAAGGGTAATTTTTCGCTCTATCTACTCATAATTATATCAGATAATGTTTGTCTTTATACAACTTCATTTTCACGCCCGATGATTTAATTTTGGGTTGAATGGCTTAATTCCACTGTATTTGATTATTTTCTGTTCGTATTAGGTAAACTGATTTTTTTTTTTTTTAATCTTGAATTTAGTTAGTTTTTTCGCGAATCAGTTGGTCGAATATAAATGTTCAGTAATTTTAAAAGTTTGATCGATTGCTTGTTGAAGTGAAATGATAGTGGAATTATTAGATTACGGGTATTCAATTTCTGTTTCACTTTATGCAGATCTGGAGCTATAATAGGTGAATTTTAAGCTCTTGTGATAGTTTGTTGGTATTTTCGAGTTTTGGAGAATGGCATCTGGTGAATGGCACTGTGAGAAAAGATTTAAGAATGAATCTTCTAGGAAAGAGGATGAGAATGTAACTGAAACGGGGTATCTCTCCATTATTGTCCTTGGTGCTTCCGGTGATCTTGCCAAGAAAAAGACTTTCCCGGCGCTCTTTAACCTTTATGGGAAGGTAATAGAATTTTGGTTCTCCTTTTGTTTCTGTCGTGAATGTTATATACTTTGTATGCAATTGGTGTGTGTTATATGTTTCTAACATGAAATTTTTTTTATCATGAAAGTGATTACTCAGTGCTCATTTCACGTATTGAAAAAGAAAATTGGGAAGATGGCATTTCATTAAATGGTGAAACTTAATAGATCTCTTAAATTCTAGTTTCTGACTTGGTTGGGGTGTTAGGGATTTTTGCAATCAGACGAAGTTCACATCTTTGGCTATGCAAGGACCAAGATTTCTGATGATG
The DNA here is from genome assembly GCA_035079005.1 of Fraxinus americana. Lineage (NCBI taxonomy): Eukaryota > Viridiplantae > Streptophyta > Magnoliopsida > Lamiales > Oleaceae > Fraxinus > Fraxinus americana. The sequence continues at coordinate 521,024 of CM068706.1, read as the reverse complement.
AATTGAGGGACCGCATTCGAGGGTGAGATTCCTGTATATTCAGTCTATGGTGAAAACTAGTCGTTGTGCTTGTATATGTCTATGTACTTCTTGTATGGAGCTTCCCGCTCGTTTTCCTTGATTATTTTCTCGGCAAAACTGAAATATTTAATATTTCTGCATTTTCCTTTGTTGTTCATCATATGACTTTCATGGTTTATATGATTGTAACTGATTCTGTTTGTGGTAATGCATGTACTGACTTCATTGGATTCGTTGACATTTTTCTTAATGATTCTAGGTATCTTCCCCAGAGTAAAGAATATGCAGAAGATGTATCAAAGTTCCTCCCATTGGTTAGTACATTGCTTGTGATTTTCCTTATTTTTAACCTTCCAAGGATGATGAGGCTGATTTTGTTATCGCTAATGCAGATCAAATATGTAACTGGCTCTTATGATGCCTCAGAAGGCTTTCAGGCATTGGACAAGGCAATAGCTGAGCATGAAATATCAAAAAACATCACAGAAGGATTATCCAGAAGGCTCTTTTACCTTGCACTTCCCCCATCAGTATATCCACAAGTCTGCAAAATGATCAAGAGTTTCTGCATGAATAAATGTATGTATTCTTTTTCCAGAATTATTTTAGCATTGCTGAGAACTAATGCATGCTATAGTCTTTATTATTGATCTTTCATCCCGTGAATGTCTCCAATTATCATCAGGCTTTGTTACGGATTATGGCAGACAGTAATTTTACTAACATCTTCTTGTGCATCTTATTCAGGTTGCTATTAGTGTGTGGTGCTTATGCTTTGTGTTATTAGGAGCAGAAAAAGAGGGTACAACTGAGAGAAGAAATGAACAATTTTTGTCTTGACAGAAATTTACCTGAAAATTTGACGGTCCAAACTCTTTTGAGATAGAACTAACTGAAGGGGGAAATGGTTTTATACGCTTTTGACAACTGGATGAAAGTCAAAAATGTCCAGGGGAAGTGTAAACAGTAAACCTTGCTTAACAACATTCTTTTCTGGTTCCCCCAAGATTGAATTTTTAGCTTTGTCTGAATGGTGCAAGACAATTGGTTTGAGTTTTTATATCGACAAAAGAATAGAGTTCCATATTAACACAAATGCAGTAAGAAAAAAGTGATTAGTTATCGAATTCTGCTGCATTCTGTTTATCCAATACCTTTCCATCGCTTTAACCACTTGTTTAATTAACTATTCATGCACATCAAGTTTCAAATGTTTATGAATCCTTTATTTAATAATTTTTCAGCTGATCTCGGGGGATGGACCCGAATTGTTGTTGAGAAGCCCTTTGGCAAGGATTTGGCTTCAGCTGAAGAAATGAGCTCCCAGATAGGAGAATTATTCGATGAACCACAAATATATCGTATTGATCATTATTTGGGAAAGGAGCTAGTGCAGAACCTGGTAGCGTACCTTACCAGATTATCTCATTGTTTTAGTCCATTTTCTTCGGAATTAATTTGTCATAATGTCTTGTCAAACATTACAGTTGGTACTTCGTTTTGCAAATCGTCTCTTCTTGCCTCTCTGGAATCGTGACAATATTGATAATGTACAGGTTGGTATTTTTACACTTCCTTCTAATCCTTCCCAGAACAGCTCCCTCTCTCTCTACATACATTTACACACATATATGCACTTCAATTATTAATAGTTAATGTTTTGAATTTTTTTTTAACTTATCATGCTTACCGATTTCTCTGTACTGCAACTGCAGATTGTGTTCAGGGAAGATTTTGGAACTGAAGGCCGTGGTGGATATTTTGATCAATATGGGTAGGCACTTAACGCCATGCTTCTATATTTGTTGTCAAACTAATTAAAGAGTATGGTTGGAGAATTGGTGTTTTTTTCTTTCACTTTATCTTATTGCATGAGATTTTTAAGGTGGATACACAATAATCCTACTTTTGTTTCCTTTACAGAATTATCCGTGACATTATTCAGAATCACCTATTGCAGGTGAACCTTGTCAGCAATTTGCACCTTGTCAAGTATATGATTTACTTTAATAGCTTTATAAAACTGAATCTAATTTGTCCATTTTGTATATACTGTCACAAGCATCCATATGCTGATTGTCTTCATCTTTCTCGTCATAGAATTACCTCAAAGAAAGCCACTTTTACGTCTAATGCCTCAAACTATTTGGTAAAGAGTTGAATGGCCATAATCTCTGCATTTTATTTATAACATGGTGCATCCTTGCAAAATTGCAGGTTTTTTGCCTTGTAGCCATGGAGAAGCCTGTTTCTCTCAAGCATGAGCACATCCGTGATGAGAAAGTGAAGGTATGTATTAGATTATGCCCTTCGGACAACCTTGCTTTGGTTACTTGGGAGGAAAAACAATAGAGACTTTGCATGGATACTTGTTTTTATTTTTGAGTCCCTTCCGTTTCTTAAAGCATATTTTGGAGTGCTTTTAAGTGTTTACAAGCTGTGGATCTTACGGAATTTGGGGATAATAAGTAGGTAGTAGGTTGTGGGTCTTATGAAATATGTGGATTTATGCTTGATCAACTTCAAAAATAAAAATAAAAAGTTAAGCTTTGCCAAACATGCACTTAATATTTCTTGAACTATTCCTGCTTCCTGCTACTACAAGAATTTCCCGTTTCACTTATAGATTCAGTTGGAATTCAGGTTCTCCAATCGGTGATTCCAATTAAAGATGAAGAGGTGGTTATTGGACAATATGAAGGCTATAAGGATGACCCAACAGTTCCTGACAATTCTAACACTCCTACTTTCGCAACAATGATTCTGCGTATACACAATGAAAGATGGGAAGGTGAATAACATACATACAAGTTTACCTATGTCATCTACATCTATATTCATACTTTTTTCTATTGAGGGTGAGAGTTTGGAATTCTAAAGCTAGGAACATTTTATGTAGTTAAATTGGAAGTATATCCTATACGATCATGTGTTTCTAAGTTCTAACATCACCTACAACTACTTGCTGTAGGTGTACCCTTCGTACTCAAGGCAGGGAAAGCTCTAAACTCGAGAAAGGCAGAAATACGTGTTCAGTTTAAGGATGTTCCTGGCGACATATTTAAAGGTACGTGGAACCATGTACTCTGTTTTTTGTGTGTGTGTGTGTGTGTTTTTTTTTCTCCTGAATTTATCGTTTTAATTGGCAAGAGAATATTTTCAGTCAAATCTCCTGATCTATCCATTGTACCTCATGAGATATAACTTGTTTAGGTCAAAAAGAAGGAAGAAATGAATTTGTAATACGTCTTCAACCTTCAGAGGCCATGTACATGAAGCTTATGGTAAGAGTATTTCTGTTAGTTTTTTGCATAAAGCTACTAGCTAGGCTGGTTATGGTAGATTTTGAAATTATTGTAGTCCGTTTTATGTAATGACAAAGGGCTTATGAAATTCAATACGATAATATAACCTTTTCAGCGGTCTTAGCAAACAAATTCTCTCCTCTTTCTTGTTTCTCTAGTTGTATCTCGTCTTCAGGTGCACGTGAATGTATTTGATGCTTGAAATCTATCTAGTATACCAGTAATTATGCTTGTTTAGTGAATCAGTCCCATCGAGCCCATGATCTTCATTTCCGATTCAGTCTGATCTCTCTCTACAGGTCAAGCAGCCCGGCCTGGAGATGTCAACTGCTCAAAGTGAACTAGACTTGTCTTACACACAACGTTACCAAGGGGTTGTCATTCCAGAGGCTTATGAACGTCTAATTCTTGACACGTAGGATTATGTTCAGTAAATCTGCATGATTTGTGTTTCTTATTATATAATAACAAGATTTGTGTTTTCTTTAAATACAGAATAAAAGGAGATCAGCAACATTTTGTACGTAGAGACGAGTTGAAGGTATTGCCATAATACATTCTACAATTGTATTTCTACCCTCGTTTTTCATCACCATTATTGATGATTTCAATCGTCTCAATCTTCAGGCTGCATGGGAGATTTTTACACCCCTTCTACACCGAATAGACAATGGAGAGTTTAAGCTAATTACATACAAGATGGGAAGTAGAGGGCCTGTAGAAGCAGACGAATTGTTAGAAAGGGCAGGTTATGTTCAAACACATGACTATATATGGATGCCTCCATCCTTATGAATGAAGTTCCTCCACAACTAAGGTCCAACCGGCTTTTGGATGCTCTGTCAATAAGGTAGCGTGGTAATGCATCTATGTTGTATTATTGTAATTTCATCAACAATTTATTTTCCGGGTTAGTTTTGCCTTTCATTGCATAGATTGAGATCAATAATATGTAATTAATGCGACAAAAAAGAGCTCTTGCATAATGAATTATGCATTTGAATGGCTAGATGCTTTCGAGTTTACTTTCTCTAATTTGGATTTGTTTAAAAGCAGATTTTCTTTGAAACTGTGCCTCTAGTCTACGCTGACAAGAAAATTGTCTTTTAAGTGGCTAACATGGCAGCCACAGGTCGAGCGACATGTGAGGTTTATACCCCTTGGCTCTAGCGGTCGGTTCTATTCAAATTCCAATTTTTCGGTATGCGGTCCTAAAATTCCTCTCTCTACCTCTGTATCAGTTCTTATACATGTTACTCCTTGTTGGAATTGGTTAAGAGCTTGTTTGGTAGAGATTAAAATCGGATTAAAATTAAAAAACTAGCTGTTATTGTTTACTTTTATTAGACGAGTGATACCCAATAAAGGCTATATTTTCAATTTTAATTCCTCCCAAATAAGCTCGAAGTATTAAACCATGAAAAAGTGACATTTGTGTCAACTTCTACCAAATATTTGGATTAGATCCGATAGTGAAATTGTGTAAATAAGTAGACTAACATGTTTTATTCGTCGAGTAGATCGTCGTGGTATATTTGGAATCTCCAAACCAATTTCGGGTGAATGAGAAATTACGGTCTAAAATTGGAAGAAAAGAGAGGAAATTGGCTGAAAAATTGTTCAACTCCGTTGCTCGCCTATCGCTCGAACGAGGAGGTTCTCGGTTGAGTCCTCGTTTGAGTGACAGGCGAGCGATATAGTCTCTGTTTTTGACGCTCGAGCGATGCAATGGCGTTAAGCTAGCGACAGCAAAAGCTGCGAAAGGTTGTCGAGTTTGGGATGCGACACTTTATTCACAACTTTTCATTCTCTATAAATTAGATCCTTGAGACGTCCATTTGTTCATCATAATGATATGCAATTATAGCATAACATTAAATTCAACTTTTCTTAGCCTGAATTTTACATAAAAACTGATTTTACCATTTTGCATTTAAAAGGAGTAAAAAATCCAATTTTCGGTTCGTTGTTCTTGTGTTTTGAATTGCTACTAACACAAGAAGTTTGTCGTTATATCTTGAAAGTTGATTGTCATAATCCTAAGTACCGTTGCGGGGCAAATTCGATTTAAGGACAAAGAGCTCAATTATTGCCTCGACTTTGCATACATTTCTTTTTGGCGTTGCTTTGACATTCATTTTCATTTAGTATTTTTACCGTTACTCTGTTAAAATTTTGGTAAGGTTGGTAAGTTGCTCTGGTTTAAAGTCATCACTCATTCATAATTTTGGTCAACATTCTTAATTCGAACTTCTGTTTGAGTGAAAATTTTATTCTTGTATTGTATTCGGTTAAACTGATTTCACTTCGGTTTAAATTCTTCTCCTTCTCGAATTTTGATTTTGATTTATCTTCTGTTTTGTGTAAAAAGAAATGAATACGGTTAACAATACCGATACCTCTTCGAATGATACTCGAATATGGGAACTTCGGATGGAATGTTACCCAACTTGGTTCTTATCGTTGTTATTCATCCGGTTGTGATTGCCCCTACCACCGTTCATACTAATTCCATTTCATGTCATGACTCTAAACTTGGCGAAACTCTTGAAAGAAGATGTTCCCGCCGTACAAGAAGGGGAAAATAATAGAGCATCATTGATTGCATTGGATGTTGGAAACATTCCGACTTCTTATACAAAAACTATATTTTGAATGTGTTGGATAACACATTATATAATGTGTATAGTTCTTGGAAAAGAAATACAAGACTGAAGAAACCGGGACTAAGAAGTTCATTGTAGAGAAATTTTTAGACTACAACATGGTAGATTCTAGAATGGTCATCAGTCAAGTTCAAGAATTGCGGTTATACTCTATGACATTCACGCTAAGAATATGTCTCTAATTGAATCATTTAAAGTGGCTGCAATTATCGAGAAACTTTCACCCATGTGGAAGGACTTCAAAAATTATCTCAAGTATAAGTGCAATAAGATGAATATTAAAGAACTTATTGTCCGGTTGAGAATTGAAGAAGATATCTGAAATTCGAACAAAGTGTTGGAAGTCATATACCATAAACTAAGGCTAATGAGGTGGAATCATAGAACAAAAACAAGAAAAGAAAGCATTCCGTCAAACCATCCAAGAAGAATGCAAATAAGTTCAAGGGTAATTGCTATAGTTGTGGAAAGGCCGGCCATCATTTTGTTGATTGTCGTAAACCTAAAAAGCAAGCTCAAAGTGAATATCACCGAATCTGATACAATATCTAATGGTATATCAGATATAAATTTGTCGATCGTTATTTTAGAATGCAACAATATTGAAAATCACGTGGAATGATGGGTGGATACATGTGTTACCTGTCATATTTGTGCTGACAAATGAATGTTCTCATCCTACACTTCGACCGATTATGAGAAATTGTTAATGAGAAACTCTTCAAATTTAAAGGTTGAAGGATAAGGTAAAATTATTTTGAAGATGACATCGGGCAATGAACTTAGCCTTAATAATGTTCTTCACCTGTCGGGTATTCGCAAGAACTTAGTATCGGGTTCTTTGTTAAGTAAGAATGAGTTTAAATTAATTTTTGTATCGAATAAATTTATACTTACTAAAAATAATATGTATGTCGGCAAAGACTATGTAGAAAATGGACTATTCAAGATGAATGTCCTCACCATTGTACCTAGAGTGTGTTTGGTAGAGATTTTTGGGGGAAGAATTGATTTTTGAATAGTGATATGATGGGAAATGTGTGGTTGAAAAAGAAGAAAAAAGTATTGATGTGATGGAAAATATTATTTTATTGAAGAATGTGTGGTTGAAAATGAGAATTGATTTACTGTAGAAAATGAGAATCTGTACCAAACAGACCCCTAATAACTCAAGGAATAATATATCATCTTCTGCTTATATTCTTGAGTCGTCTAATTTATGATATCATAGATTAGGACATGTAAACTTTAATTCTATATGTAAACTAATGAATTTAAGTTTACTATCGAATATGCATTTTAATACAAATGAAAAATGCGAAATTTATGTAGAGGTTAAGTTAGCCAAAGCGTTATTTCATTCGGTCGAACGTAACACAACACCTTTGGAACTTATTCACACCGATATATGTAACTTAAAACACGTCCAAACAAAAGGTAGTAAAATTTACATCATCACGTTCATAGATGATTGTACGAGATACCGCTATGTATACTTGTTGAAAAGTAAAGATGAAGCTTGGAAGTATTTAAAGTTTAAACACTATAAAACTGAAGTTGAAAGTCAACTTGGAAAAAGGATAAATGCGATTCGTAGTGATCGAGGTGGAGAATATGTTGCATCGTTGGAAGAATTTTGTTTATAATATGGTATTATTCATCAAACAACAACGTCATACTCACCTCAATTTAATGGTGTTGCTGAACGCAAGAATCGAATACTTAAAGAAAATGATGAATGCAATGTTGATTAATTCAAGTTTACTTCAAAAAAATTTCTTGGGGGTGGGGGGGGGGGGGTTGGCAAATCATATCCTTCATAAAATAACACATAAAAGTAAGAATTAATCACCTTATGAGTTATCGAAATGTTGAAAACCTTCCTACAAATATTTTAAAGTGTGGGGGTGTTTGGCAAAAGTACAAATACCTAAACCTAAACAAGTAAAGATTGAACCTAAGATAATTGATTGTCTTTATCGGATATGCAAACAATAGTAGTGCATATCAATTTTTGGTTCATAAATTTGAAATACTTGATGTTCATATAGGTACAATCGTTGAATCGAGGAATGCTTTAATCTTTGAATATATCTTTCCTTACGAAGAGAAAGAAGTAAGCTCACACAAACGAACTTAAGATATTGCCGTTGGAAACTATCAAGAAGATAGTAATCATCAAGTAGATGAAGAACCAAGGTGCAGTAAAAGACAAATGATTCATAAGACATTTGATCCAGATTCTCTAATATATCTATCAAAAACTAATCCAAGAACATTTAACGAAGCAATGTGCTCACCCGAAGCTCCTTTTTGGAAAGAATCGGTTAATAATAAAATTGAATCCATCATGAATAGCCATACTTGAGAATTAGTTGAACTTCTTTCGGGAAACAAAGTTTTAGACTGCAAGTGGATTTTCAAAATGAAATTGAAGTCAAATATAAGGCTAGACTGGTAGCCAAATGATATAAACAAAAGGAAGGACTAGATTTATTCGATACTTATTCACCGGTTACAAGGATCACGTCTATACGTGTTCTGATTGAAATTGCTGCGTTGCATAATCTTGAAACATATCAAATGGATGTTAAGATTGCATTTTTGAATGGTGAATTAGAAAAAGAAATATATATGGAACAACCCGAAAGTTTTATTGCTCTGGGAAATGAAAATAAGGTGTTTAAACTTGTAAAATCGTTGTATGGATTAAAACAAGGACCAAAGTAATGGCATGAAAAATTTGACAAAGTTATGTTGTCAAATGGTTTCAAAATTAATGAACGTAACAAATGTGTTTGGGAAATGCCCTGCGTATAGGGCAGTTGGCCCCTCATTGTAGCGACGGGCCCCACCCACTGTATTAAAAAAAATGTGGCTTCCCCAATGTGTGTAACCTGGCAGGGGCCTATACTTGTAGCAGGGTCCAATGTGTTTACATCAAAACCACGCCTAACAGATACGTGATCGTATGTCTATATGTGATGATATGCTAATCATGGAAAATAATTCGAACATTATTACCTCGATTAAGAAAATGTTGATAAAACATTTTGACATGAAAGATATGGGAGTAGCTGAAGTGATATTAGAGATTAAATTATTTAAAACTTTTGACGGTTTGTCATTGTCTCAATCACAGTATATTGAGGCTATACTTAAAAAGTTAAAGGCGTATGATGATAAACCAGTTAAAATATCGGTAGATTTAAGTTTACACTTAGTCAAAAATACTTGTGATCCCGTATCTTAATTAGAATATTCACGCTTTATAGGAAGCTTGATGTATATTACCAACTGCACGCTTCTTGATATAGCATATGCAGTCAACAAGTTGAGTAAATTTACAAGTAGTCCAAGTAATGACCATTGGAAAACATTAATTCGAGTCATTGAATACTTAAGACACACGGTTAATTATGGATTACACTATTCATGATAGCCTGCAGTGTTAGAAGGATATACCGATGCAAATTGAATATCTGACACAAATGATTCAAAGTCTACAAGTGGTTATGTGTTTACCATTGGAAGCAGATGTGTGTCCTGAAAATCATCTAAGCAAACTTATATAGTTCGATGCATAATGGAATATGCGTTTATTGCTTTAGATAAAATCTGAGAAGAAGCAGAATTGCTTCATAATTTTCTCGAAGATATTTCATGTTGGGAAAAATAAGTACCTGTGATTAATATATAGTGTGATAATCAATCGGCAATTGTAAGGGCACAAAATAGTATGTATAATGGTAAATCTTGACATATTTTTCGAAAACACAATACTATTAAACAATTGATATCGAATGGTATAATCTCGATTAACTATATTAAATCAAAAGAAAACATGCAGATTCTTTGATGAAACGACTTATTAGAGATCAAGTATACAATCTTTCTAGAGGAACGGGCCTAAAGCCTATCGAATGGAATCAATATAACGGAAGTCCAACCTTATAGATTGAAGATCCCAAGATCTTGGTTCAATGAGATAACTAAGTTATGAAAGATTTAGTGTAAAGCACTTACTCCCATTCATTCAAACCTAAAGTGCTAAAATAACAAAGTGTATAGGGATAAGTGTATACTTTTAATGATTCATATATCTTGAAAGAATACAAGAGATGTATGATACAATACTATAGGCGATCACCTATATAAGTGTGAAGTGGGGCCGCTTCTAAAAAATTCGAGGCTTAACTTCTCTTAAAACACTTATGAAAACGAGAGTTGTTCAGGGTCAAAATAAAAACAACCATGATAATCGAAATGATTAGATAAGTTATGATGCTCATACAGTTGTTTTGATTTAGACAAACGGCTGAATGGTTCAAGACATTGGGTTTACCAATTAACCTAGTAAATTCGATTGTATTCAACTAAGGAAGGTTCAAAGTCACAAGCCACCTATCCTTATACTATAGCTTTTCATATGTACTCATTTGTTAGAATCTGCATATCATTTGCATTTTTGAATTGCATATTGTGGAATTTCCATTCATGTGGGGGATTGTTGGAATTAGTTAAGCATTAAATCATGAAAAAGTGACTTTCGTGTTAACTTTGACCAAATTATGAAAATAAATAGATTAACATGTTCTACTCGTTGAGTAGACCATCTTGGTATATTTGGAGTCTTTAAACCAATTTTGAGTGAATGAGAAATTACGGTCTAAAGTAGGAAGAAAATAGAGGAAACTGGCTGAAAAATTGTTCAACTCCATTGCCGCCTAGCGCTCAAGCGAGGAGGTTGTCGCTCGAGCGACAGTCTCTGTTTCGACGCTTGAGCGATGCAAGGGTGACATGCTAGCGACATCTAAAGCTACGACCCTTGGCAAATGTTGATGAGTTTGTGGCATGGCACTTCACTGACAACTTTTCCTTCTTTACAAATTAGACCATTGGGACGTCATTTGTTCATTCTAATGATATGCAATCATAGCATAACATTAAATTCATCATTTCTTAACCTAAATTCTGCATAAAGGCTGATTTTTCCATTTTTCATTTAAAATGAGTACAAAATGCAATTTTTGGTTCGTTGTTCTTGTGTTTTGAAGTGCTACTAACACAAGAAGTTTGTCATCATATTTTGTGAGTTGATTGTCATCATCCGTAGGCACCGTTGCGAGGGCAAATTCTACTTAAGGATAAAGAATTCAACTCTTGCCTCGACTTTGCATACATTTATTTTTAGCGTTCTTTGACATTCATTTTCATTTGGTATTTTTACTGTTACTCTGTCAAAACTTTGGTAAGGTTGGTAAGTTGTTTTGGTTTAAAATCATCACTCAAATCCATCATTTTGGTCAACATTCCCTGGCCAGTCATTCTATCCAAGTATATCTTCCGAGACCTCAAGTTCAAGAGTCCAAGACTTCTATTTGATCTTCCCTCTCTTCGGGTGGTTCCATTCCTTGATTTTAATTTTAAGTATTAAGAGTGTTCACATTTTAGTGAAGAGAAAATTGACAACTCCCTGTGATTAACGTTAGATTTTCAAAAATAAAGACTTGTTTGAGCCTCATTTTATTGTACAAATGTATTTTGGAATAGTAGATTGATGGAGAATGTGTTGTTAAAAAGTTAGAAATTTTTTTTGGATTTGCGTGTAATATTATTTTATTGAAAAATGTATGGTTGAAAAGAAGAGAAAGAAAAATGTATTTTGAAAATAATGAGAATCAAACAAGCTCTAAGAAACATTTTCATCCAAAAACAATAACAACAAACTAAGAACTCTTCTAAGTAAATTTAAAATCTTCTATGTCAATTATAATTTTTCATTTCATTCTTAAATAAATAATAAAGTTAAGTCTTTATTTTATTTTTCTATTTTAACCATTTCTACCAATTATTTTCACTACCGTGAAAAAGAATTTATCTAAGTCAAATTGATATTGTTAAATTAATAAATAGTATATAAATTATTTGTTAGTGAAACATCAAAATAGGTTTAACTATTTCGAAAGCAAGTTTCCTCGTGGTCGAATTAAATGACTTTTTAGTTTACTTGGTTACAATGAGCCTCGTGTTGATTAAAATCTGTTAATACCTAATCCTATTTAATTTAAACAATTTGTCTTAACTGTCCAAATATGTCAATCGGTTAGAACTTCCAACAGGTAGTTTTAAGTACAGTTCTTACTGAAGTAACTTAACAGTTTTAAGGTTTGCAATTAATGATTTACTATACGATTAAGTAAGAAATAACACAGATATGGTGTGGAGAACAAATCCATTAATCAAGATACAAAAATACAATAGTTTCGGTTTAATAATTTCGCAAAATTAACCAAAACAAATAAAAAATAACTCCATCGCTATCTTATTCCTTTTGACTTGTTGTGGAGTCAAACCCCTAGATCTTGACTTTATCGCGTTCACTATTGCATTAGGTCGCAACCACCACTTCGATTAAGATTCTCCAATCTTAACTTAGGCCAAGTGGTCTGATCTTTGAACATAATTATATCAGTCACGTCAGGGTGTGTTCTCTTTGAATGTGACTAAAGAACACGAGTTTGCTTTGGGATGCTGAGCTAAATCTTCTGTCGGTTAGAACTCATTGAAGTTGGTCAAAATGCTTTTCCACGTCAAGCTGCAGGTTCATCGGATGTATGGAATTTTTCTCTCAAAACTTGTTCGATCCTTAATGTTCATCTTTACCTATATAAAGATTTCCACAAGATCTGAACATCTCTTAACTGAATTAAAAACTTTATGCACGGTAAGAATCACACAAGATATGGTTGATTTGGTCCATAGTTGAATTAAGGAAAGATTTTTCTAATATAACTAGTCGTTGACACGTGTGTTGCGCGAATTTTGTATTTGTTGTGTTTTTATTAGTGTAAAAATTGTCGATATTAAAAAAAAAAAGTAGTTTAAGATTTATTGGATTATTCGGGAGCATATTATTGCTTCGTTATTGCTCCATCTAACATAGTGATTATTTCAAATATTGCTGCACAGAGAAATTCATCAAAAATAAAATTGAAAACATTACGTGTATGTAGATGATAATAGAAACGTTTGACATACATAAAGATTGCAGGTTTACATGAGTAAGAAATATTTGATTAAATCTACTATAAATACCAAACAACATTGAAATAAAAGAGAAACCGCGAATTCAATAAAATCCAAATCGCTAACATAAGTACATGAAAAAAGGAATAAGAAATATCGAAGATGAAAAATTATACAGTTAAATATTAGAAAATGAAGCAAAAGAAGAACACACAATATGGAATGAGCCAAAACAATTTATGAGAAATAAATTTTAGCGCATTAGGAAAAATAATTAACACACATGTTAGCATTCTCCATCACATTTTGTGCCTCAGGCAATTTAGTTTCTGCTACAATAGCCAGCTCTATATGCATCTTATCAAATGAATTTTCAACCCATATAAGTTGACCAGATTAGAAACTATACACGTCATTAAAATAAAAAGGAAAACCTTAGAAGAAATTACATTTTTAGCAAATTTGTCGAATATTTCAGACTATCAGTGGAGTTCACGTATCGCCTTTTCTTTATAGATAAAATTATGGAGTTGTATTTAATTGAGATTTTTGGAAATTTAAAAAGTTTAGGTGTATTTTATTGAAACTTTTAAGCCCTTGTTTTAGTTGAGCCTCATTTTTCCATCAAAATAAATAATATTACATACAAATTTAAAAAATTTTCTTATTTCTTAATTTCAAATTCTCTATTATAATACTATTACAAAATACATCTTTTAAAAAAGATGGGACTCAAACAAGCCTATTGAAGACTCTAAACTAGTTAAGGTGTATTCACTGAATGTCACGAGATAGATGCTGGATATTTGAGAATGAATTTTAGGAAATGCTTATTAGCACAAAACGTCAATACGTTTGGTATTTAGTGTGCAAAACGTCCCCATGTTTCAAATTTTTGCATTTTCACGTTTCATTGTGAAAAACGTTCTTTTTATCAATTTTTATCCAATTTCTCAATATAAAAAAATATAAAATGACGAATATACCCTCATATTTAAATAAAACAAAAATAAAAATAAAAAACTAATTACAACTATACTCCCAAACCTAATAAAAAGTACAAATAACTCTCAAATAAATTATTAAAAAATTCAAAATAAAATAAAATGTTTCTCTCTCTCTTCTTCCTCCTCCTCCACCTCCACCTCCACCTCCACCAAACAATTTCCGACAATATACTCCAAATCAATACTCCAACCTCTGAATCGATACTGCATTATCCTCCAAAACAATAAACAAATTGTCAATAAAACTTTGTAATAAAATTTGTCAACATGAAACTTTTTCAATTCTTGGAACATGAACCCATAAACCAAAGTCCCTTTGCTTATGGGTTTAATCAAGAATCAAATTCAAGCATAGTTACAATTGATGTGGGTGGTCAGCTTTTCCAAACCACCAAACAGACCCTTTCTTTAGCTGGCTCCAAGTCTCTGTTCTCCAAAATTTCAAATTCTAGTCAAACTATTCCATTTATTGATAGAGACCCTGAAATTTTTTCAGTTTTACTTTCCCTTTTAAGAATTGGAAATCTTCCCTCAGAAGCCAAAGCATTTGATATTCAAGACCTGATTTTTGAATCCCAATTTTATGGTATTGAAAACCTCCTTGTAAATTCACAATCAAACCTTTCTCAGTTTGATGCATTTAACCTCGAAAAATCATTGGTTTTGCCTTTGGTGGTGGAGGAGGAAGAGAGGTTCAGAGACAGGTTTTTGGTTTATGGGTTCGTGTTCCAGAAAAAGTTTCATGTTGACAAATTTTGTTACAAAGTTTTATTGGCAATTTGTTTATTAAAAAAAGGATGAACCGCACCATTAGCGGCCCCCACCTGTCCTACCCCGAGCCTCGGTGAAGGAGGTAAATCACAGGTTATGCCTCCAAGGGTATAGGGTGAAAGACTGCTTGTACACTTGTATTTACCCAACGGCCAAATCCATATTTCAGGATTTGAACCCTTGACGCGGCAGCCTCAAGCAAAGTTGGAGTTTTTCCACATTCCCCTTTTACCACTTGGAGATGTGCCATGGGGCAGCAATTTGTTTATTGTTTTGGAGGATAATGGAGTATCGATTCTGATGGTTGGAGTATTGATTTGGAGTATATTATTGGAAATTGTTTGGTGGAAGAAGAGAGAGAGAGAGAGAGAGAGAGAGAGAGAGAGAGAGAGAGAGGGAGAGAGAGAGAGATTTTTTTTTTTTTTTTTTTTAACTTTTTAATAATTTATTTAGGAGTCATTTGTACTTTTTAAAAAGATTTGAGAGTATGATTGAAATTATTTTTTTTATTTTTATTTAAATAGGAGGGTATATTAGTTATTTTTTATTTTTTTATTGAGAAATTAGATAAAAATTGATATAAAAGACGTTTTTCACAATGAAACGTGAAAATATGGGTGAAAAAGCAAAAGACTGAAACGTGAGGACGTTTTGCACACTAAAGACCAAATGTAGAGACTTTTTATGCTAATAAGCCTTTTAGGAAATTTTTAAGGGGACTTCATTTAATAAGCCTAATCAAACCAAGTTTTAGTTTAAAAAGTCCACAAACTAAGTTTTTTAGTTAGATGGCCTCAAGATACAAAGAAAAAAAAAATACAATTTGTAAATTACTAAAATATCCTTGTATGAAAATGCATAGATTTTCATAACGCCATTGAAATAGTTCCTGAAACACAAAGCGACATTTATGTCGTTCTAGTACAAAAATTGCACTAATTTACATAACGATATTGAAATCGTTCTTGAGATATAAAGCGAAATTGATGTTGTTCCAGTATAAAAAATACACTGCTCTCAAAATTTTCTCCTTCGTTCAATGGTGATTTTTTCTCACATAATTTTAGAAAAACGACAACAAATCATAAGTATCAAACTTACGAAATAATATAACGATATCCGCATCATTTCAGTACAAATTTGGAGAGATAAAATCATTATTTTTAGCCAGAACGATATAATTATCGTTTTATATGAAAAGAAACGGTATTTATGTCGTTGTAGTTATTATTTGAATTGGAACAATTTCAAACTCGTCAAATTTGTACTGAAACGATATGGACATCGTTATGTTATTTCGTGGGTTTGATACATAACGACGTCCATATCGTTTCAATACAATTTTAACGACATTAATATCGTTTCAGTTTAAATCATTTTAGTTTATATAAAATGATAATTATATCGTTTCTGAGAAAAAACGATAATTATAACAGAAGCGATATAATTATCGTTTTATATAAACTAAAACAATATATATGTCGTTTTAGTTATGATTTAAACTGAAACGATATCAATGTCGTCAAACTTGTACTCAAACGATATGAACATCGTTATGTATCAAATCCACAAAATAGCATAACGACGTCCATATCGTTTCAGTACAAATTTGACGAGTTTGAAACCGTTCAAGTTCAAATAATAACTACAACGACATAGATATCGTTTCTTTTCATGCAAAATGATAATTATATCGTTTTTACTAAAACGACGATTCGACTGTCCCTGACAACCCAACATGCATTCGACATATGTAGGATGATCGAAATAAGTCATCAAGTGGGTTCGATCTCACTCAAAAGAAATTATGGGAATATTTGTGTTCTCATGACTATATATAACATTCCAACTATTTCGATAGAAAAAAGTATCTTCGTTCGTTTTTTCTAAGTCATTCGAGTGATATCAACCCAATTGATGACCTTTTTCGATTGTCATACGTATGTTGAAGACATGTTGGGTGGTTGTGGACGATCGAATCGTTATTTTTAGTCAAAACGATATAATTATTTTTTTACATGAAAGAAACGATATCTATGTCGATATAGTTATTATTTGAACTGGAACGATTTCAAACTCGTCAAATTTGTATTGAAACGATATGGACGTCGTTATGTTATTTTGTGGGTTTGATACATAACAATGTCTATATCATTTCAGTACAATTTTAACGACATTGATATCGTTTCAGTTTAAATCATAACTAAAACGATACATATATCCGACATGTGTTCGACATATATAGGATGATCGAAATAGGTCATCAAGTGGGTTCGATCTCACTCAAAAGATGCCATGGGAATATTTGTTTTCTCATTACTATATACAACCTTCGAATTATTCTAATAGAAAGAAAGTATCTTCGTTCGTTCTTTCTAAGTCATTCGAGTGACATCAACCCACTTGATGACCTCTTTCGATCGTCTTACGTATGTTGAAGGCATGCTGAGTGGTTGTGGATGATCGAATCGTTATTTTTAGCCAAAACGATATAATTATCGTTTTGCATGAAAAGAAACGATATCTAAATCATTATAGTTATTATTTGAACTGGAACGATTTAAACTCGTTTTATATAAGACGAAACGACATATATGTCGTTCTAGTTACGATTTTGATTGAAACGAGTTCCAACTCGACCAATTTATACTGGAACGATATGGACATCATTACTTTGTTTTGTGGTTTTGACATTACAAGACATCATTGTCGTTTCTTCACATAAAACGACATCATTGTCGTTTTATATATGAAGAAACGACATATATGTCATTCTAGTTACGATTTTAATTGAAACGAGTTCCAACTCGACAAATTTGTACTGAAATGATATGGAGGTCGTTACTTTGTTTCGTTGGTTTGATACTACAACGACATTGTTGTCGTTTTATATGGGAAGAAACAACATCTATGTCTTCGAAACACCTATGATGCAATTAATTGGAGGACTCAGTTGAAGAGGACGTAATAGTCATCCAGGTGCGCGCCTAAACCTGCAAAGATGGTGCGCGCTCTGTTTAAAGAACGGCATCCATGTCGTTATTAATAGTCATAACGACTTCTATGTCGTTACGAAAATAGTAAAGTAGTGTATGTTTCATACTGAAACGATATTTAAGTCCTTTTTTGTTATGAGAACGATTTCCATATCGTTATGAAACTCAGTGAAACAGTGTGTATTTCATATTGAAACGATATTGAAGTCGTTTTTTATTACAGAAACAATGTCCATATCGTTACGAAAATCAACGTGTATTTCATATTGAAACGATATCCAAGTCATTTTTTGTTACGGGAATGATTTCAATATCGTTACGAAGATCAATGAAGCAGTGTGTATTTCATACTGAAACAATATCGAAGTCTTTCTTTGTTACGAGAACGATTTCAATATCGTTATGAAAATCAGTTCACTTTTCGTATTGGAACGATATATATATCATTTTGTGTTTCAGGAACGATTTCAATGTCGTTGTTAGAATGATTGTGTATTTTTGTACTAGAACGATTAAATACGTTACGTGTCGCATGAAGGAAATGGATGTAGTTACATGAATATGCACAATATCAACGTTGTTTAACAAAGTGCCACAATTTAAACATCTTCCTTATTTCGCAACCTCTTAAATTCATTCGGCTTGCATCAAACGTCTCAAAAATATCGTCATTCACACTCATGAGCCAATCGTACTCTGCATCATCATCTAACTCAATGTTTATAGCATTCGAAAATGCAATTGGCTTCATAAACAAATTTTTCGACTCCTCAGTCCCTTTAGCAAAATTTCGACTTCTGATCCATTTCCTTAACGGAGTTCCCGAATTCTTGAAAATTATTGTAGAAATGGAAGTCTCATTCGGAAAGTATACCTCCAGATGAGCCTGAAAGCTTCACTATTGAAATTGGTAATAGACCTTTGTCGCGAAAGTTCGTAACGCCTAGGATTTGTTTTAGTCTTCATCCTTACTTTGATCAATCTGCATGATTTTTGTGCTAAATAATTGGTTTTAGCATCAACATCATCTTTATCACTTCCATCAGCATCCATGTCTGTGGTAGTAGTTAGACTGGTTGAAGCATTTTTCCCTCCACTAGTCGTACCAATAGGTTTGAGATTAGATTTTGCTTTTCCAGCGTCATCTTCGTCACTTTCATCAGTAAGCTTTTGAGCAACTCCCTTACCCACCCCACTTTTCAATTTCTTGCTCCGGGTGGCATCAATTGACACCCTCCTAGAAGGCATGACAAAATCTTCATCATCATCGTCATCCTCGACTTTGTGAACTTCTTTCCCAGGTGGGGGTTTGACATCACTTTCTAACTCTTCACTACCCCTTTGGGCCTTTCTTTTTGTTGAAACCTCCTCAACTTCCATCTCATTTTTCACATTTTGTTTGTCTTTAGAAAAATATTTGCTGGTTTTCCTTCTGCCAGAACTTTCGTGGAATTCTTGTACTTGGGAACCAAAATAAACGTAAAATGTCAGTCTAATTTTTCTGTTTCTAATTGTTGATAAAAAAAAATAAGGAGAAATCTAAAACAAAAGATCAAAACAAAGAAAGAGATGAATGTTGGTTTGACATTGCAAATTCCGTGTTTACATTTGGTTTGAACATCTAACCTTCAATTCTCTATCCATAAATTTGATAATTAATGATAATAAATAGAGAAAGTGAAAAATCCCAAAAAATGAAAAAAAAAAGAAAAAACTAACCAACTGCAGCCAAGAACTTCTTCTGCACGGTACCAGTAACCATCTCCAACACAGAATTAATGTAAATAATGAGATGTTTCGGTTCCAAAGCATCAGTGACAACAAACCTACAAGACGCCCGCTGCAGAAGTTTGTCCACCGAAAAGGCAACGTCCCACCTTCACCTCCACTGCTTTTCCTCAACAAAAATCCAAAAAAAAAAAAAAAAACATAGAACTAATTTAATTCAGAAAAAATATGATTTTTAATATAAAAGAGAAGACAATTTTTTGAAATTTGAAGGAGAAAATGTTTTTCAATATTTAATTTGAGGAAGAATGGATTTAGAATTTGAAGGAGGAGACATTTTTCAATTTTTAATTTGGGAAAGAATGACTTTTGAAGTGAAAGAGAGCCTCCAATTCCGTTCCTTCTTTCTTTAATTTTGTTTTACATGAGAGGGATAAAGTGGTATTTTCATACTTTTAAATAATTAAATTTTTTTTTTCTTTTAGAGAATTTGGTCAAAGGCCATTTGAACCCAAAAAAAAAAAAAAAAACACTGTGGGGGCGGTCATTTCACCTCATTCCCCAATTTTTAACTTCCTTACGTTTTGGTATAAAATATAAATAGGAAATCTCAGAACAAATCTCCAATTCTCGAACCAAGCTCGCGTCTTCTCTTATCTACACACTCTAGGGTTTTCTCGATCTCTTCGAATCAGGTAAAATTTGCTTTGAATCTTTGCTTTGAGATTTTCTTTATTGACAGGGTACCCCTCTCTCTCTCTCTCTATGAATTTTCTGTTTGATTCGTGTATGGTAGAGATGATTGTTAATTGAGTTTATGTAAAGAATTGAATTTTTGGAGATGGTTTTCTGTTTGGCATCAGGGTTGCTATTACAGGGATCAAATCTTGTTAGTTTGATATTGAATGCAATCACTGCGAGTGGGTGTCTGGTTTTTAAGGATATGTTATCATGTTGGCGTCTCATAATTTCATTTAACAAATTGAAGGAATAGAGACTCGGGGTTTTCCACCTTCCAAATTGTCAATTGCTGAGAAGTTGTCGAAAAGTAAAAGATTAGGACTATGTTGGCTATGAAGTAATTCTGTTAATCTGACTTTCATCCATGAAGATTAGAGCTATTGATGCCACTAGGGAGTAGGGATAATTATATGAATTTTTCAGAGAAGACTTGTATCAGAAACAGAAAGAAAGCATGATGTGGAGGTTTTGATTTGTTGATATTCTAACTCAATAATTATATAGCCGGAATTCGAGAGTCGAGAAATTCATAGTTCTAAAGCTGTCATAATGCAAAGGCAAAAACAGAAGCAAGTAGATTATAGAGCTAACTAGAAAAATGCAAAAGTTTTTTTACATGTATAATTAAGAGCACACCATCTCCCCATGGAAGTCGGCAATTTCTTTCCGATTTTTTTGTCGAACGTTACTAAAATACTATTAATTTTTTTGGTATTTTGATTATTTGTTAATACATTTATCGTGACTTGATTTTTTTTTGAAATAAATTTAATTGACATAAAAAATATGATTTATTGCTTTGCATTTTTAATTATATGAGTTGTGGATGATTTGGACATACAAGAAGTTGTTTAAAATATTACAATATATATGCTTATATATATATATATATATATATATATATATATATATATATATATATATATATATATATTTTTTTTTTTTTTTAAATGGAAGTCTACACTTAAAAATTTACAAAGCCCACAAAAGTCACCGACTCATTGAATTTTTCTCTTCGATTTTCTCTGTTTTTCTTCTATTGTGAATTTTTCTTTGCTTCAAATGGTTTACAATTTCCTTTTCTTCTTATCCTTGAAGAAGGAGCTACTAAATCAACAGCTAGAAATGGAAAATGGAGGCTACGAAATACCTGAAGACGCAAACGAACGTATGCAATTTCCGTTATTTTCAGTTTCAGAGTTGTTGAATTTAGGTTCTTCTCAGATTTTTTATTTTATTTTTTGGATTTATAGATTGTCCAGGGCCTCAATCGGAGTCGGCCGGAAAATCTGATTCTTGCGAAGGCTGCCCAAACCAAGAGGCTTGTGCTACTGCTCCTAAAGGCCCTGACCCAGGTCCACTTAGCCATTAATTCTAGCCTTTTTTATGGGTTTTAGAATTAATGGGAGGGATACTTCATGTTTGTGTCCTTTTTTATCTGCTCTAAATATACTGTTAATTGATTTACCCAGTAATACGAGTGTGTTGTTTGGTCATAGGAAGAACTGTATTTATAAAAAAATAAATAATATTTATGTGAATTATAAATTATTATACCCGAGTTGAATGCAAAACACTTCTGAATTTAGATGGCCATTGTTTTGAGAAAATAAATTTTTGAATAGTGATTTTTTTGGAAAATGTGTGGTTAAAAAGTAAGGAAAATTTTTGGGTTTTAAGTACAAAATGTTTTATTTTGTAAATGTGTGGTTGAAATGAATATGAGAATTAAAGAGTTTTGAAATAATGGTTGTCAAACAGGGGCTGAATTTCTCCAAAAGACTGAATAGAAAAATAGTGAATTATGTAATAGGATAACCGGTAGTCCATTTTGAGCAAGGATATTTTTTCCTGGGGTAATTGCGTTTTACAAGTGTGATGTGTTTTCTTTTTGGAATATCTCAATACCAACTATTTCCGACATCGTATCAGATGGTAGAGTTCGAAGAGTGGGATATCCTATCTGGTGATAGAGTTCAAAAGGTTTTCTTGGATTTCTATAGATGTTGGAATATGAAGAAATCAACTGTGTTTGAATTTCATTTGTCCACTTTCTCAAATGAGATGCTTATTGATGTAATTTTACATTTTCCCAACTTAGATGGGCAGGTATAGGTGGTGTGACGTGTGAGGAAGTTCTTAGGCTGTATCCAGGTTTTGGTCTTAGATTTGGCACTCTAATAGATTTCTGCTACATGCGTATAAGGTTGAGAAATTAAACATGCCAAGTACGGTTGGCGAACAAAGTGACAGTTGGCCTCAATATGTTTGGTGCACTCATGAGTAACTGGATTTTTGGCAATTTGCATGGAACTTTGATTGTCATAAAATATAGGAGTTGAATTTGATAGAGGAGTATCAAGTTCATCTAGTAATCTTTGAAACAACATAATCTCGGCCAAATTACTTGTCATTGCTCAATATTCTGTCGCTATTGACAATCTAGACACAGCTAGCAATTTCTTAGTCTTACTCTGTAGATTGAAGAATCACCCAAAAAAAAAAAAAATACAATACCAGTTGTAGATTTTCAATCAGAAAAATGACCTGCCCAATCAACATTGAAGAGTAAGATTGGATGAAGAAGGTAATAACCCTTGATGAGAAGTGGCTAACCACATGAATTGCACATGTATTGTCAACACTAAGAGATAAATAGACAAGAGAACCAACCACATCTCTATATCTAGTAGGATAAGTCAAAGTTCATCATCACTAACAATGAGTTTATGGTTCAATTAAATAGGAGTATCAACTGAAATAGTCTCAAATAACCTAGCTCTAGTTATAATATCTAGCGCATATTTGGATTTAGAAAGAATATAACCTTGCAAAGAGAAAGTGACGTATATACCTAGAAATATCTCCAATATCGCAAATTTTTTATTTTAAAATAGCATAAAGTTGTCGCTTGAGAGTTGAGATCACATATATCCTGCTCATCATCACTAGTGACGATGATATCATCAACATATAACAATGAAATAATGCACCCTTGTGAACCTCTTTTCGAAAACATTGCAGATGCATTGTCAGAACTACAAAATCCAAGTTGACCCTAAGTACAGGTAAATTTGCCAAACAAAGCTCTAGGAGCCTCCTTTAATTGGTAAAGCATGACACAACTTACAAATGTGACCTGCTTTATGAGATAATAAAAGAAGGGAGAGTGAGTCTTTCATGGAAGGATGTCTTAGCTGTTTATTTACTTCTGTTATGAAATTAGTGATTGCTACTGGGAAGTTTTTGCTAGAGTATCTGACAGTATATACAAAAATATGGTTAGATCAGGTTTTTGAACTGACCCGCTCTAGTGTTCCTCTACTAGGTTGTCTGCTTGATTCACATAGCTGTCTTTAGGAAGCAAATTCCTCTCTTTTTCTTCCACCCCTGAAGAAAAAAAAAAGCAGCGTGATGCTAAAGCTATTACGTTTGTTTTATTGATTATATGTTGTTAAATTATAACTATTTCTTTCTTTTAATTCTTATTTTTTTGTAGACTTGGTGGCAATTGTTGAAAGAATGGCAACAGTAAAGCATAAAATACTGGTCTTGTCTGGCAAGGGTGGTGTTGGCAAGAGTACATTCTCAGCTCAACTCTCTTTCGCCCTGGCAGCTATGGATTTCCAGGTGGGTCTCCTTGATATTGATATTTGTGGTCCAAGCATCCCGAAGATGCTTGGTCTTGAAGGACAAGAGATTCACCAGAGTAACCTTGGGTGGTCACCTGTTTATGTCGAATCAAACCTTGGGGTCATGTCAATTGGATTCATGTTGCCCCATCCTGATGAGGCTGTCATATGGAGGGGTCCCCGAAAGAATGGAATCATCAAACAATTCTTGAAGGATGTTTATTGGGGGGAGCTTGATTTTCTAGTGGTTGATGCACCACCTGGGACGTCGGATGAGCATATCTCGATCGTTCAGTTCCTCCAAGCAACTGGAATAGACGGCGCCATTATAGTTACCACCCCACAACAGGTGTCTCTCATAGATGTGAGGAAAGAAGTAAGTTTCTGCAAAAAGGTCGGGCTACAGGTTCTTGGAGTTGTTGAGAACATGAGTGGTCTATGCCAACCATTGTCAAATTTCAGATTCATGCACTTGACAGAGACGGGTGAACAAAAAGACATGACAGAGTGGGCTATTGCGTATATGAGAGAGAAGGCACCAGAAATGCTAAATTTGGTTGCATTCAGCGAAGTATTCGATAGTAGTGCTGGTGGTGGTGCCAAAATGTGTAGAGATATGGGCGTCCCTTTTCTCGGGAAGGTCCCATTAGATCCTCAGTTGTGTAAAGTAGCTGAAGAAGGAAGATCTTGCTTTGATGATAGCAAATGCAGCACAAGTGCTCCTGCACTAAAGATGATAGTAGAAAAACTGGTGTCGCAACTGCTGGTATCTAGAACAGAGGATGGTGCCTAAGTGTACGCCCTCCCGTGATCATGCTTATTCTACGTTTTCATGTTTTTTTAGTTTTTATTTTATGGATATGCTTTCAGAGGTTGATGAGAAGTAGCATTATGTACATCGATGGAAATATTTGTGGAAATAAAATCGAGCGATGCCTTTCATACTGGTTTTGGTGTGCCCGGGTTACTATATAAAGTATATTCATTTGCTTCAAATTAAAATGGGCTAATGAGTTTTAAAAATGATTTGGGCTTTAAAATTAAAATTATGAAATAATTTGATTTATTTAATTAATTTGCTAATTTGTTTATAAAAAAATAAAATAATTTAATTAATTCAATATAAAAAATAAAAAAATTATTTAGTTTTGGTTCTTATTCGGTTCTTCGGTTCTTAGGCTAGACCCGAGACCCGACTCAAACCCATCGGTTCTCGATTCGGGTACCCGTTCGGGTATTTAATTTATGAAGAACCGCTCGATTCGATTCGGTTCGGTTCGAGACTTTTGGACACCCCTAAGTCCGTCGGCCAAAGGCAACCAGTCTGTACATCTAAACACATAGTATTCAAAATGTGCCGTTACCATCCACGCCAGTCACGCGAGCCAATAAGTGGTCCCGCTACCGTTTCGCCTCGACAATCCCGCCTCTTGCATTTAGATCGTAACGCGATTCATTTGCCTCTGCTCCTCCCTCTATATAAAAAAACACAACCCTATAACTCATTCTCACTATTCCTGAGCACTTTTGTTCTTCGCTAGAAGTATTTGTGCCGTTGCTTTATAGATCAAGCTTGCATAATGGCTAAAATAAAGATCGGAATCAACGGTAATTTTAATTATCATTCAATTCCATTCGCATTCTGTTTTAGTTTTGCACTATTTGTGAACGCCTATTTCGAATGCTTTATCTGATTAGGATTTGGAAGGATTGGGCGTTTGGTTGCCAGAGTTGTACTTCAAAGCGATGATGTTGAACTTGTCGCTGTTAATGATCCATTCATTACCACAGATTACATGGTAATTACTTTCTTTACTGAACAATGGTATCTGCATTTATGTGATTCGCTGGATCTGCACGTTGCATGTCGATTTTTACTTGTGAAAAATCGGATCGATTTATCGAACTAGCTTGATTTTAACGTGCAAAGTGTTATCAAATGTGAGATCCCTGGATCCTTTGGTGGATAATAGACTCACTGATTAACAGATTCCGTACCAATTAGGGAGATGTATACACTGGTTATGGCGTTTCATTGTTAATTATTTGTACAGTGTGATTCCGAATTGCTCCAGTGCATTCCTTGAAGTTTAATAAGTGTCGTGTTATTTGACTGGGCAAAGTTCACTTTACAGAGATTTTTCCATTCATTAACTATTGTGTATGTCAACCATAAAAAATCAGATCAGTGTTATTCACTTGATTAACTCATACCAGTAATTAAATGCATCTATGTATCAGTGCCGATCCCACATTTCTGACCTATGGAGAAAATTAGCATGGAGGTTTAAGCTTCTTCTTCTTTGTTTTTTTTAATGGCTATCTAGGAATAGTTTCTTCTGCCTTTATTCTAATTGCTTCTCTTGCTGGCTTTTAAAGCTTACTGAATTTTTTCTCAATTTTGGTTATTGCGCTATGATGAACAGACCTACATGTTCAAATATGATAGTGTTCATGGTCAATGGAAAAAACATGAGCTTAAGGTTAAGGATTCCAATACCCTTCTCTTTGGTGAGAAGCCAGTCACCGTCTTTGGTGTGAGGTATTTCTCAATCACCTTGTCTGATTGATAAATATCTGACTATTTCCATTTTTATTACAATTTCTGTTTGATGCACAGAAACCCAGAGGAGATCCCATGGTCTGAAGCTGGAGCTGATTATGTTGTCGAGTCAACAGGAGTTTTTACTGACAAGGACAAAGCTGCGGCCCACTTGAAGGTTTGTATAGAGCCATTCTTCTGTTGGAACTACTATCCACATTTAGCAAAAGTCAAATTCGGTTTTTGTATTTCATAATTTACTCGCTTGTAGTTACTAGTTAATTTCAGAAATATGAAACATCATACTTTTACATTTGCCACAGGATATGAATTTCTTGGTTTTACAAATTTAGGATGATAAGATAGTAATGTTTAGTTGATGCTCTTTTGGTTCTATCCTTTGATTCCCAGGGAGGTGCAAAGAAGGTCATCATTTCTGCCCCAAGTAAGGATGCTCCCATGTTTGTTGTTGGTGTCAACGAGAAGGATTACAAGCCAGATGTCGATATTGTCTCGAATGCTAGTTGCACTACCAATTGTCTTGCTCCATTGGCAAAGGTATGTTCTCTTCTAAGTTGCCCAGGGTACCATGGATATCATTTAAGTTCCATGATAAACTGAAACTGACCTTGATCTAATGCTATTGAGTGTGTGACAGGTTCTTCATGACAGGTTCGGTATTGTTGAGGGTCTAATGACAACTGTCCACTCCATTACGGGTAATTATATGATTCTCTTAGGAGTTTTTGACATAGGTATGAACTGGGATTGATGTTGGTTTATGAATCAGCAACACAGAAGACTGTTGATGGTCCATCTCAGAAGGATTGGAGAGGTGGAAGAGCTGCATCATTCAACATTATTCCCAGCAGTACTGGAGCTGCCAAGGTATTGTGACTTGCAATTTGTGGAATAAAATTGACCCTCCAACCTTTGTGTTTATTTGGTGTCATTTATTATCTTACCTACCTTTTCGAATAATATTTTGATAGATGAAATACATGAAGATGTGTACCATTACACGAATAGATAGTATCTCGAAATGAAGGCGTTGTGAGCTTTGGCATGGAACAGTTTCATTGCCGTTAATGCATGTTTATTTATAGAATTGAGATTATGCAGTATGCACCTTGATGTCAGAGTTGTTTTCCAGCCATCATATGCTTGCATAGTTTTCTAATACAATTAATCTCGTAGGCCGTTGGGAAAGTACTTCCTTCTCTAAATGGCAAGCTTACTGGGATGGCTTTCCGTGTCCCAACTGTTGATGTGTCAGTGGTTGATCTGACCGTAAGGCTTGAAAAAGCAGCTTCATATGATGAAATTAAAGCTGCTCTCAAGTAAGGATCAGCATGATTTTTTTTTTTTCATACTTCATTCTCATATTTTTTTCAGCGTTCCCTGCTGCATGGCTTGTAATGACAACCTCATTCCACCCTTTCTTGAATATGCTTCTGTAAACTTTTGTTTTCCACTTTCAGGGAGGAGTCTGAGGGTAAAATGAAGGGTGTCCTTGGATACACAGAAGACGATGTTGTATCAACTGACTTTGTAGGTGATAGCAGGTGAGGACTTCGTAAATATTTCCAATCAATTTTCATGGACATGGTCTGTAATTTATCCTTCTCATAGGCTGGTGCGACCCCTAGTTAACTCATTCCTTGTGCAGTCTGCTTATCATCTGTAGATTTATCTATATCTCTTTCATTTGGTCTTATATCTTCTGTTACCTTAATTTTTTTAATCTCCTACTTGTCATTTGTCATCTCCTTAATGTGATTTGCATCGTGTGATCAAATTCTGAAATTGCATTTTGCAGGTCAAGCATTTTCGACGCTAAGGCTGGAATTGCTCTCAGCAGCAACTTTGTGAAGGTCGTCTCTTGGTATGACAATGAATGGGGTTACAGGTATGCACTGAATTGAGTGGAATAGAAATATTTTATGTTCGATTTTCTTGAGTTGGCCTATATATTGCAATTACAATATAATTCTCTATTTTGCAGTAACCGCGTTGTTGACTTGATTCGCCACATGGCATCTGTTGCATGATTTATTTTGGCCTGGATTACATATTGATGAAAGAAACATTTTCTCCGCATCCTCCGCAGTTTTCTAAGAGCCATAATAATAGAGCTGTTCTGAGAAGTTACCTTGGGGTCACTTTTCTCTGGGAGAGCTTATCTTTGAGTCTAGAACTTGATTTTTCTTTGCGAATGAAAATTGTGGTTTTACCATCTCAAGTTAGAGTTTGTTATTTAATTGGAATGTGTTAATTTGTTTATCTCAATTTATAGTTTGATTGGAATGTGTTGTTTTATTTATTTTATTCCCACATCAGTTGAGCAATGCAAACCAAAGCAGTATTCATGAATGAGAATGTGGCAGTGGAATCACTGTTGGAAGTGACGCTTCAAATAATACAATCTTTCACTTTTCATATCAAAATCGGATCAAATTTCTATCATGCAAAACCAATATTCACTCCTTTGCCGGTTGATAATATATGGGCTTTTCATATCAAACTTCCTTTGTTTTTGTGGCGATTGGAAATTAAGGCTCTATTTGAATCCCATTTTCTGTAAAAATGAGTCTTGTAATAGTTTACATTTTGACGAAATTACACCCACACCTGTAAATAGATTTCCCAATTTCAAAAATCCAATAACAAGTTCAACATTTCAGAAATCAGGTTTTATTTAATAATTTAAAAATATTTTTAATTTTTATTTTTAATTTTTAAATATATATATATATATATATATATATATATATATATAATAAAAGGAACAAACCCTAGACATTTCACCAATTTCTTCCCTTCCAACCTCTTTCTTCCCACCCACCGCCGCCCGCTCCGGCCAGATCCGCCGCCTCTCCCCCCCACCCTTCTCCTTCCCCTTCCCCTCATTCTTCTCTCTCGCTTCCGTCTCCCCGTCCCCCCTATTTTTGGCAGCCGCGATTCAGCAGCCACGACGCTGAATCGCGCAAGACGTCTGAATCTCGGCGGCGTCGTCCGCTAAATCGCACTTCTCTCGCCACGTCGTCGCTGCGACGCCGTGGGCCAGCGTGACGCCGCCGAGCACGACTGGCCGCGGTCGCCAGTCGGCCGTCAGCCGCTGCAGCAGATTTGTTTTTTTTCTGTTTTTTTTTTTGAGTAGTAGAATGGCAGTGCAGTGGGTGTGCGAGATCTCTGTGTTCGGAGGCGGATCTGTGTGTGGGTGGCGATGTGTGTGGGTGAGCGGTGGTATGTTTTGGGCGGTGGTGGTGGATCTGTGGACGGTGGTTGATTTTTTTTTTTTGTCTGTGACCTAGTTATCTGTGGTGTTTTTTTTTTTTTTTTTTCTGTTGGGTGTTGGTTGCGTGCAGATCTTTTATTTTTTTTTTTGGTTATGGTGGATCGGCGGCGGATCTGGTGGCGGTTTTGTTGTTGGCAGTGGCGTCAGTGGTCCATCTTGTGTTGTTTGGTTACTGGGACGGCAACAGTGGTGGAGCCGCTGATGGGGGAAAGTGGCAAAGTCGTGGTCACAAATGATTAGGTTGTTTGTGACCAATGAATTGTGACCAATAAATTCTTTGTGACCTAAAAATAATTAACTTGTGACCAATAATTTGCTAAATTGTGACCTAAAATATGAGGTATGTTCAATGAATTGGATGTTTGTGACCGTAAATAAGTATTGTGACTTACAAATTTTGTGATTTGTGACCCATGAAAAAATTGTGACTTTTAAATTTTTAAGTTGTGATCGATAAACAAATTGTGACCTACGAAAATTTTGAATTGTGACCTAAAAAATTTTGATTTGTGACCCATGAAAAAATTGTGACTTTTAAATTTTTAAGTTGTGATCGATAAACAAATTGTGACCTATGAAAATTTTGAATTGTGACCTAACATTTTTTGAATTGTGACCAAATTATACAGATTTGTGACCTTAACATATTCGCCGGAATCGGATCAGTCGCCGGAAAAGTCATCGGAACGATCGCCGGAGAAGAGTGGTAGCCGGAACTGTCGCCAGAATACCACCGGAGTTGTAGGGGTGGTGGAAGTGAGGGTGGGTTAATTATTTTATAGTAGAATTAAATATTAATAATAAATTAATTTAATAATTATTATTTAATAATTAAAAATTTAAAAGAAACCTGAATTTTGAAATTTGAAACATGGTTTGGTATTTTTGAAATGTGTATAAGTAAAAGCATGATTTATGTATTCCTCCCTTACTTTTTTGAGTTAAGCCCCTGTTTGGTCCATATTATTTTTTTCATTTTCATTCTTCTACTCATTTTTAATCACACATTTTTCAATAAAATAATATTTTACATCACATCAATAACTTTTCCTTCTTTTTCAACCACATATTTCCCATCTCACATCAAACAAAAAAAATGTATTTTTCCCCCAAAATGTGCACCAAACAGGGGCTAAATAATTTCTTGTTGGTCAATGTTAGATACAAGTCGTTCATTTTGAAAGTGATATTGAATAACCTTAAAGGGTGTTTGGTGGGGATTAAAATTAGATTTTTAGTAGATTGTGATAGAAAATTTTGAAATGTGTGGTTGAAAAGTTGTGGGATCCATGAAAGAGATGATTAATATTGATTGTTTGACTTTGACTTGAATTTTAATCCGGACCAAACACAGGCTTAATCGTAAGTGAGAAGAAAAAATATTGAAAAAAATATTTATTCCCTTTTAAAGCGTTTTGGATAGTTGGTAATGAATTTGATTTTGAATGTCTTTTCAATCAAAAAAGCAAGAAAATCAATAAAAGGAAAAAATATATATATTTTCTTCCCTTCCATCTCAATTATATTTTCCTTCCTTAAACTTACCAGTCTTATATCTCCTTCCTAAGAACGCATATATGCATGTTATTATATAACCCTCTTCATTTTTCAATTTTCATCTTTCTTCTGTCTGTGTCCATCTTTCGACCAAAGGTACCTCCATTGTTTGAAATCTTGATTTTGTACTTTGTGGGATTTCTTTTAGAGTACTAACTTCATTTGCAACGTACTAGATATACGAGGAAAAGGAAAAGCAAGAGAAATTATCTTTTTACTCGAACACCATTTTCTAATTGGTTGAGACAAACAGGTCCGCAGTATCCACGATTATTGATAGCAGAAGTTAAGGTTATTGGTGAACAAAATGGAGCCCTATGCGAATTTGGTAATTAAATTTCACGCCTTTTCTTTTCAAAATTTTCAGCACATGTTCTATGTACATGTAAATCATTAAAATTCATATATTGTGTTATTGCAGTGTTGTATTTTGAAGGTGAATACCCGTTGTGATGCATGTAAGAGAAAGACATTGGAAGTATTGAACTCCATTTGTGGTAATTAATTACAACATTTGTTCTACTGATACCTACTCACCTCCATGTTAAGTTGTAGAACATCACTTTATTTTTCATCCAGTATAATCTTTTTTAAATAGATAGTGTCAATCTCGTCACTTCAACTGGAGATTACATAAATTTATATTTTAATTCTTGAGCTTAAAGAATATTTTGTTTAATCTTCAGTGTTTATTTATTACATTTTGCAAGGTGTGTATTCTGTCACGATTAGTGCAGAAGAAGGGACGGCAAAGATTACAGGTGAGGTGGATCCGAATTTATGTCTGTCAGCATTAGCTAGAACTGGACAACATGCTGAACTTGTATATACCAAACTCGATCACCCAAGACTTGGTAGAGGAGGAGGTTATTACAACGACCATGATTATTATAGTGGTTCATATAATTCCAACCATGGTTACGGGTACTCTCGATATGGTTCCCTAAATGAACCCTATTGGCACCAGAGTGCTTTGCCTGGAGGAATATGGCCGAATTCATACCAACACTATCCATTGAGAAGGGCATTGCCGGAATACAACTCAAACTACTACTACGATGCTACTCCAATGGCTGCCGCCGGCAGGTAATTTTGATAATTTCCGGCGACGGAATATACTTCTTATATTGAAAATCATATTCAAATAGTTTTTGCAGTAGTATAATGTGACTATTTCAATGCATGTGTAGGGCTTGCAACCATTACTACTAAAGAATGAGGAGATTTCCGAATTTGTGATTTCAAGATTCTCAGTGTTTTTGATTTAGTTCATACTGTGAAATTATACAGTATTTTTCTCCAGTTAATTTTTAAATGATTGATAAGGAAAAGACATATTTTCTTTTGAGCAATTATGGAAATGACACGTGAGTTTGTATTCACATTGTTTGTTGTGAAATTCGGTACAATTTTAATTAATAAGCTAGGCCCAATTACGCGTCGGTGGGCTTAACTGGAAGTTTGGCCCACAATTCTTTCAAGTGTTGTGTGAAATATAGCCGAAGAATAATCAATTGTGATTTCAAGAGAGAAAATTCCAAAACAATCAATTTCTCAAATGTTTTTTTTTAATAAATAGTTATCAAATATTCTATTAGGTTAATATCAACAGGTAATTCCAAGCATGCTCTTCCATTAAAATTAGGGTAGGGCCCATTTCATCAATTTTTCCGAATAATGCCATTTTCTATATCAATTTTTTGATTTCACTAGTTTATATAAATTCGAAAGATTGAATTTGAAGTCAACATTTGTCTTATGCTAATAGGAATTGCAGTTTATATTCATTTTTATTGCCGATCATCATTTCCCCGTAATAAAATAAAATTGACTTAGAATTTCTCAATTGACGCTGACTACCACTAATGGAATTTACCCTATAAAAATGATGGAAAATTTCAAAGAATTTGTCATCAAAAGTCAACATCCAATATGGGGAACACTGATTATATACTTATTTGCCGATACATTTAAAAAGAGTATTAATTGCTGTGGGCTGGGGGGTCGAGGCTCTGCCGACGCCCGACGGTTCTTGCTGTTTGGATTTTCTGTGTTGTTTTTGGGTTGTTGTTTGGTGGTGTTTAGTTTATTATTTAGTTAGTATTTGTGTTGTTATGACTTTTGGACTTTGGGTCCATTGTTGAGACTCTTACTTTGCAGAGTGTTTTTCCTCTCTCAGGAGAGATCTTAAAGTTTAGACAATGTCTGCCACTCTGTGCATGGGTGCTCAAGTGCAGTTTGCGTAGGTTGGCTTATTGTCGTGTTTCCTGTATTGATAAGTAACATTTGTAACTTTGATGTGTTGAATGAATTTCCATTCCATTTAAAAAAAAAAAAAGTATTAATTGAATATTCCGATGCGAAATTGCATCGTGTGAAAGGACAAATAAATTTCAATTATTTCCGACTGTCCAGGCGGAACTCTAGTACTAGGACTTTTCACACCAATTTCTCCACCATTTTTAAATTAAAATAATAAAAACAGAATTATTTTTTATGTCTTAAAGAATGGTTTCGATTAATATAAAATTTGCAAAGGTTTCTTGAACCACACGTTACTCTGTGAGTAATAATAACGACACGTTGTAATTTAATATATCTAAAAGATTTTAAGAAGATAGGAAACTTATTAAAAGGAATAAGTCATTGTTAAGGAAGTTTACAAGCTTTGCTTCATTCATACGATTTTTTGTCAAATGAAAAATTTTAAATAAATATAAAATTATGTTTACTTCTTCTTGCTTGAAAATAGAAGAGATATTTTTGAAAAAAAGTTCAATGACAAAAAGTGATGTAAACTCGTCTTTGTGCGCGAGAGACCGAAAAATAATGACGTCTTAAAATCGGTAGCATCGAGATGTTGTCAAAGTAAAACTAATGTCTGATTTTTATTTTCAAAAACTCATTTTCAGTTCGAATATAATAATTTGCGTTGAAATTCAAAATTTTTCTCTACTTTTAGCAATACGTTTTCTCAAAAAATTATTTTTCGTAAAACCTAAAAAAAATTATATTAAATAAGATTATGAAAGATGATTGAAATAAAAATTTAAGAACCGTGCTACACTAACATCCCGATTGACATCTTAAATGACCGAATACACACACCTCGAGAGTCGGACATTATTTTATTTACTCGGGATTCACGCGCAATGTGAGGATCGGTCATCCATTTCTAAATAAAATTAATTGCTTTGCTGTCTGCATTTAATTTGGCAGATAACAAAACGTTGACTTGAGATTCAATTGTCCTAAAAATATCTCTCGACTAGTTTAAAGTTGTCTACCACTAAGTTAAGTTAATGGGATCCCATTTAGATTCTTTTTATACTGAATCTTCCAAGCTCTTGTGAAGCGAATTTTCATTTTTCTTTTAATTCTTTAAAATTGAATAAATTAAAAGTTGAATATTTGTTCAAAACTTTCTAAAGAATTAAGAAATTAATTATTAAAAACTGATAAATAATATTATATCTTTATTGATTCAAGCGAGATTAAGACACGTCATTAGTGCTGCACTACGTGAGTGAAAAAGTGAGAATTATTAGCGGAGAAATTAAGACGCGTTACTAGTGCCACAGTATGCGGTGGAAAAGTGAGGATTCTTAGAATATCCATAACGACTCGACTCAATAGAGTCAGTCAACAAAATAAGATGTATGTGCTTAAGTAAGAGCAATCGTACAATTGGTCCCAACTTATTTATGTTGTAGCAAGTTAGTCCCTAACTTATTTTAATTTGGAAGGATCATCAATTTTATAGCATTCAATTTCTACTAGTGAATCTTAATGGGATTAAACTTGCTATGAATCTGTAATTATGCTAAGCCCCTGTTTGGTTTAGTTAAAAATTATATTTTTAATAGATTTTGATAAAAAAAAAAAAAAGAAATGATGAAATAATTGAAAAAAATGAATGAGGATTAAACATGAACTAAATTTCTACATTTATTTGGTTTGAAGAGGATAATCTACGATAAGATTAATTGATCAATGTTTATACCAAATAATTTTGAAATTTCAATCATCAATTACTTTGTGTTCACTAAACTTTCCACATTATTCGAAAATAGAAATAACAAAAACAAAAATGATATGGAACTCAAAAATTTTTATTAACTTTTCAACCATAAAAATTTATTTTTTAGCCAAACCAAACGGGGTAGAAATATACCGTATCTATGAGTTTATTATTGAGAATAAATGAAAATTATAATCCAGCAGTCAGACCCCTTATAGTAATATATATTTTCTCATAATATATTGAACAGAAAAGAACATAGTTTTAAGATTATGCTATAAATTATGAATCAGGAAAATATTGAATAAATGCAAAGACAAATGGTATTATTATATAGGTTACTGGTTAAACGAAGTATCGAGGCCGGCTGGAAGGAATTTACGATGTACATATAGACACAGCTGTGCCTGTGCTGTTCAAGTCAGACAAAACGTCGACGTAGACTTCAACCTCTCCTTCCTCATGTCTTCCTCACTGGAGAATCGGCTCTCATTATATATACGAGGTGGTTCCTTTTGGGTGTTGTGTTTTCAATTATTTGAACTTTATTTCCATGGGAACTCAAGGCCCTGATGATGACAAGTACCACTCCAAGGTCTCTCTCTCTCTCTCTCTCTACATGTGTGTGCACATGAGTGTGTTGACTATATGCATCATCGTGTCATTACAGATGATATGGGATTTTTCTTGAATGCTTGGACGTAAATAACCCAATTCAACTTATCAAATATATGCATACATCATCAACTTCATATACCATGAGACAAAATCCTGTAATTATTTTCTGTGTTGAAATTCTTTTTATTTAATAAGTAGTAGATTTTTAATAAATATTTACTAGATGGAAAGGAAAAATATGTAGAATATTCATTCCGGCAAAAGATTAATGAACCTCAACACAAGTTTTAAGGTCTGCGTTCAAACTTCAACGCATGGCAATAGGCTCTTTATTATTTGTATTCTATTCTGGGTACACATACTAGTTTCTGTTAGATCTATTGTTATAAGACATTATCAGACAATTGACTCTGAAATATAATCACCAGAAAGACATAAAGATGATTTTTTTTTTTCTGAAATTTGATCATTTACGAGCCACGACCACATATTCAATCACTAAATTTGTAGGTAGATGAGCGAACTGCGGAGGAGAAGGCCATAGACGCCTGGCTACCAATTTCTTCCTCGAGGAATGCAAAATGGTGGTACTCAGCTTTTCACAATGTCACTGCCATGGTTGGAGCTGGAGTCCTCAGTCTCCCTTTTGCTATGTCAGAACTCGGCTGGTAAAGTACCCTTTCTAGGAGAATCTGAAATTGTCTACTACTATATACCAAACATGTCATCTTTACTCAACTTCGCATGTTTTGTTCATATGTTCAGGGGGCCCGGAGTAACTGTGCTGATCATATCTTGGATCGTCACTTTATACACTCTGTGGCAAATGGTTGAAATGCATGAGATGGTTCCGGGGAAGCGTTTTGATAGATACCATGAGCTTGGCCAGCATGCTTTTGGTGAAAAGCTCGGTCTGTGGATCGTCGTGCCCCAACAGCTAGTCGTTGAAGTTGGCGTGGACATAGTCTACATGGTTACTGGAGGAAAATCACTCAAAAAATTCCATGATTTGGTCTGTGCAGACTGCAAAAAGATTAAGCTCACCTATTTTATAATGATTTTCTCCTCGGCCCATTTAGTGCTCTCCCATCTACCCAATTTCAATTCAATCTCTGGTGTATCTTTGGCAGCAGCAGTTATGTCCTTGAGGTACATTCCATAGTATTTCACCAATGAATTTTACGACATTTCATCCTTCATTCTTCCAAAACATCAACTGCATAATCAAAACTTGTCATACAACGGAAAAATACTTTACACTAGTAGACTGGAAAAAGATAAAGAAGGAAAAACTTGCATCCTGATGTGCTTATGTTTTTCTATGAAGTTATTCTACCATTGCTTGGGGGGCTTCAGTTGACAAGGGAGTGCAGAAAGACGTGCAGTATGGATATAAAGCTACGACTACAGCAGGAACCGT
Source organism: Fraxinus americana (assembly GCA_035079005.1). Classification (NCBI taxonomy): domain Eukaryota; kingdom Viridiplantae; phylum Streptophyta; class Magnoliopsida; order Lamiales; family Oleaceae; genus Fraxinus; species Fraxinus americana. Next base: position 483,672 of record CM068706.1, on the reverse strand, counting down.
TTTCAACTTCTTCAGTGCATTGGGCGATGTAGCTTTTGCTTATGCTGGTCATAATGTGGTTTTGGAAATTCAAGCTACAATACCTTCTACGCCAGAGAAGCCTTCTAAGGTACCTATGTGGAGGGGAGTGATTGTTGCTTATGTAGTTGTTGCATTGTGCTACTTCCCTGTGGCTCTTATTGGGTACTGGATGTTTGGTAATAAAGTCGAGGACAACATTCTCATCACGTTAGACAAACCCATATGGCTCATTGCCATGGCTAACATGTTTGTTGTGGTCCACGTTATTGGGAGTTATCAGGTGAATTGAATTCTCTCCTTCAAATTTGTTCATCTAAGAGAAAAAGTCGATAACCTTTTATTCTTTTGATTTCATACAGATCTACGCAATGCCAGTTTTTGACATGATAGAAACTGTGCTTTATAAGAAACTAAAATTCAAGCCAAATTGGTATATACGCTTTGTTTCAAGGAATACCTACGTGGGTATGTTAACCGTACTTCAACTACTGTATTGTCTGATCTGTAATTCTGTTCTTCTACAGCAGGTTCATTTAAGTCTTCATTTTCTTTTATTACAGCATTTACAATGTTTGTTGCCATTAGCTTCCCTTTCTTTGGTGGGCTTCTAGGATTTTTCGGAGGCTTTGCTTTTGCGCCAACCACATACTTTGTGAGCAACTTTTTTTCAGCACCTATTATACTTAATATTGCATTGCATAGAAGGGTACTCTTCAATTTAGCAAAGGCATAACACTGACTATAACACATCCCTTCAGCTGCCCTGTATCATGTGGCTTGCCATCTACAAACCAAGGAAATTCGGCCTATCTTGGTGGACAAACTGGGTATGAACTTCTGTTTCAACTTTCCTTAAATTCTACTGTTGGGATCCAAAAACTGATCGGTTCAATTTTTTTAATTATGAATTTCAGATTTGCATCATTCTCGGCATTCTGTTGATGATTGTAGCACCTATCGGAGCCCTAAGGCAGATTATACTTCAAGCCAAAGACTACAAGTTCTACTCATAAACATCTTCTCATAGAGAGTAATTTGTACAAGTTCTCTAAACATATGTCAAAGAGGACATGTCTGTTCTCCTCCATAAGACTGTTATTGATGTGTGTTTGCTTAATTATTCAGTTAACGAGTCTGGATGTATCAGCTTCGTATGGAAAAGGAATTTTAGCCATGAAATTAAGAAGAAAACCTAGTCGTTCTTTTCACAGTTTTTCAACTTCTATTTCGGCATTTATTGTGTATAAAAATGTCTTTTCGACTTGCTATTATTGAATGATTTAGTGAATGAGATGCATTATTCATCTTCTCAAATATCAGATCTTCAGCAATTCTTATATATCGCATTTATCCAAGCTAAGCACAGAATTTCGTATACAATCAAGGAACATGAATGTCAAGCAACCCATAAAGAAATAATGCAGAAATGGTACATGTCATACCTATTATATACAACAAGAATATAGAAACACCTGAAAGAATAAAAATATTCAGGCACAAGGTTACCAGATAGTTACAGCAATAGGCTGTACGTTAAAAATGTGGTGTACTTTGTTCCTTTCCAAATTTTTGTCATTCCAATGTCAGCACATATCTGTACAATGACAATCCCTATGAGATGTCTTGAAACGTGATGATAAGACCTATAAACAACTCAAATATGAAATACCATCTTGCCTTAGATTCTTTCGGCTGAAAAGCAGAAAGATGTATAATTAGAACATACAATATGTACTGATAGATTCTATGTTCAGAACAACTACAAGACCATAATTCTTTACTTTTCTGATTCATCTTCCTCCATCTAGTAAAGCTATGGACACCAACGTACATCCTGATGACAACACTTCTATTCCCACATCAACTCCAGTGAATGGAAAATCCCACCTTCTATCTAATGTAACTCTTTCTATTTCACACAAAACATTTAGTGGATCTTGTACTTTTTTTTCTGTAGATACAGATTTGGCTAGTCAAAATTATGTTACCTTAGCTGAATAGTTTCTATTGATTAGCCAGAAAAAAAACACACACACACACACTTACAGCTGAACATTAGAACTTCAGAAATTAATGAACGATTTTCAATAGGAAGTGACATAGATCATACCGATCACCATATATTCTGCAACCTATCATTCAATATACCAGAACAACTATAGCTGCAACTACTTTAATTTTCTTTGGTATTACAGATGAAACATTAGTGAATATAGGGTGCAGATAAGCAGAATGAAAAATATAAATCGCAAAATTAAAATGGAAAAGCGGAGTTTTTAATGAATTTTATTATTGAAGAGAATTCTGTTGATTGCAGAATGCTTACAAATCAGCGGAGGTAAAGGAAATTGACGATTGGCTTCCAATCAGGCAATCACTTCTTCAAGGAATGCAAAATGGAGGTACTCAGCTTTTCACAACGTCACAGCCGTGGTTGGTGTAGGAGTCCTGAGTCTTCCCTATGCCATGGCAGCTCTCGAATGGTATGTAACTGTCAATTCAAGAAAACGATTCATTATTTTCCTTTCATCTATAAATTTATGGACATTAATTTAGGGGACCTGGTGTGGTTGTTCTTATTCTCTCATGGATCATCACTCTATACACCTTATGGCAAATGGTTCAGATGCACGAAATGGTTCCGCGAAAACGTTTTGATCGTTACCACGAACTGGGACAGCATGCGTTTGGTGAAAAGCTCGGTCTTTACATTGTTGTACCACAACAATTAATTGTTGAAGTGGGAGTCAACATAGTATACATGGTCACTGGAGGAAAGTCACTCAAGAAATTCCATGAAACAGTATGTGGTAGCTGCACATGCATCAAAACTACTTACTTTATAATGATATTCGCTTTGGTTCATTTTGTCCTCTCCCACCTTCCAAACTTCAACTCCATCTCCGGGGTCTCTTTGGCTGCTGCAGTCATGTCCTTAACGTATTCCCTCCCTTCTTTCTCCATTTTAATAAAATTCTTCATGATATTCTGTTTCCTGTAGAGAAAGTAGAATAAAAAGAAAATATTCTTAATTGGAAATTATGAGAATTAGTTGTATTTCTTACCATACATACAGATATTCCACCATTGCTTGGACAGCTTCTCTTCACAAGGGCATACAACCGGGAGTTGAATATGGTTACCCGGCCTCTAGCCGAGCTGGAACGGTGTTTGATTTCTTCACTGCCTTGGACGACATAGCTTTTGCATATGCCGGCCACAATGTGGTGTTAGAGATCCAAGCAACAATCCCTTCAACACCAGGGAAGCCTTCCAAGAAACCCATGTGGAGAGGAGTGCTGGTAGCCTATTTCATTGTTGCCCTCTGCTATTTCCCAGTTGCTCTAATTGGCTACAGTATGTTTGGGAACAAAGTAGAGGACAATATCCTTCTCTCACTAGAAAAACCTGCATGGCTCATTGCAGCAGTTAACATGTTTGTTGTCATCCATGTCATCGGAAGTTACCAGGTGTAATGACAGTAATTTTGAAATGATTGTTCTTCGTCATGAATAATATAACTTCAGTTAGAATTGTTTCTTTTATTCGTCTATCATGTCACAGGCTTATCATATTTTCAATTGCAGATTTATGCAATGCCAGTCTTTGACATGATAGAAACCGTTTTGGTGAAGAAGCTGCGTTTCAAGCCCAGCTTTATCCTTCGGTTCATCTCCCGCAACATATATGTGGGTTAGTAATATTACCTTTCAGTCAGTAAATTGTGAAATGAAATAGTTATGTGTCTAACATATATGTGTGGTATCGTTTCAGCATTCACAATGTTCATTGCCATAACCTTCCCTTTCTTCGGTGGTTTACTAGGGTTTTTTGGTGGATTCGCTTTTCCCCCAACAACATACTTCGTAAGTGTTATTATCAGTACTAGTTTGCTTCCAATTTAATGTCTAAGACAAAATAATTACAATGATAAATTTTATAAACAGCTAAATTTACTGATGTCTCTTGTTCCAGCTCCCTTGTGTAATGTGGTTTGCTATCTACAAACCGAAAAAATTTAGCTTATCTTGGTTCACCAATTGGGTATGTGAAGGAAATACTCTATTTGAGAGTTTTGTATGGTTACTGGATTTATTGTGCATGCCTAATGGATCTGTTTTCTCCAGATTTGCATCATACTTGGCCTTCTTTTGATGATATTATCACCTATTGGAGGGCTAAGAAACATCATACTGCAATCGAAAGATTATCACTTCTACTCTTAAAAAGCAAATTCGAAAGAAAACAAATAAGACAGCAATAATACATGCCCTAATAATGTCCTGGGAAGTTCGTGAGTCCTGCCTGATAGGCATTAGACCTGCATCTCCAACAAGCGACTTATATGTCATGGAAACAGCTGAAGAGAAATTAACTGCTTCTGTTATGTACCTTTATTTTGATTATAAACATAACTATATCAAGTATTGCCCCCCTTCATTTCCCTGCTGCATTTTATTATTGCTTTTGGCTGCACAGTCTGTTCCTAAGTGTAAGCACAGGATAGGATCATACACGTCTTTGCTCATAATTATCTAAATAATTATCAGACAAGAATTGATCTGAAGGTAAGGAGGGGGGTGAGCTTGTATAACAACTCTCAAAAAACAAAAAAATCCAACAAAAACAAGGAAATTTCTCAGCACAATGAGAAGGGAGAAGTCTGATTTGGAAAAATTACTGTTAGTTTCCGTCTGGACAAAAAGTTCACATCATCTTCCCACCAAACAAACAAATCGATCAAGTTTTTCCTTCGTTACAAATAATAAAAATATTCCATATCTACAAACATGATGCCATCACCCCCATCCCACCCTCAAAATGGAAGGCTGCCCACAAGAACTCATGTTTTGAGTAATTTAAGCATCTGCATTATACGAAAACATGTGAAAACAATATTTTATTTAGCTTTACATTGACAATTTACATAAATACCAAAAACCATATTCTTGATTACCTATCCCTCAGTATTTAGCCAACCCGAAAAAAAGTAGCCTAAATCGAGTAACTTAAGATAATTGACCTGTCTAGTTTGTGACCGTCAAGGACTACCTTATAGGATACAATCGTAAACACGGCCCCAAGATTGAAGAAGGTTTTCTCTCCCCGTCAGTGGTCGTAACTAGAATAACTAGACAAGGGGAACTATAAAACAAGCAAGAGTATAACTACAAATTCTAATCTTTCCACCTAAACAATAAATTTTACACACTCCAACAAGATAATTAGTAAATGTAAAATGTTGAATCCAGAAAACATTTAAGGCAATCATAATCAGTAAAAATTCTTGGTCTAATATAAGCTACAAAGGCTTACTGAGCATTCACTACACCAATCCGAGAAACATACAACAAAACTACAAAGATATTCATCAGCACAGAAAGTGTAAGTTTTCCACAAATACATTTAAATAATGCAACAATCACTAAGCATAATGCAGAGAAACTGAAATGAGACAGTCTTTATTCATTTACCTTTTAGAACATTACATAAATGGACCTTCAAATTTAATTTTTTCCATTTCTATCTATTTTTTTTTTTCGATTCAACTTTTTTCATCCTTTCACTATACAACTCAATCCATAGATTTGAAATCCACAATATGCTAACAGAAATAGCCGTCACAACAACAGATATCCATGATATCCAAACCCATTTAGGAATCACATTATTCGCGACCCCACTCAGATAAAACACAAACATTCGATAAACAAAATAAGGTCCCACAAAACCTCTCATCACAGAGTACAAAGCATAGAACGGAGGGGACAATAAATCATACACTTTGGCAGCAAACTTCACATCCGATCTCCGCGCACTCGCCAAGGTCCACACGTTCTGGCATAAGCTCGTGATCTCCGCAAGAATCAACAGCATCAGGATCGCATATGCACCATGGAAAACCACGTAACGACACGTCATGAAGACGAAGAGTGTGCACATATGGTGGCCTATGAAGAGCATGTCTCTTGGGTAAAACACCAAGTAATGCAAAAGATCCATCAAGAAATAGGCAATGCTGTATTCAAGAACAAGGTTCTGAAACGAGGTGTTCGGGGAATCGAAGTTTCGGGTCGGGTCAGATAATATGGCGTAGGAGGCTAGAATCACGGCTGGAGTGCCGTGAGCTAGAGAAATGATACAGCTTGAAGCTTCGGGTCGGAGCTTCCGGGTCCAGGTCCGGAAAAGGATGAAATGGGCATTGAGGTAGAGGATGAAATACATGATGAAAAACAAAAGCAGGTAATTCGGGATTGTGAGAATATCCATGATTAGAATTGAACCCAATTCAATTGATTGCAAATTATGGGAGTTATATCCAATTTAGGGTTTTGGAGATAGTTCCAGTACAGAGATTTAAACAAGAATTAGTAATTGAAAAACATGAAAAAAAGGGAGAAGAAAGGCAAAATTTTGGTGAAAAGTGGGTGGCAGCAGATTTCGTAGAAGTATGCGAAAAGCTTTAACGTTGACTGTGGCTGTCTAATGCGTTTTTCTTCTTCCCAATACACGCAACAGCAGCAGCAGTATTAGTACTTTTTGAAAACAGAGAACATCGACGCTGTATTTATAGCTTCAGTTTCCATGTCCCAATAGGATTCGAACCAGATAAGATTCTTTTTTCTTTTTTATTATAAATTTAATAATTTTGAATTGATCTAATTTAATTTTCACTATTTAATATCCCACGATTTGTTGAAGTAGGTACTGGATGCATGGACCTCAGCACTAGAGTGGTTGGTTTATGGAGATGTTAATGAGATGGATGGTGACATTAAGTTGAAAGTCTCCTCATGCCCAAACAAAATTATCTTAATTTTTCTTTTGTTAATAACTTCATTACCATTTCGAAACGTCAACGTAAAATAATAAAAAGTAACATAGCACGAGTACAAAAAAATGTTAGCAATGGTGTCATCGATTGTCCGGCAATGATCTTGATCGGTTACAGTCATGTCAAATATACAATCCCAAAAATTCAATGATTGCTCAAGGAAATACAAGACTCGATTCATTGATGGAAAAAGTTCAATAGTAAATAACTGAACACTGCCATGTCAACATTGATCGTCACGTCAACAACACGTACCTATTTATAAATGTACCAATCACTTCAAAACCAAGGAAATCACTCTCCACCGGAACTCATAATCCTCGCCGAAAAACACACTACTACACAAACTCAACCGATTCACATAGATGTAATCAAAATTTCCTCGATTATCTAGGTTTTCATTTCTCGTTATCTTACTAATTCAATTGAAAATCAACATTGTTTACAATAATCAGATTATGATATTTGACCAACAAGAAACAATGTTGTACATAGGTTATCACCTTTTTTACAAGAAAATGTAGTAAATCTAGAGACTTATTGAGATACCCGAGGGGACACACACAAGAATTCTATTTTTCAATAAGCAGCGGCCAACCTATTCATCAAACGGTATAATAAATCCACCTGAAAAGAAAAGGGAGAAATAATAGGTCAATTTTTATTTCCCAGCTACATTATTTTAAGAGGCTCAACAAAATATTTCCCAGCTATTTTTGTGTCCTTGAAGTTCAACATTACAGCTTCCCAACAAAGCCCGAATGCAAGTTATAACTACAACTAAAAAAATTGCAGGGCATTCTGCAAGAAGCTGTTGTAAAGCCTACATTACATATCCTCTAAACATAACACGTTCATTAGATTGCAGAAAAACCAGTAGTTAATCCTACCCTTAGTCAACTAACCATCTATGAATCATCTATTTTTACAGGCAATTTAATGCACATCATCCTATTCCACCAACCGGCCTGAGCCTCCATCCCATTTACACAAACAACTAGCATTTTCTCAATTCCTCTACAACAACGTTGTTATAAATGATATGACAATAATTCAAAGCACCACCATAAACATATAAAAGTAGTAAAGCCATTGTAAGAGTAATTTATCTGATAGCAAACTTTAGAAGGAACCATGTATAGACAGGTACTTCTCTCTGAAAAAAGTCCACATGTCACATAATATTGCAAAATAAATATTCCAAAATGAGGAAAAAAAAAGAAACAATTTGTCACCACTTGCCAAAAAGAAGAAAGAGATCATCGACTTCAGCCAACAAAACAAGAATTATGAAATTTCTAGATAATTAGATGAATACTTCTACTAACAAGCTTATATTTCAACATTCAGATCTTAGTGTTCATTTGTCTTCAAACACTAACCTTTTGATATCCCAATACTAATGATGGGGGTATTGGACAAACAAGGATCCTACCATATAACTGATTTTTTCTTTTTTCAATTTAATGACTCGCAGTTCACTCAATTTTTGTGTCATTATCATTGGGTGGGAGAGATAGACCGAGTAGTTTGAGGAGTAGCATTCAGGTTTCTGTCTAGGATTTCGTTTACTGAGGGTTCAAAAATTTTCGGAAAAAAATCTTTATCCATCTAGAGAATATACGTTCATTTACTGTCGGACCAGGTTTTTCTTGCGAGTTGAGAGGGTCGTCATGAAGTGGGATCATTTGAGTTGTTACAACCTTTATGAGATTTTCAGGCTACAAAGCAAACTAAACAAGAAAACCGCTACAAAGCAAACTAAACAAGAAAACCACGGACAGATCCAAGGTTCCCCGTCACTGTATCCGCCCCCAGTTTAGAGCTGCCAAGAGCTGAAATGTCCACTGACACCACAGGAAAGTCCCAATAATCCACTCAACGCCTATTTACTGCACTACTATGTGTTCACTCGTCCACTTGGTCTCCCATGTAAACCATGTACAAAGGCTGAAGATACTTCCAAACCATTTCATTTACACAAAGTGGATGAACCAGGAGATTTCCACGTAATCAATGCAGATCACAATCAAGAGATTCAATGCCAAAGCCTGCGAACTCACCTATTTAATGCATTGCTACGTGTACACCAATCCCCTATGACACGCTGCAAACCAGCTTTCAAAGAGATTTCCACGTAATCCATGCAGATTATCATCAAGTATTTCAGTGGCAAAGCCAGCTAATTTCAGCTACTATCATAATAATAACACATACATAAGCACTGATCTGCTCAGACCCCAACTTTTACTTATTGATGTAATCCCAGTACTTAACATATCTAATGAGATAATCGCCTTAATGTTCCATGATTCATAAGAGAAAAGTGTTTTTTACCTTTTTAACAGAAAGATTTCACAAGATAATAAAAATAAAGAAATGAAACACACCAAAGAAAAATGCAAATACCCCCTCCTTAAATATACCACTCCATTCTATTCAACAAACGCATAATCTATTCACCCAAGTACAGCCTCCTCTTATCTCTATCACAGAGAGTTCAAAAAGGGAGAACCTTTACTGCTTAAAGAGAGAGAGATGGACAACCTAGATGCACAGAATAAACACCAAAGCACTCAAGAAGAGATCCCAGAGGTGGCCAAAGCCACGACAGATCGTAACAGCACACATATTAAGGAAACTGTACAAGTTTCTGGATACAAAACTGCACCCCAAATGATGACTGATGAAGCAAACTTTGATGTGAAAGACTATGAAGAACTGGAAACAATAGTGGAATTGGGAAACTTGGAGATTTATGAGAAGAGCTGCCAACAGAGTTCATTGGCGTTGAATTTTGAAACTTCAATGGATCAGCATGGGTGGCCTCAGGAACAGAATGTCTTTGGGTGGAACTGGTACCCATCCACTGATGAAAAGATTAAGAGCATTGCAGAGGATGATGAAGCTTCAAAAGGGAATTAATTAATCTCTTGAAGTCATCAGCACAAAATAAATTTCTATTTAGAAAAGGAAAATAAATAAAAGCTCGATGTAATCATGGCCGCAGTCTCCTCACATTTGCTACTGCAAATGGTTGGGTTAATGTTGACTAATAAAAAGTTCATAACCGAAATCTTTATTCCATGCATTTGCATATGATAACTTGAGCATAGTTTGCTAGCTTCTTCTCTCTATCTCTCTCCAATATATCCTGGACAAACATAATCATTCATACAAAACTTTCTTGGTAAGTTGAAAATTTAAACAAAGGAAGCCAAGGAGCACAACCGAATGTAATCAGAACGATATCATCGGCTATCTATAAAAATCAAAAGGGCGTGTACGTGCACAAATCCTGAAGAGCAAAGCAAACTATACCGCCTCAGAAGTCCAAACCTCAATTCGCTACCACTATGTAATTCAAATGCAGAGCTCATTCCTGTTCTTTTATTTTCAGTAGAAACATCAATAATTATGCAGAACTCTAGCCTTCTAACGGCTCAATCTAAAATGTTTAGCCTGAATTTCACTTATTTTTTGCTTTCTCTTGGTAGCTCATATACCTCTAATTAGATCTTTTCCTCCCTCTTCATCCCCCCCCCACAACAAACACACACACACACAATGCAACCTGCTAATGTTCTCCTCCTGATAACCATTTTACCCACCACCAACAAAATACCTTCATGAGAGATTATGGCTATTAACTGCTCCTTGGGTGGGATAAATAGCAGCATTGCCATCTTCAATTCTTCTTTATCCAGATTTGACTCTAGTCATGGTGACCCTTAATATAACCCCGTCCCCAGCCACGGTCAACTCATATATTCTCTCCTGACCCTTATCATCACTATATTGCTTACCTCCCTGACACAAACTTTATGTTTTAGGAAGACATAAGTGTTACTTGTGTGTTCTTTCTGCCAAAGAATTCAAAAGAAAGGACAATATTATTGTATAAGAAGGAAAATCACATAAACAACAACAAACTAACCCTTATTCCAATTCATTTGAAGTCAGCTACATGAATCATCTTTCTTCACTATGTTCAGTCCATCACTATATCTACTCGAGTATATGAAGCTATGACATCCTTCACTACAACTCATGTTAATATTGGTATACCTCTTCATGTAACATGCTTTACTAGAAATTTAGAATCATATCAATCTTGTGACGAGAACTTCTTGGTCTAAGCAAAAGGTGCCTTAACCATCCAAGTTGACCTTTCCTCTGTATATATCAATTGGTACCATCTCTATTTGCTGATCCATATTCTCATTTATTAACATTCGTGTTTCCCCAACTTTTATCTCATGGAAATGACGTCATTTAACAGTCCAACACTTTGCATGATACAACATAGTAGGTCTAAGTTAAAATTTAAATACTTAATACAATCAATTTTTGGGTCAACTCGATCCTCTATAATTACCGACTCCACTAATCCCTACACTTACTAAAAGGTCATCCTGTGTCGCGTCTCAGTTTTCTACTCAAATCTAAAACTTTCAGATTCCAAAGTTCAAACTTACTTAACTCCTTCCTACTTCCGTCTGCTAAAACTATGTCTTCAACATGCCAAGGAACCTAATCTTGGATGTTTTCTAAGCTCATCCATGACTAAAGTGCAAAGATAAGAACTATATGCAGAACCTCGAAGCAAGCCTACAGTGATAGGAAAATGTTTACCACTATGGCCACTAAATCTCACACTCATGATTGTTATATCGCACATATCCTTAATAATAATTAATATCTAAACTTTTCAAAAGCCTTCACAATTTTACTTCGACAAGTTTCTACTGTATTCTTTTAAACTAAAAATGTTATTTGAACCTTCTAGTTTCACTACCATGTTAATTAGTATACAAAGCACAAGTAAACTGACTAATTTAACATTCCTATTGACTTCATGGCTCTATTAGTGATTTATTTCCAAGTATGAAAATAAATCATGTGCTGCACCAAAATTGTTGGAGCTTAATATTTGAGTTTCTTTTATCAAACAACTTAACAGTCAAGCTTGTGGATAATTAAATCGATTCTAAAGTAAACATGTTGTTTTTAAAAAAAGTCAACTACTCAAGTTATGAATTTCAAGGACTCACTTTCTTTAGGAACTAATTGCATTATAAACAAATGCAATACTTAAGCGATTGAACTCTATAAATAAAAACCTACATTCCGCTTGAGTCAAACACAAATGAGTAGTAGATTATGTTAAGGGATATATATCCCACATCGATAAATGATGTTGACACAGACCAATTAATAAAGATCTTGGGTTACTCTTCTTAACAAGGTTGACCTTTTAAGATGAAACTCAAATTCTTAACAAGGTATCAGAGCCCATTATACTCAAACGAGCGATTCGATCCCGTTAAGACTCTAAAATGAGCACGTGGATTTCAAGATTGGTCTGTTCAAATGAGCGACCATCTTGCGGGGGCGTGTTAAGGGATATATATCCCACATCGATAAATGATGTTGACACATACCAATTAATAAAAATCTTGGGCTACTCCTTTTAATAAGGTTGACCTTTTAAGATGAAACTCAAATTCTTAACAGATTATTTGCCCCTTCAATTTTTAAAGGCAAATTAACGGGATGTCCTCTTTCCTCTTCCCTAGTATTAAGAGAAGCAGCAAAGTTTTTTTATTCTTTTGACCAATAGAGTTTGTGAAACACAAAGAGATGAGACTCCTTCATCTGCAAGTACTCTTCCCACACCTATGCCAGTATTTCTCTGTGTATACACTTCCAAGAATCATTAAGTTTCATAGATTCTCATGGGCTAATTGATTCCTGGTTTCCTCTAACATTTTAAACCAATCCACATTGAAATATTTTTTTTCTTTTACTCCTTCAAACTAAGAAAGAAACAGAAATCTTACAACTACAACGGAATTAGAGTTTAAGGAACGAAAGAAACTGTTAAAATTTATTTTTAACACTCCCATTGCCTTTTCCTTTTTCAGAAGGAAAATGTCATGGTGTTATAAGAGTACTCCGTACAAGTTCATGGCAAATCTCACTTTATTGTCTTTGGTTGATAACAACCACAAAACAAAGTCTATACATTTCAAAATCTTATAATTCAAATACATCAAAATATAAATTCATCAAAGCTTCATAATACTTTGAGAAAATATAAGCAGCTTCAGTAGCACAACATTAAACTTCAAGAACGTTATCACGAGCCAAGCCAGAAGAGTTAACCTGAAAATAATCACTGGCAGCAACATATTGAATGGTTGTGGACCGGTGCTTCAATCATGATTACGTGCGCAAAAACTGGCCTCTGTTCGGTTTTTATATTCCTCGGGTTTAATTGTTTAAAGACCAATGCCCATATTCTAATTTCACCAATAATCAATTTTTTGGCGGATTGTGACAGAAGTAAATGAAATGAATGATTACAAAGTGACGATGTAGCGACCGAAAATTTCTAACTCTTAGAAAGAAAATTTTTGCTTAAAAGATCGAAGAGTTTAATTAACTTGTAGCGTCGCTACGATATCTCTAATATTTTTAAGTTATTCATTTGGTCACCATAGTATGTTGCATAGAATCCTTTTTATACATGACGATCTAATTATCTTAGCTTAGTCCCATTATTTTGAAAACCCATGTTATATTAATTTGATCGATTATTTTTAGTCTTTTAAAAATCATGATTTAGTTGATTTATTTTAAAATGACGGACAACGTTTTAATTTGGCAACCAAATAATACTCAATCCAAATCTGATTTTCTTTTATTAAGCATAACTTTTAAATATATTATTATATACTTGATCTTGTTTCAAAATAAAATATTTCATCTAGTTGGCAACCTCTAAAGAAAACGTCTGTGCATTTTTTCCACCAAATTAATCTTGTCCCCCACTTCTTTTAACCTCCCCAACCACTTTCTCATTTAACCCCCCACTTTCCCTCTAATGGTTGGTTTATGAGAATATGTAAAAACGTTTATATATTATACACCACCAGCCATTTCCCTTTTCTAAAGAAACTGCTATTTCGGCTTTTAGTGGCAAGATATCATAACTTTTCTCTATCCATTTTATTGTTATACACTACACGGTCACAGCAACTCAACTTTGCAAATTTGCAATTTCGGCTTTTGTGACAAGGAATAATTCTTCTTATTCTATTTTTACTTCTCATACACACGTGCACAACCATTTCCAAATACACACTTGAAGAAGGCAAAGGCATGCTTGCTGATTAGTTTGGTGAAAGTGCAAATTGAAAATTTCTCCTACAACTTAACAATTTTTCTAAAGATCTTAAGGTAGTATCATCTCCCGTACACAAGTTGATTATGCTTTTGAGAAATTTATATGCTAGCATGTACGTAACTGTAATTGTTTTATGAATTATGTTGTGATTGAAGGTAATCACTATGAATTATGTTGTAATTGAAGGTAATCACTATGACTATGAATATTTGTGATTGAAGGTAATCATTATGAAAATTATTTTGTGATTGAAGGTAATCACTAGAAGAAAAGTATGTCGATTGATCACCGATTTACTATGAAGTTCGGCTTTTGCATGTTATGTAAATGTTTGTATATAATTCTCGTTAGCATGTGTACATACTACTGAGTGTTTCTTCGAAATGCTCACCCTAATTATACATTTCAGATTGACAGGCTTGGCGAGAGGCGTGATGGCGGATGGCAGTGATTATTACTATATGTAAATTATGTTTTAACTTGTTTATTTCATGGATTTAAGTGGACCAATGACTTTAGTGTCTTGTTTAAATGTTAACTTTGTAAAAGTAATTAAATTAGTTTCTGCTTTGGAATTTCAGATTCTGCCTTCAATTTGAAAATGGTATAACTTAGGCTACGGTACATGTTTTTGAGGGAAATTAGTTTGGTATGAAAGATCTACGAGTCTTCTAACAGTGGCCTTTGGAATTTCCTTGAAATATTATCTAGAGAAAAAGTTATGCCCGTTTTAGTAAGCTGCGTCGGAACAGTTTTGAGTTTTCTGTCCAACTCCGTTGAAAAATATTTTCGTGCTTTAAATGTTATCATCGAGACCCAAAATTTTTATATGTGGTTCCTACATGGATGAAAATGTCTCTTTTAAAATTTCATAAGTTTTCGGCGACGTTTGCTAGGTCAAATAAATTTTTATCTTTCCGCTGCTACGCTATAGTTACTGCTGAGTTTCTTCCGAGTGTTTTACAAAAATCAAATTTTACCGTAATTGTCTAAGTCTATATAGAAAATTATCTCCCATCATATTTTATAATATATTTAAAACTTCGAATTTCCCATATTTGAAATATATTTTGATTGAAGTAAAGAGCTAAATTTAAGAAGATTTTTAACGCTTCGAGTTCCTATAATTTGGGGCATTACAGACGACCCAACAAATATTTGATTAAAATGAATTATTGACTTTATTATAATTTCTATCAAACAAGTGCTTAAATATTTTGGTAGTTCATATATACATAAATAAAAATTTATTGGACCTTTTAAGTCGATTTTAAGTTCATGTAGTAGACGCTTAAACCAAATTCCTTCACATATTCCATGTGCAAGTACTCGGAATTCTGCTTCGGCTATGCTACGAGCAACGACTTGTTGCTTCTTACTTCGCCAAGTTACTAAGTTTCCCCAAATATATGAACAATACCCTGATGTTGATCTTCTGTCAATAGGAGAGCCAGCACAATCCGCATCTGTGAATACCTCAATCGTTTTCTCATCAATTTTCCTAAACATAACCTTGACAGGATCTTTCTTTAGATACCTTAAAATCCGAAACACAGCTTCCAAGTGCTCTGTTGAAGGATTACTTAGAAACTGACTTACCACACTCACGGCAAAGCTTATGTCCGACCGTGTATGTGTGAGGTATATTAATTTTCCCACCAAGTGCTGATATTTTCCTTTATCTATGGTTGAGCCTCCATCATTCGCCTTCAACTTAGTATTAGGATCCATTGGTGTTTCCACTGGTTTGCACCCAAGCATCCCGGTTTCTTTTAGAAGGTCTATGACATATTTTCGTTGAGACACAAACAATCCTTTCCATGATCGAGCAACTTCCATCCCTAGGAAGTATCTAAGTTGTCCCAAGTCTTTGATTTTGAACTCTTGAGATAGTAAGCTTTTGAGGTGTTTCATTTATTCTTCATGATTTTCAGTCAGCATGATATCTTCCACATAAACAATCAGTATTGTAAGTTTGTCATTACTAGCATGTTTGACAAATAGGGTGTGATCTGCTTGACATTGTGAATATCCATCGTGTTTAAGTACTTTAGTAAATCTCTCAAACCAAGCTCGGGGAGATTGTTTGAGACCGTAAAGGGATTTATGGAGTCTACATACCTTGTCCATTGAGTGATTACCTCTAAAGCTTGGAGGAATATCCATGTAAACTTCCTCCATGAGATCTCCGTTCAAAAAAGCATTCTTCACATCTAGTTGATATAGTGGCCAATCTAAGTTCACTGCCACTAATAATAACACTCGAACTGTGTTAAGTTTAGCAACATGAGCAAAAGTTTTGTGATAATCGATCCCATAGGCTTGAGTGAAACCTTTAGCCACCAATCGAGCCTTAAATCTTTCAACACTTGCATCTGCCTTTTGTTTAACTGAAAAGATCCATTTGCAGCCAACTCTTTTCTTCCATGGAGGTAAGGTGGTAATGGTCCAAGTTTTATTTTTCAAAAGCTTGAATCTCGTCCAATGCTGCAGCTTTCCATTTTGGACTAGAAAAGGCTTCCTCAATAGTTTTTGGAATCTGAATATGATCAAGACCAGTAACAAAAGCGTGGAAACCTTCTGACAGATTTGAATAGGATAGGTAGTTCTGAATGGGATGTTGGGTACATGAATGTACACCTTTTCTATGAGCAATTGGCTTGTCTAACTCTGATTCCTCAATCGCAAACTCTTTGAGTTCCAAATATGGTTCCTGACTCGGTTTTTCAAGTATAATTTTAGGATTAGAATGTAAGGAGTTCTCTTGGTTGTGCTGAACTTGTGCTGGCTGGTCTACCTTTTTCCTTCTAGTATAGACTTTGATTTCTTTGGTTGGACTACTGTGAGGGACTGGTTCTATAGGATTAGGAGTAGGGTCTTGTGATGAAAACAAGATCTGATTTTTGTCTGATTGAGGTCATGATTCAGGTTCGGGAGATGCTTGTTTGAAGTTAGGAAGGTACTGATTTACAGATTCAGAACCTATAGTAACTTGAGTAGTTTCTAGAATATGAGGCCAATCCCATTTTTGCAACTCATAATCATCTTTCTCCACCTGAGTTGAAAAAGTGGAAAATAGAACTTGTTTTCAAAGAATGTGGCATTCATAGAATGAAAAAATTTCCTGGTTTGTGGACAATAACATTTGTACCCTTTCTTATTTGTGGAGTACCCTAGAAGACACATTTGATAGCTTTAGGATCAATTTTGTCCGATTGTGTGAATGAATGTGAACAAATGCAGTACACCCAAATATTTTAAGGGGAATTTTGGATACTAAGTGTGAAATTGGAAAGAGTTTTTGAAAGCTTTGTATTGGGGTTTTGAATTTTAGGATTCTAGAAGGCATCCTATTGATAAGATATGTAGTAGTAAGAATGACATCCCCCTAAAATTTCTTAGGCATATTAGAAGATATTAATAGAGAACGTGCAATTTCAAGCAAGTGCCTATTTTTGTGTTCGGCAACACCATTTTGTTGTGGTGTGTCAACACATGAACTCAAGTGAACAATATCATGCTGTTGGAGGTATGTTCCGAGTATGGAGTTAAAGAATTCTTTGGTATTATCAGTTTTGAGTACTTTATTAGAAATTCTGAATTGATTTTGGACCATCATATGGAAATTCTTGAAGATTTGATTTGTTTCATTTTTGTCTTTCATGAGAAAAGTCCAAATTATTCTTGTGTGATCATCAACAAACAAAAGGAACCATCGTGAACTAGTGATATTGGGGATTCTAGTGGGTCCCCAAATGTCACTATGAATTAAAGAGAATGGATGAGATGGTTTGTACATGATAGTAGTATAGATGCTACGAGTATGCTTAGAGAGTTGACAAGTTTCACATTGGAAAAATTTAGGATTTTCATTGCCAAATAAGGATGGAAACAAATGTTTTAAGTAAACAAAATTAGGATAACCCAATCTATAGTGCCAAAGCATAATAACACTATCTTTATTTGACTCTTTTATTAACTCAACATCTAGACACTTGGACTTTAAAACTTGAATTTGAAATATGATGGCATGAGGAATGATCAACTTTGAAAAGGTAGAGTCCGGCACATAGTTCAACATTGCCAATCGTCCTCCCCGATTCCAATTCCTGAAATATACAAGAATTAGCAAGGAATTTGACCTCACAATTTAGATCTTTGTTAATCTTATTGACAGATTAATTGCAATCAACGTCAGGAACAAGTAAAACTAATTTAGAACCAGATCTTGTGATAAGTGTACTGTCCCTTTTCCAACAACCTTTGAGCATGTTCCATTGGCTATTCGTACAATATGAGACTTAGAACAAGGTTTATAAGTAGTGAATAATGTCATGTCACCTGTAATGTGATCGGAAGCTCCGGAGTCCACTATCCATGATGTTGCAGTTGATTTCTGGGCCACGTGTAATCCATGATTGTCCGAAGAAAAGGAGGCTTGCTGTCCGTTTGTTGTGCTAACAGTACTCACCAGGTTTGATTTGTGGATTAATTGCTGAAGAAGTTCAAGTTGGTCCTTAGTAAATGGAGCTGGACTAGGAGCTTTTGATGTCTCGGTTGAAACAATATTGCCTCGGCTTTCCCTCTCACCGGCAGGCTTTCAATCCAGGGGCTTCCCATGTAGTTTCCAACATGTTCCCTTGAGATGACCAGGATTTTTGCAGAATTCACACCAAGGCCTTCCTCTCCATGGCCTATTATCATTGTTTGTCCACGTAGCATACGCCATTTGGTCAGTTTAAGAAGTACTCTTGGCAGAAATTAAGGCAGAGGCATCCGAATTGGGTGAAATATCAGAAGATAGCATGACTTTCTTGCGGCTTTCCTCCCGCCGTACTTCGGAGAAAGCTTCCTTAAGGCTTGGTAGAGGCTTTGTGCTAAGAATACGACCTCTAACCTCATCGAGTGACTTATTGAGGCCCATAAGAAACTTAAAAACTCTCTTAGTTTCAATTATTCTCTTAAATCTGACACTGTCTTCAGGACACCTCCATTCATAGACCTCAAAAAGGTCTAGTTGTTGCCACAGACGTGTGAGAGAGGAGTAGTATGTGGTTACAAAATTTTCTCCTTGCTTCAGGTCATGTAGCATGCTTTCCACATGAAATAATTCGGCTGTATTGTCCTTGCTGGAATATGTTTCACGTGCTGCCTCCCATATGTCCTTAGCAGTGGTGTAAAGAAGGAAATTTTCTCCAATTTCAGGTGTCATGGAACTGATGAGCCATGACATCACAAGGTTGTTTTCTGCTCTCCATGTTCTGAACTTGGGATCAGCGATGCTTGGTTGAGTGATTTCCCCAGTGAGATAATCATCCCGACCTCTACCACTTATGAACATCATGATGGATTGTGACCATTGAAGGTAATTTTGGCCATTAAGTTTGTGTGTGGTTATAGGGATCAGATTATGTTCAGATGAGGTCTGAGAGATTTGATTGACAGGGCATTAAGTGGCTTGAGTTGAGGAAGTATTGTTATTTGATGAAACTTCTACGGATTCAGCCATAGATAATGAGGTTTAGGTTACGATTCAGAGGACACAAGTGACAAAAGGAAGACGGAACGTGTTTACTGGGTTCAGGAATAAACAGGATGAAGGATTTAGGGTTTCAGAGATTTCGGCTCTGATACCATGAAGTTGTTTTAGGTGAATTTCTGATTCACTTTTATTAGAATAATTGGTCAAATATATACACGAGATTTACAGAAATAAAAGGAAAATAGTTCCTGTATTATAGGAACTAATTTACACAAAATCAGGAACCTATTTACAGCAGGAATTAATAGGTAAAATATCCCTAAATCTAAGGGATTTAAATTTAGAATCCCTAAATCTAAGGAACCAGGTAAGCTGTCGAATCTGCCAGCTTGAATTCCAACAGAAGTAATTTTTTTCCCTATAAATATAGGTATTCAAATTCAAATGACAGTTTCTTTGTTGACTTCACATTTTCATTGTAATAAAATTTACGACTTTGTTCATTTCTATATTTATGCCTTTTTCACACCGCATTCTTTTCATTAACTTTTAATTAATTAGAACATTTTGACTCTAATGACGATTTCTGTTCAATGTTTTGTTCACAAGTGACAATTTTTGTAGAACTTTTAGATTTTTTTTTTGTAACTTTTTGCTTATTTAAAATATAAGGATCTTATTCAAAAGTCATATTATGACAAAAGGTGAATAGACATTACATGTAGTTGTTAAATAATCGCACGTTTGCTAACAAAAAAGTATGATCAAGTGTTTAACTAGTACAGAAAAAATTACATACCAAGAATGCGCTCTGCAACAATCTTCACCCACCTATTACCCAAAATCCAACTATATCAAAACACAAGAAAATCAAATTAATAAAACCAAAACTGTTTATAAGAGTCAGCTATTGACTTTTGTGTTTCTGTCTTTACATAGCAAATGCCACTCCTGCAGGATAGATACTTGAAGCGCCCGATGCTCTATCTCCTCTGGAGTTAGTTTAAACAACGTAGTAGGTCCCTTTGTTTTACCAGCTTCCTCGTTATTTTCCTTCTTGTCATCTTCTTCCTCCTCGTCCTCCTCCTCTTCGTTAGCCTTTGGTCAGGGTCTTGCTGCCTTCAGCAATGCTATTCTTTCCATTGAGGTCCTCAGCTTCTCAGCAGCAGCAGCTGCTTTGACTTCATCTTCAGGCATGTATTCAACACTCCCATTGGTAAGGTCATCCAACCACCCTAGTAGATCCGAACCAATTTCCTTTGTAATAGAGACATCAGAAGCCCGAACCACAAATTTACATATCATGGTGGTTGTCTCATCACCTAGGTCCACATTTCTACTCATTTCGCTGGCGCCAAAAATCATCATGCCCACAAAGCCCCCATACCAAGTTTTCGCAGCATAGCATAGTTGTTTCAAGACCAAGAAGTCGTAATGAAAAGAGGATGGTGACTTCGAATCAACAAACCATATAAAAGATACGGTTAAAGAATGAGTACATCTTTAATGAGGCTTGCGAGCACGTTTGAGCCCAATTCCTTAAAAACTCATTCCCCAAACTCATTTTTAACCACACATTCTTCCAAAAAAAAAATAATTTCACTTAAACCCAAAACTTTCTTTACTTTTTAACCACACATTCTCCAAAAATTCATTATTGCAAAACTCATTTTTTCAAAAATTAGGGCTCAAACAAGCCCTAAACATCTTCGAAGATAAACAAAATCTTTCTACCTAAAATGAACCGGGCTAGTAGTGGAAGTAAACAAACCTGAAATCCTGCAACGGTACGAATGATGTGCGAGTACACTCTATGGAATGGCTTGGAAGACAAAAAATTCAGGCCACTAAGGAAAGGAGACTCCCTATACTAGCCTTAAAACCACTTCCTTCGTATGTATATGTACCAGTACATTCTATTATAGTAGGGAAACTAGGCCACAGGCAGAAATATTCGATGGGCGAAATTTTGTGGGGTAATAGTTCAGTAAGGGGATATAACTGGTTCCTCTAATTCAGGCCTTAGACTTTTCTTTTGTCTCATGATTTGTGGAACCTCTTCTGAACAGTTCCCTTCAAAATCTGCAAGAGTGCCGCTACCATAGAAGGGATAGGACAGAACTTGGACCCAAAGGGCACATCGCTCGAAATGAGAAACACCAACAGTCACATTGCGTAATATTGGTTCCTGGAAGATATAATTTTTCTTGTTAAAAATATACGATCAAGTTTTACTGATGCAACATGATAATGTTCAAAGTTAACCTGTGAATTAAGATATCTTAACTGTCGCACAGCTTGAGGAGATACATCCATGAAGTATAACCCACCAGACAGACCAACTCGAATATCCACCCGATTTAGTTCAATTTCTGTGAGATTCAGAACCTGAAACATTTGAATTGTTACTAACACTTTGTGGAGTGGAAGCTAAACTTGTGTTCTTGATATGGTCTGAGGTAAGGAAAGCAGGCACAGCCAAAAGTTTTGAGTGACTTATAATACGCTAGTTCATTGTTTAGGACTTGATATGGTGCTTTCATTTTAAGAACAAGTGTGGGTAGTCTATTGATTAGAAAGGTAGCTGTATGAAAGGCTTCCCACCAATAATGTAAAGAAATATTTGCTTAAGCAAGCAGTGTCAAGCCAGTTTCTGTTATATGTCTATGTTTTCTCTCAGCTCTCCCATTTTGAGCTGAGGCTTGAGGGCAAGATAGACGCATATCAATCCAAGATAGCTAAGTCAGTGAAGGCTCTGAATTCACCTCCCCAATCTGATTGGAGAGTTTTGATCTTCCTATCAAACTTGTTTTCAATCAGGTTTTTGAATTGAGTTAATAGATTCAGGGCGTCTAATTTGTTTTTCATTGGATAAATCCATGTGTGTCTACTGTAATCATCAACAAAGAGGATGTAATATCTAAGGCATGAGTTGAAATTATGGGTGCAGGACCCCAAACATTTGAGTGAATTAGATCAAGATGAGCAAGAGCATATGAATCATATAATTTGAAAGGCAAAGAATGTGATTTACCAAGTTGACAAGCATTACAAAATTGATTGATTTCATTGGTATTGAGTTTTTCATTACAAAGTTTGAGTACTTGGGACATCACAGAAGTTGTTGGATGTCCAAGTCTCATATACCACTGTCTTAACTTTGATTCATTGGACACTTTGGACTCAACAACAAATGTTGTGGGATTCAATTTATTGGAATAGACTGAATGTTGATAGGTAAACTTTCTCGCTTGATTTGGTAGCTCAACTTGATAAAGCCCATTCTTAGTCTTCCTTTCCAGAAACACTTTCTTCGTTTGTTTGTCCTTCACAACACAAAAATTAGAGCAAAATTTCATGAATACATTATTATCTGATGTTAATTGAGACACACTTATCAGATTTTTCTTAGTAGAGGGCACTAGCAGTACATTATCAAGAATCAGTGATTTGTCACTCAATGTGCTTAAGTGATTGGTACCAATATGTGAAATGTGTAGTTTATTACCGTTACCAACAGTGAGTTTTTCAATACCACCATATTCATATGCCTCAAAAATGTTCTTCTCAGCAGTAACATGGTTGCTGGCTCCTGAATCCATGAACCAAGACGAATCTGCAACAGTGTTGGATGGGGCTATGAAGGCTGCTGGTTTTGAGGAGTTGTTCTGAAAATGCTAACCAAGTTTTGCACCCATATACCTTTCATCATAGCTGTTGAAACACTTGTCAGCTGAATGATTGTTTAAACCACAGATTTGCATGGCCCTTTTTTTTCAGCTTGTCTAGTAAACATGCCCTTGCTACTTCCAATTCCTCTATTGTTATAGTTTCTTCCTCCAAAGTTAATTCTACCTTCTCTGTTTGTATTTGACTTATGCACGAAATTTGCTGAGGTGTGACTTAAGTTAACTAAGGTTAAGTTGTTTTTCACAGCATTAAGGTGCTCAATTCGACTTTCAAAGGTCACCAGCACAGATTGCAACTCATGCCAAGTAATAGACTCTCTGCTGTTGATTTGAACCACTATGGACGTATACTCTTCATCAAGTCCAGCAAGTACTTGTGTAACAAGATCATTATGAGGGATGCTCTTTCCTATAATTTCTAGATTGTCTGCAAGTTGTTTGATTGTGTTTAAGTACTGATCAATACTCATCAGCCCTTTCTTGTTCTTTGAAGTTCACTTATGACGAATGTAACTCTAGATTTATTCATCACCCTAAAACTCTCCTGTACAGCATTCCAGAGGTTGTGGATCCCATCACTCTCATGGCAATCTCTGCAGTCATTGAAGAATAAAGCCAACCCATCATAATGATATGTGGACATCCATTTTCCATATTCAGTATTTGGTATCATTTCAACTGTAACACCAACATGGCCTTTAGTTTGTGTTGCTAGAAATTCAGTTGGACATGTCGTCGTTCCTGTGATGAACCCTTCAAGATTGTCACCCTTAATGATGGGCATAACCATGTTTTTCCACAACAGAAAGTTATTTCTATCAAGCTTTACCAAAGGTACTTAAGAAAGACTTATCCCAAACACTTGTGTCTGATTTCCTCCTAGCATTGAAGGCATCAACGTGTTTGATTCAGGTTGAACAAATTGTATGTTGACATTAGATCTTGTGTTAGCCATTACAGCTCTGATACTAAGTTGAAATTGTAAAGAAACTGATGAAGCAAGATTGAAAATGACTATGGGAGCTCAAAGCTGTAAATGATTGTATTAATTCACAAATTACATCGAGCTTGATACAATATATATATATACAGAGGTTTTGAGTGGAAAACAAGTAAGGATTGTAACTAATTTCATATACAATACATGTGAGAATAATTACAGTTATAACAACAACTTATGGGACCACATGTGCACATTAGCATTAGTAAGTATCTATGTGAATATTACATTCAACACGTGAGCTGAGTAGCAACCATAAATGTATCTATGATATGAGTAAACATCTTAACAGACTAATGAAGGGTGTCGTTGGACCGACGGTCCGCTTGGATCTGGGCGAACAGTATATCCATTTTTGCACTTATTTACGCGCAAATGGATAGATAAACATACATATATAGATTTTAGTGTGTGAATTGACTCATCAAATGGAAGTATTTTCTACTCTCCGACAGTGGTAGGTTTATCGACGGCGAGGGATCATTCATTTTATGAAATGGAAATCAACGGTATTTCAAAATTGAAATGTTGGACGCGAGTCAATAAGTTAGGGTCTAACTTGTAACAACACTAATAGGCTGGGGACCAATAGTGTAATTTTCCCTCAAAATTGAAATGTTGGACGCGAGTCAATAAGTTAGGGTCTAACTTGTAACAACACTAATAGGCTGGGGACCAATAGTCTAATTTTCCCCTGTAATTAAATAGGAGTTTTTACTTGCACTTAGCCAAACGCGCTCTTTATTCGGCAATTAGCTCTTTGCCTTTCCTTTTTCGCTTTTGCTTTCCAGAACCAACCGATCGATCGATCCAATTCAGAGAAAACGCCACCGCAGAGCAGAAGGCGATGGGAGATTACCACTTCGTGTACAAGGACGTGGAAGGAGCCTCAACTCAGTGGGACGACATTCAGAGAAAATTAGGGAACCTGCCGCCGAAGCCGGCGCCGTTCAAGCCACCGGCTTTCACCCCCGCCGATGACAAGGATTCCAAGGCTAAAGACAAGGCATGGATAGATGATAAAACAGAGGAAGAGTTAGAAGATCTTGAGGATGATCTCGACGACGATCGCTTCCTCCAAGAATACAGGTATTGCTTCCCTTTTCATTATTTGAATTTTTTTTTCCAGTAACACCTTTTTCATGGCGATTATTTAGAAATGCCCCTCGTGAATATTTTCCTGGTGTCTAATTCATTTGATTTGGCTGAATTTTCTTTAACAGCTGAGGAAAGATGGATTTTTTTTTATTTTTTTTCCGTGATACATAAAGAAAGTGGGAATTCTATGTAAATATTTAATTTTAGTAGAAATAAACTTGGTTTTAGTTGCAAATGGGACTTCTGTTAACTTTGCTGGCGCATGAATTGGTGATTGAGCACGAACCTAATTCTAGAGGTAAATTGCAGATATACTCATTTTATCAGCTTTGTTAATGTAGTTGTAGTAGTAGTAATAATAATAGTGAAAGAACTCATAAAGTGAATATTGGCTCAAAATCAACTTTCATGGTGCTTTATCTTTGGTAAGAAGGAACAGACAATGTGGTGTATTAGAGGCCATCGTGGATTTCTTTTTTGCTTGTTTTTATTATTTAATTTCTTTGTACTTGGTGGTGGTGTAACAAAATTAGTCTCTTTTTCACTGGACCCAGAAATACAGAGGGAGAATCAATTGACCATTTTTTTTGTTTTAGAATATTTTATGGGAAGTTGAATTCGAAGTTAACCTTGGAGGAGTGGTCAATGGCTTAAAAAGATTTGAAGATGATTTAATGTTCATCAGAATTTCATTTTGAAGCACAAGACAGAATTCTCAGGGCTGAAAAGTTGTAGATATTATCTTTTGGCATCTCTCTTGCTGTTTTGGTTACTATATTTGAGGTCTATAAAATGCTGCTGTTTTTGTGAAAGGGAAAGGAATAGAAAAAGACAATAACGATTTCAAAACCCGAGATGAGAAAGTAACACTTCTAGTTCTTATGTCTTGTTTTATGCTAATTGTTGTAGGAAGAAGAGATTGATGGAGATGAGAGAAGCGGTCAAGATTGCCCGGTTTGGTTCAGTGGTTCCAATTTCTGGATCAGATTTTGTACGTGAAGTTTCGCAAGCTCCTCCAGATGTCTGGGTAGTCGTGATGTTGTACAAGGATGGGTACAGTACTTATCAAGCACACTAATGATTGTGTTCTTATTTGAGTTACCGCCGAATTTAATATTGGCAACATCAAGACTAAAATTATTGACTGTTTTTCTTTTTGATAGATTTCCAGAGTGCCGGCTGCTTTTGGAATGTATAGAAGCACTGGCAACAAGATATACTGCAACAAAATTTGTCAAAATTATATCCACAGAGTGCATTCCTAACTATCCAGATCGTAATCTTCCTACGCTACTGGTTTATAACAATAGTGCTGTTAAGGCAACTCACGTGGGGCTCCATAATTTTGGTCGGAGATGCACTCCCGAAAGTACATATCTTTCTCTTCTTGCCCTTAAATTTTTAATCTATATGGGTATTCTTTAGAGTTAAAATGATCAGTTACCCTTTAGGTTATTTAGACATTTCTGTGAACAGTGTCTATGGGACAACCAATATCTTGCATGTTTGAAATGGTGTTAAAGTAATATGTTAGTTGAATTTTCAAAACATGGACAAGTTTGGGAGAAATTATAACTGAGTAGTGGGAATCACAAGTAGAAAGATGACTTTTTTATTTGTAGGACTGATAAATGTGTCGCTAATGACCTATAAAAAAAAAAAAGTGTCGCTAATGAAGATAGGAATAGGATTGTCTTATAAGTGGTTTTTAGTGTATTGCTTATCGTACGTTGAGATCAATAAAACAACACTGTATATGTTTCTAAGAGTCCTTCCCTAAGGCATAATACCTCATCAACCTCCTCCCCTGGCCAATCGGAAAATAGATATAAAGGAGAAAAAGTGCATGAAGTGAATCTTTATCAAATTCTGAGGTAATGGTTGAACAGAGTTCGCGTCGTGTTAAATATTCTATTCTTCTAAATTATTAAAATTCTTAAAAAGGAAAAGAAGAACGAGAGTCCCAAAAATAACTCCACCATATTATAGGTCATCAAATTCCCCTGACTCGTTAATACGCCTTTAATAAGGTTAAATTGTTTGCCCTACATAGGCGAATAAGTATTTAGCCCCTTTTTGGTGCAAATTAAAATCAATGTTTTAGTAGATTTTGATTAAAGTTGATGAAACGTGTGATTGAAAAGTTGTGTGTCCCATGAAATGAGTAATTAAAATTAGTTGTTGACTTTGACTTTAGATTTTTAGCTACTTTTAATCCACACCAAACAGGTGCTTGGTATTCTTAGGTCTTTCAACAATTTCAGGCTGCTCAATTTATCTTGAATCTTGCAGGTGTTGCTCTAGTTCTCTGCCAGTCAGATCCCGTTCTCAATGATGGCCAGTGTGGAGGAGAGCAATCCCGACAAGCTGTTCTTGATGGAATCAGGAAGAAGTTTGTTGAGAGCGTCGTGAGAGAGCACGAAGATGATGATGATGGATCTTCAAGTGATTAATTCAGTTTTCCTATTATGTTTTTCTTTTCTTCTCCTTTTCCTTTTCCTCTTTTTTTTTTTTTTTAGAATTTTGTGCTTTGTAGTGTGAGCTATTTCCCTCTTTTCTGATCAGATGTCTGTGACATGTTTATTTGCTATGTTATTATGTGAATTGATAGTAGAAATTTTCTGAGTAAAAGAGAGAGCTCATTAGATCTCTGGCAAGTACATCCTTAAATCCTTTGTGGTTTAATAAATATGTTTAATTTGGTTCAATCAAATTTGTGCATGATGTGAACAGGGCTGAGCAACAGCATTTGCATCTCCCCCTCGCACAACAAAAATTCAATAGGCTTCAGATGTGTCTGGCTAGAAATACTTATTTATGTAATTCAAACTTTGAAAATGTTCTCTGTGAAGTTTTTTATGAGAATTTAGTTTGTCGGATTAATTTCATGAATAAATTTAAAGCCTCCATTTGGGAAGAACTTAAAAACGTTTTAATCTATAAATAGATAAAAATTAATTGGACACAGGGATAATCAAACCATCATCACTACGTATTAGAAACATGATAAGTTTTGCCATAGTTATTTTGTATGAACGAAGCTCTAATATCACTTTGACTTGATAATTTCAATAGATTTGACCCTTTCGATATATATTCCACATTCATATGACGATAGCGTTCACGGATGATGATGTTGCTATTGTGGAGATGGTGCGAAGGTAGCTGAACATGGAATATGAACCCGGGTGGTGTGATGGCGTAGGGTGATGTGGTGGTGGTGGATGATAAAAGTGGTGGTAACACGATATGTCATTTGAATGTATTTTACTAGGCAAATTGAATTGTGAATGAAGATAGCAGGTTGTTATGTCGAGGAAATGGTGATGGTTAAACAAATTTGTTACCTTGTGTGAAAAGTCTAGATCTATCCTTAGTCCATTTGTTTTTTTTTAAATAAATGTATCAATTTGGTATAAAAAAGGTTTTTGTTCACTATCGTTGCTCCTATTTGTTACCCTACAAGTAATAGATTTTTGTTAATTTAATTAAAATTGAGTAGGTTGTGACATCCGTGAATAAGACGGAGTTGTTAAAGGTAATGATTTTCGATACACTGTTGGTTGACAAAAAATGAAAGTAACATAGATTAACACAAAAATTGAAATATTGGTTTTAAATGAAAATAAAGTATATTTTAAAAAAATTATAAAAGATGGTAAATGTTAAATACTTATATTTAATGAAAAAGATATATTTTTATAAAAATATAAATATGAGGTATTTTTATTTTGTGGAAATTACATGGAGCCCTACTTTTCAAGATCCAAGTTCAAAAATCAGATTTCATGTTTTAATATTCAAAAATTAGATATTTAAATATATAGATACATATTTTTTATATTTAAATAAATATTAATAAAAATATTATGAAAATTAAATTATATACACCCACCCCATCCCACCCCATCCCTAAAATTAGCAAACCTAAATTCTCGTCATTCTCTCTCCTCTCACGCCGCTTTTTCTCTCCACGACTCTCATTTTCTCTCTCTTTGTGGTGCCTGGCTGGCGGTGGCGCCGGTGGTGCTGACCTTCACCGACGGCATTCTCTTCACCGGCGGAAGCGATGGTCATCATTTTCCCTCTTCACCGGCGCCGTCTCCACCCTAATTCAGCGTCGCGCGATGCTGCACTAATTTTCAGTAGCATCGCGACGTTGCTGCCGGCGTCGTAGCAGCATTGCGCGACGCTGCTGAAATCTCCGATTAGATCGCAGCGGCGACAACATCCTTGGGTGTTGGTGGTGTCGATTTCTGGGCGACCTGACAGCGGTCATCGTCGTTTTTGGGCGATCTAATTCTTGGGTGTTGGTGGTGTCGATTCATGGCTGTGAATGTTCGTCGCTCTGTCATCGTCAACCAGTGGTGGGTGCAGTTCGGTGATGATGGTGGGGTGCAGTTCGGTGCGTTGGGCTTGAGTTTGATTTCTCCGATGGTTGCTGTTGTGGTGTGTGTGGTTGTTGTGGTGTGGTGCCAAATTTTTGGTTTTTATTTCCTATTGTGGTTTTCGGATCGCGAGGTGGTGGCGGTGTGGCGACAAGGTGGTGGTTTCTAGCTGCGGTGGAGGTGGGTGATGGTGGTGGATCTGGTGGTTGCGTGGGTGCTGTTGGTGTAGTGGTGGCGGTGGACGGTGGTGGTGATGCTGTTAGAGACAGCGTTGAACTGGTGGCACAATTGTTGACGGTGGTCATAGATTAGGCTAGCTGTGACCGCATAATGGACTATCCGTGACCTTAAAATTCGACAATTTGTGACTAAAAATTAATCAGTGACCTGTAATTTTTTGATCCGTGACCAATAAAATAATCTGTGACCTATAAAATTATTGATTTGTGACCTCGAAATAATCTGTGACCTGCAAAATTTTTGATCTGTGACCGATAAACAAATTGTGACCTATAAAATTTTTGACATGTGCTGTGATCATTTGAAAATAACTCGTGACTATGAACAAAATTCTGATTTGTGACTTGTGACTTGAGTTGTGACCTGGACTGTGACTTGTGATCTGAGTTGTGACCTGGGCTGTGACTTGTGACCTGAGTAGTCGGAATCGGAGTAGTAGCCAGAACGGCCACCGGAATCGGAGCAATCGCCGGAGCGGTGGGGTGGGGTGGGGTGGGAGTGGTGGAGGTGGGAGTATGTTAATTATATTTATTTATATATTTTTATATATTTATATATATAAATAAATATTTATATATATGTGTATGTATAGGTTAAAAAATCTGATTTTTGAAATGTGAAAGTTATTTTGGAAATAGGGTAAAGATAAAGTAGGAGAAATGAATTTTTTCCTCTTAATTTTTTTGGATTAAAGTAGAGCATTTGTAAAGTTATCCGACATGGACACTTCAAAATCAAGTCGTGTGTACTGATTTATCTAAATAACCACGCTTCAACTTATCCCTATTCTTGTATCTATATATACAAAAGAAAATAGCACAAATCTTAATTACTGAAAGTATGTAGACCAAAATCCTTCAGCAATTGAATATCCATATCGTTCTCCAGCCTATACATAACATAAATCATCCAAATACTTGGCTGTCTTAAAACCTGCTAATATTCATTACAAGAGGGAACATGATATCAAACTGAAATTGGTTCAAGTTCTCATCTTCAACTAACACATACTACACTCTTTATTATTGAACTGTATCTACTACATACAATTCATAGAAGTTAATCATCAAGCATTTTCTCCATTTTTTTCTTCAGAAGTTTATGGAAGTTTTCTTCTGAGAGAGATAACATCTGATTCAATAGTAATTTGACTCCACATTTTCTAATAATTTCATATCGAGGTTTGATCCTGTCTTCTAAACTGTAACCAAAATACTGTGGAAACTTAACTAACTCAGATCTTGGATAAACCATGGTTAAGAAAAACTCCCATTTCGATATCAAGTTATCTGGCAAGCTAAAAGTATACAATGCTCCGTATCTTGAGATCATAGTTGCAACATCCCTCAAACTATACCCCCTTTCGAGGAAAAATTCTGTCATGGGCTTCAAATTAGCCTCAATGCTAAGACCAAAAGTTTGAGGAGATCGATGAAGAAGAACAGCAACATCAACCTCCAATGAACGGAAATACTCAGCAGTTGGTCGTAACTTATCCTCCACACTGTAACTTATAATATTTGGGCAGCGTGTAAGAACCTTACCCACATTCTCGGCTGAGAGTCCCATCTCGTAGAGAAAATCCACAGTTGCTTTTAGTTTTTGTCTGCTGTAAGTGAGAAGTGGTGGAAAGCGATAGATAACTTTTGCCCATTGTCTTTTATCCACACCTAAATCCTCAAGAAATTCCATGGTGGGGATCAGATTTTCAGTTAGACTAATTCCACAAAGCTGAGGCCTTTTAGTTAGGATGGTGGGAATGTCTGATTTCGGCACACCTAGATCAAGAAGAAATTCAACAACTGGCTTGATTTTTCCCTCCAAACTATAGTAGGCAAAAGCTGGGAACTTGCGTATCACTTCCCTGATTGCCTCAAGTTCCATGCCAAGATCTACAAGGTAGACAACGTGTGAAGGAAGCTTCCCAGTTGGGCAAATGTCACTAACTCGAGCCAAGGCTCTTAGCTTCCTCGAGTCAGAGGAAGCAATGGAAGTAGAAACAGATGCAGCTGAAGTTTCTATTACAGTTTGTTTTTGAACATTTTCTTCTGATTTTTCCTCAACAGGTGGATTTGAAAATTTTTCGACAGCATCTACCAAAATGCCCCCGTACTCCTCAAATAGTGTCTCGAGGTACGGAATGAGAGCTTCCCGGATCTCAAGAGTCGAAAGTTCTCGACCTGCAATGCCAAGAAAGCTTTGTGACAATGGAATTCGAAGGAAAGTTATTGCTTTCAAGTGTTCTATAGGGGGAGAAAAAAAATTAGAAACCAAACCTACTAAGTAGCGCGACTTGTGAACAGAATGGAGCCGTGACACTAGATGATCAACAAAAGCATCAGACTTATTGATAGTTCTCGCTGCCACCACATTACTTAAACCTTGTTTTTTCAAAAACAAGGTTAGTACAGCCTTGGCTTCTTCCTTTTCTGCAGCCAACAAGGTCGGAGGGACCACCCTAAAGCTGAATTTTCCATCAACTCCAGAACCACCTGTCAATCAATCAAGAAAAATCCAACAATATTATTTTGGGGAAAATGGTAAAACAATATGCAAGCATATTGGGTAAATTAAGAGTTGTAATAGCTTACTGTACTTTGCTTGGAAAAAGAAAACCTTCTGGGGGAAAGAGACTCTAGTCCTGCATATATTCATTGGCACGAAGTTAGATATAAGATAATATATTAGTATTATGCCTATGTTTATCCCCTATTTTTCCAAAACTCATTTTCAACTACACATTCTCCCATAAAACAATTTTACACGTAAGCCCAAAATTTTTCCTTATTTTCTAACCAATATCCACACATTCTCCAAAAAACTCTATTCCAAAATAAATTTTCATTACAAAAATGGGGCTCAAATGGGGATTACGTATCAGACTGCTATTTTGTGATTACTGGTTCTTATAAATAGTTCACAACTTGGACAATTTCATATTAAACTGAAATTAGGCTAGTTAATATTTCTTCCAGGTCAACAGCTATGAACCTCAAGGCTGGTAGATTACATATTAGTATGGAGCTGTTCTAATTCAATTTCACGCCCCTAATTTGACGGTTAAGGTGCAAATCGCCAATGCCAAAGGAGACAAGGCGATCGTAATCAAATGTCATGGAATTTTCAGCCACAAACAAGGGTTTAAAGTAAAGTTTGAGGGGGCTGCATTTTTTCATATATTTTCTTTGAAAAAATATCTTTTCTTGAGACTGTGAACGGTCTGCTTCTGTAGCTGAGAGCAAATCATCTGACTTTTGAAAAAAATTTCACTTTTTCTTTCTTTTTTTTTCATTTTTTTCTTCATTTTTTTTTTTTTTGGTTCTATGGTATGTAAACGTTACGGATCCATAGTTGAAGGCAACCTTTTTTTCTCCTGTGAGTGGAAGACTGGAAATCGATGTGGGACAAGCCCCATAACATACAATGGAAACCATGACACAATCATTAGAACTTTACATTGCATTCAAGAATAAAAAAGGAAGCCGCTATTTAAATCCACCCTTGTTATATGTACAGACTTGAATTCAAAACAATGGTGGCTAATTTGCCGGGATTATCAAAACAAGTAAAGAAATTTGACGGTGCATATTGATGGAAATGATTGAAAATATGAAGGAATTATTATGTGTAGATATAAAAATGGTGTGAATAGATATATGAAAGGATTGATGGAATTATGATGGGATACATATATGAAAATGGTGTGGATTAGGGCTGTCCGTGGGTCGGTTCGATTCGATTCTGAAGAGACCCGAACCGATCCAAAACTTTCGGGTATTTAATAAATGGACCCGTCGGGTCCAAATATAATTATGGAACCGTTCGGGTTCGGTTCGGGTCGGTTCGGTTCCGTTCGGTTCCGTACTATAATCAAATTTTTTAATATTTACAGCAACACTACATAAATACAACTAATGACATTTCATTCGTAACTTTTACAAATTAACGTAGTCCAATTCAAAAACATATAAATAACTAGCCATTCAATAAAATTAATTCAATACATACAAATACCAAAAAATAGATATTAATATTACAGCAAAACTACATAAAGTATATTCATTTGTTTCAAATTAAAATGGGTTAATGGGTTTTAAAAATAATTTGGGATTTAAAATTAAAATTATGAAATAAGCTGATTTATTTAATTAATTTGCTAATTTGTATAGAAAAAAATAAAATAATTTAATTAATTCAATATAAAAAATAAAAAAAATATTTAGTTTCGGTTCTTCGGTTCTTGGTCTAGACCCGAGACCCGACCAAAACCCATCGGTTCTCGATTCGGGTACCCGTTCGGGTATTTAATTTATGAAGAACCGCTCGGTTCTGTTCGATTCGGTTCGGTTCGGGACTTTTGGACACCCCTAGTGTGGATGTACAGTGTATGAATAAATTTAATAAGGACAATATTGGAATGCGATGTAGACGAAAATAATATTTTTTATTTTAATAGGGATATATAGAGTGGGATATATATATAACAATGATGGATGTAAATAGAGACTCCCATAAAAGATGAGCACAAAGAAAAACACAAAAAATACAATAAAAAAAGTTCTATAAGATTTGTGCCCAATTAAATCTGCACACAAACATAAACACACGCAGGAAAAAATAGTTCCTTGTAACGGGAAGAAAAATAATCTTCATAAAGGAAAAAGGGGAATTACCTTAGTGGGAAAATTAGTTATTCAGAGAAAAGGAGTCCTGATGGTATTAAAAAGCATGGAGGCCTTTCTTCTATAATTATTTTTGGGTAGTTGAATATTTTAGGCGTTTGACGTGTGTCGTAAATGGTTTGTAAGCATGAAATTCAGAAACAATCTGATCGAAACTAGAAGCTTAAAGGGTTTTGGGCACTGGAGTGGAATCACTAGGGGCCATAAAATAGATATAGTTCTTCAATTTTTGGCTATATGTCAAGCTGACATACCAGTATAAACTGAAGTTGCACTTAAGAAGGCGATACTTCCAAAATAATGCACCTAAGTGACAGATGCAGTTCAGTTCAGACATAATTACAGTGCAGCTGATGCCTCAATTTTTATGCAAAGTTCTTCACCTACCAATTCTATTCTCTTTTTCCTTTTTATCATTTGTTCATGCAATTTTACACAAGCAAATGCTATATATTTGTATCATTAATAGGTTATCTCTGTTTTCCATTTTAGCATAAAGCGGAGTATAGTGTAGCAAATATAATGTCCATCATCACAGTTTAGATGTACAATGACTTATCCCTTTTTATTTGTATTCATTTTTTAGTTGATGGTATTGTTCAATTGCTACTATGCATTTCTTCTTATATTAAAAACTTGGTAGAATTTAATGGGAAAAGGAAAGATAAGATATATTTGTACAATGTTATTAAAATCAATGCATGGTATATCAGAATGAAACTGAAAAAGAAATATAAAACAAGTTCAAAATTGCATAAGCAGAAATCCACTTTCAGAAACGGCCAGAAGTGATTTATTGGAGGAACCCAATGCTGGAACTTTTAAACTCAGTTCTTATGGTTGTCTAAAGGCAAATTAAACTTGGCTGCTGGTGAAGGGATCACTCGAGACAGCAAGGGTGAATTGATTATTGCTATTATAAGTATTTTTGGCTCTTGTTCCCGTCTAGATGCTGAAATTAAAGAGTTGAGCACTGGATTGAGGTTGATATTACAAAAGTTCGGGTTGAAGTAGATTCACAGGCTGCTATTCAACTTATAACTAAAGATATACCTGTCTCTTGGCATGCAAAATATCATCTGGAGCACATAAATCATTAGCAACGGCAATTTGATGTTACCTTTACTCACATTTAGAGAGAAGGGAATTTAGTGGCAGATTGGTTAGCTAATACCGAATATAAAGAGATGAACTCCAAGATACTACTTCCTCGAGATCTGGCTGGAGAAATATTGGGACTACTAAGGCTTGACAAATGGAGCTTGTCTAGTTTGAGATTGAAATAGAGTCTTTTTCTCAATAATTAGTATAGATTCACTTGTAAATGTTCTTGTACTAAGCTTAGTTTCTTTCTGGTTTCTGTCGTAAACTCCACTGAGGCAAGGCCTAGGTCCATCGTATTGATTTTCAAATGAATAAAACTTGGGTAGGGAGAAACACCAAACTTCCCAAATCAGGTAAGGCAAGAAGGCCTAAAAACCCTTCCTTATCTTTGATTGGCATTTGCAAAAAATAAATAGAAAAAAGTTCAACCGATCGTAGTACTTCCTTTTCCGCCAAAAAATGAGCCTTCTAGTTGTACAGCCCTAGTCCATTCCCGCAAGCAATGTGTACAATTCAAAAAAAAAAAAAAAGCAGAATTTGAATCCCTAAACAATAATTTAAGTATTGTTATATGGGCTGTGCTGTTTCATTAGCATATAAGCAAAGGATTACAAGCCACCGAACTATACATTTCCAATTGGCTTTCGATTTCCATTGTCTACCAAATGAACTATTTGTCATCAGATGGCAGTACCCAACAATTACTAGAACTTTCCTTTGCTTTCAGGGAACAAGAATGAGGAAACAACACACTTTGGCCGAACATAATGCATTAAAAACGCTAGTTACATTAGATTTGTTTAACAAAACAAGATTATGTCAAGTAAAAAATAACCCTGAAAACGAAATTAAAAAGAGCGTACCTTGGGTGGGGAAAGGTTTTTCTTGAAACAAATAGAAGTCCTGTAGGTCTAATAAAAATGGAGGCTTTCATTTTGCTCAATTCTTTTGGGCCAGTGAGAAATATCTGGAAAACTAATGGAGTCTATGGGAGTATGGAGTTTGAAGCATAAAATAGATTGGGATATGTCGTCTTGTTAACATCAGCCACTGGGGACAAAACTTCTCCGGTCCAAACTAAAGTCGCAAGCCCGTTTTACAGCTTAGAAACGCGGTTGCTCAGTCTCTCCTTTATTTGTTTGTTTGCCGTTACTAATCTTTCTTCTTTCAAATTTATTTTATTTTTCCATCAAAGGGGAATTAAAGAGTTGTTTTGAAGGAATTTGAGATGTAAATTGATTAGTTATTGAAAATTTGGATATAATATTTATTAGAAATTTAATTTTTAACAAATACTTTACTTTTACAATTCTCTTACTTGAACTTAGAAATGAAGCTTCAATTTTATTTTCAATTCACTCACAATGACGTAATTTCGTGAGAGATTACAATTCTCACAAAAAGGGACTTTATATGTTTTTTACTCGATTAAGTCTTAAATGGAGGATCTTTGTGATTGTCTTTAATTAAACTTTTAAGTAAAATTTCAAAATAAGCATGTTCGATCATGCTTATAAATTATGATGACTTCTTTTTTGTACCGATGATGTGGACAATATATATTGACTTTACTCATGTCCTTGCAAGCTTATATCTACACACTTAGACAAATCGTTAGTCACATGTGGCCTTTTCCAATAGTGTTGGAGATAGTCACATAATCTCCAACGATCAAATCAATGGAGTGTTCAAATTTGGGTGTTGTACGTGCTTTAGATGTGAGCCATTTAAGTGTTCGAGCACGAAATGTATGTATGAAAGTATAAAACGAGATAAAGCAATGATCTTGCAAAGCTTGTGGTGTTTATATTTGCATTATCTGTGACCTTTTATAATAGTAAAGATGAAGTGGTAGTCGTTGGATGAAAAAGTGTGTGGCTTCATCATAACAGCCGAAGCATCCCATCATAGGCGTCACCTCCAAGGTCATGAGATATGTGGCATTTAATGTTTTCTGAAAAGTAGCCACTCTATCGTCTAGGTATGTATGTCTAGATAATAGGCTGACTGAACTTAAAACATTTATTTGCTACAAGATGTCACGTCAATCACTTTCACCTAATCCTTACTTAGAAGATCTCTTGGGAGATGTTCTTGGTGGATGCTCTTCTATGGCTACGAGGTATCCACTTCGACAATATGGACTTCGACTTTGTGTGTTAGGCTTCAAATAAAGTTATTAAACCCATCTCTGAGTATTTGTAGATAGATGGCATCTTCACTAAGGTTGAAGCTGTAACCACTTTGGCTGGGGCCTTCGCTTCACCACTTTGGTGATGTGCTGTGTGCGCGCCTTTGGTTGTGCTTCTGATTGAGTTTCACGTGGACTTCAATTTGAGCCTCGATAGTCAGATGTAACAAATTACTTTAATTTTTTCTTGCTCATAAGAAAAAATAGTTAATTTCCTTTTTTGTTTGACCAATGAAATTATGGCATTAAGCATTATGCTTTTATGAGTATCAAGAACATTAATGGATGGTGAGTTGAAGATTGGCAATCTTGAAGAAATGATATTCTCATCAATGCGTCTTGGCTGGGCTCTGACTTGAATTGCCAGACGAGTGCCTCTGTTTGGGTATTATCCTTTCGCCCTCCCCGCTCCGGTCTAAATTTTACACAATAATTAATGAATCATAATAAAGAAATGAGACCGAGATTGGTCCTACCAGAATGAATCATCTCTCAATTGTCTTTTTCTTCAGAATAAATTTACAACTAAGGCAATCAAAACCTTTCCATCGAAAAGTAACAATTCCAAGTACTTCGAGATGAGGTACTGCTACATATCTGTACATCCTAGAAGCTTCTTCAGCACTATAAGGTCTGTCTAATTAACTAAAATAGCCTCTCTTGTCACAATCCTTATTCCACGCACCCACAACTCTGCCATTTCAACCCCACCCTCACACACAAAATGCACTTCCTTGTCTTTTGTTGTCTTCACTCGAAAAATTCCAGGTTCAATGGCATCACCTTTCCTCTGCCTATTTCTCTGAAAGCATAAACTTGGTCCTACTTCTGCCTCACGGCATATGACATTGCGACGCCTTGAGTTTCCCCAACGTAAAACTCCAGTATGTCCCACCATTTGCACAATTTTTGCATGTGGAGCTCCTTTCCCTCCCTTGGTGTGCTTTCGCACAGGCGAACCACCAAGCACTAGCTTGCGTGCTAGCGCATTTAGGATCACACTCTCAGCATCATTCTGCCGTCCATTATTTTTCGCAAGTGATAATGCAGTTTCGCCTCTAGCATTTTTTATGTCACATTGCGCTCCACAAGAGATCAGGAACTCACACGTGCTCCCATGGCCCTCCCTCGCTGCCAGCATGAGGGGTGTGTAGCCATCCCCATCAGAAGCATTGACATCATAACCCTTACTTGTCAACAACCTGACAGCGTCCAAATCCCCCCGGCGAGCTGCACAGTGCAAGGCATAAAATCCTCCAGCAATGCGATTTCCCTTTTCAAGAGCAAACTCAAGCATCACCTTTTCAAAGAGATCTCTATTTGGACTCAGTTTAGACAGTGTAATAGCAGTTTCACCAGACTTATTACAGAGCTTTACATCAGCCCCAGCATAAACAAGCAATCGGAATGCATCAACATGACCCTCCTTCGCTGTAACCATAACCGCAGAGAAACCTCTGTCATCCTGCTTATCAAGGTCAATGTCTCCCTGTCCAATCAGAGCTTTCAAGCCTACAACATCTCCTGATTGAGCTACAAATAGTAGAGGTGAAAATACACAAGTGTTGCTGGATGTGGGCACTTTCCCATTTCGAATCACATCAAGCAATGCTTGTTGAAAGCCAAGATACCACCCACAGGACCCAGCAATAGAACTTGCAGGTTGGCCACTTAAATTAACCAATCCAAAATCAGCACCTTCCCTGGCCAATACTTTAAGGCACTCTTCCTGCTTGTATTTGACACAGATCATTAAAGCTGTTTCACCAATCTCTGTTTTTGAATTCAGATCACAGCCAGAATCAATTAAACACTGAAGAATCTCTGTCATTCCAAGACGGGAAGCCATATGTATTGGACAAAACTGATTGTTTCTAGTGGTTTTGACTGGGGTCTCTATGTGAGCACCACATTTCAGAAGCTCCTTGGTGGCTCCTACATTGCCACAGAGAATGGCATGGTGGAGTAGGGTTCTTCCATAGTGAGGAGTGTTGGGGGAGATATATTGGAGGAGCAAGTGCAAGATAGCACCAGTTGATTCAAAATATTCCACAGCACACCAAGTAATGGGATAAGGTTCTGCCAGTCCTGCACCTACTCGAAATTCCTCACCTGAAGCCATATCCCATGACCAAGCTCCAAGTTGCACTTTGACATCAGTTCTAACACCAACCTTGTTTTTGAAATTTGATTGAAGAAAAAACATCCAATGTCAGTAACCAAGTTCAAAAAGAAAAGCAAAAAAAAGCTTGTCACTGTGTAAGAGAATATAAATCAGATGAGGTGTAAACTAGTGTCTATAGAAGCAAAATCACTCATGAGATCCCTGTCATTACTCGAGTACTAAAAATGCAATCTAGTTAATTATGCATACCAAGTTCAAAATGCAATCTAATTTAATTTGTTGCACCGTTAGTATCTATGAACACAAGAAGATGGTATTTTTTTTTCCATAACCAGAATGCTTTTGGTACTTAGGATACATCTTCTTGTTCCTGTTCTGTTTTTCATTTATCAATGTTCTGAAGTTGATATTCCAGCATCTTTTTCGACAGTTTGGAAACTCAGCGAGATGAAATATGAATTTTTCCTGAAGGCATAATTTGATATTGATGTTATTTGAGTATAAAGTTACTCACCCCCAGCAGAAGACGAACAGAAGAAATCTGCCTACTGACAACAGCAGCCACTAGTGCAGTACAGTCAACATTCGTATGCAGACAAGGCTTACATGATTGAAGCAAGAAACGATCTGTTGCATTCATATCCACTCCACACTGGCATTACACAACAAGTAGATCAATATGACAAAAAAATGTGCTCAAGGCTCTATGAGAGCACAATAGTCTGCAAATGATATTAAATTGAAACACGTGGCCAAGTATCAAGTTAGCCATATATAGTCTGCCCCAGTATTAGAAAAATAAAAGTACAAATCAATTGCACTGCATACTTAAACCAACCAATTAGTCAAGCTTAGCAGTGGAGGTCTTTTTTCATTGTACTCTAATATTAGAATGGAGGTGATATGGTAGCAGAGATTTGATTTCATTGGATTTCTTGTTAGTTTAACAGTGAATTGAACATAATGAAAAATGATTCATTTGGCCAACTCCAAATTTATTTGGTTCAGAACTTTTCGTTGCTGTTGTTAATATATCGATTTTTTGTTTTCCAAAAATAAATAATTGCTCAAGTTGCATCAGTCATCAATAGCAAACACTCCATGCAACAGTTCACATGGGCCACATGGAATACAGTTTTACCTTCAAGAGAGCATCCACCGAGTCCACAAAACCTCTACAGGATGCAATGACAAGAGCATGAATGGCAATATGGGGTCGAATAAGATCAGATCCCATAAGCATCTCCGCGAATTTGACACACCCATGGATGCTAGCCTCTAGCAGTGCTTCCTCACAAGCTGGCTGAGATGCCCCAGCCTTAAGTAAGATCTCTAGGATCTCAAGGTGACCCTCCCTCACAGCTGCTGTTATTGCAAATCCCCTAAACAGTTGCAGGTTGACGTCAGCTCCGACACTCTGCCAGTTCAGGAAAACACCAAAAAATTGTAAGTCATTGCAGATTAGGAAAGGACAAAATCTCGGGAAGAAGACATAATACCATCCATTATTGACTCAAAATATAATTTGGTTCAATAAAGGATTGCAGAGATTGTAAGAGATGGGAGACATTTATCCCTGGATTCTTAATCAGTGCAAGGGATGTTGGCCACATACAGACAGAATGAATGACAACCTTCTGCTATAGACAATGAGGTGTAGAATCATCATAAATAGTACATGGGCTGTCACTGAAAGAGAGAGAGAGAGAGAGAACTCATTCGCATCCCCTATTTCTTTTATTTATTTTTTATTTTTGGTTTTGGCAAGCTTGTCGAAGGGGGCTTCTGTTTCCTTTTAGAGCCCATAATCGAAACAAATTAGTTAATAATATAGAGAAAGAGAGATATCACCTAAATTCACTCCAATAATGCAAATTTGAGCTCTTAGACACTCGCCTTTGCGATAACACAGTTTATAGAAAATTCAGTGTATCAAGGAAAACCAGCGTTAAAAAAATAATAATAATAAAATTAGATGACCAACATCGTGGGGTAAAGACTCAAGGGAAACACCAGAAATCATTTAAATGGAAGAAAAGGGAAACAACAGCAATCAGGTACTAAAGAAAGAGGAACGAAGAGCTGTAACTTGCATTGAATTTTTTTTCACTGAAGTGCACGTGTATTTGAAAAAAAACAGAGAAGTTGGTTCAGCAAATAACTCAGCAGTAATGAGAACAAGTCATCTCTTCCTGCCTCCATTAGATATTCGCAGAGTCAAAAGTTCCGAACTCACTATCAAAAAACACAACACAGAGAATTTGAAAAGTAGATTTAGTTCATACTTTGGAATAGAGTTATGGAGTCCCATAAACAAAGGTCAAGATCTAGGATCCTAAAGGTTGCATACGAACAATAAAAGACAAAATTGGGTACAATATTAAAAATAGTGAATAAATTGCAAGAGGCTTCCAAAATGTAGATGAAAACAACTTAGTAAACGTTTTTCAGGAGCATCAGGTGAAACATAAACCATGGTGCACTGTAAATATCAATAGATCAAATAACAAAGCAAAATGTTTACAGTAGCAAATTAAATAGATATCCACAATGAATTTTTTTGAATCAGATTTATCAAGTCAACTTAGAGAGCAAAGCGGTGAAGGACGAGAGTAATAGTCTAAAGACAGTGAAGAGTTTGGCCGTTAATCGTCTAAAAGCCTCAAATTGGCATAAGGTAGATGGTGCAGCATAGCTTTGGGGAAATTACTTCTGATCCTTAAGGTGCCAGTAATGACGCAGAATATATAAAGCTTACGGTTCAAAATTCAAACAATTAAGGCAATTCAACAAGTGCAGATACGAGGTAACATTAACTCACCAAATTTCAAATTTTGAATAAAGTCTGAAATGGGTAAAAAGTATAAAATATGGCGAAAACGAACAAACCAAGATCTCAGTAATCCAAAAATGCAATACAATCACACACCGCAGAGAGAATATCTAGTCAGTTTAAAATCGACAAAATGCAGATAAGCTGCGGAAAGATAAAATGAGAAAGAATCAGAATCAACAAAACACAATAGTATAGATGACATCAACACCCAAGCTCAACGTACCAGTAATTTCCTCGCGAGAACCACATTTCCGTTGTGAACCGCGATAAACAATGCCGTAACATCAGTCCGAAACTCCTCCCGATAGACGCGAACTTCGCACGGCAATTCCTCGCGCAAAATCAGCTCGGTCTTGCGAATCTTCAGACAAACAGCACCAACGTAGTTCACGTCAACGAACGGATCGGCAAGGCACTCGTATACCGATTTCAGATCGTTAGACAGCGACGCTTCTAAAAGTCGCTGCGAGACCTCCGCTTCATAGTCCACCGGAACCACCTGTTTCCCGGCAAGAAAACCTCCGCCTCCCCCTCCGTGCCTTAACACCATCATTTCCGGCCGAACACTAGATGGAGAAACCAACTTCACAAGACACACACTCTGTGTGTGTGTATTGTATAGCTATGTATAGGTAGAGAAGTATGAGCAAATGTAGGAGTGTTGTTTATTAGTTTCTCTCACTGGAGAGAATGGCAACGCGAGACTCGAGAGAGAGAGAGAGAGAGAGAGGAGAAACTTGAAAGGAGTGAGCGCCAGAGTCCAGAGACAGAAAGGGGGTTGAGGGTTATTTATTGGCATGGTTTTTTGATTTTTCACATTAACCAACCCCGCGGGTTAAAAAAGAGGGGCATGGGGTCCGGTTGGAAGTGAATTGGCTAGTTGCGAGTCATCTTTGTTTGGTGAACGGCAATTGACTGCACGGAATCCTGAGATGAGATGTTCAAGCTATGATTTGCTAATTACGTGACATTTCCTCTTCAAATCAAAGATGGGTCCGCACATTAATTAATTAATTAATTTAGAAAAAGATTGATTTTTATTTTGGACCTCCAATCAAATTGGTTCATCCAAAAAATGATCATGTTATAATATATATGATATATCATATGTATTATTTGAAAAAAATTATTTAAATCGAGATAGTTGATCAAACGGTAAAAAATTGTGGAATTCATTTCATTGTCAACTAACAGATTCTTTTGACTAAAATCGTTACAAGTCCTTCAAGAACATATTTATTAAAAATTTGGACCGCGTTGCATATTTTGAAAAGATTTGAGACCTCCAATTCAAATTTTCAATTAATAAGGTTAAAAGATTATTTGCTGTCAAATTATGGTCAGAAGCTTGAATTTTGGAAGTAACGGATTTTTGAAGGGAAACCGTCTAGATGTCCTTTTACCGCATATTTTTGAAATGTTTGATCTATATGTGCTACAAATTTAAAAGTTTGAGATCTATTCGCATTGTTTTGGAAGATTTGAAAACTCAACTTCAAATTTCCCTATATTTTATGCACGATGTGTGTAGTGGTGGCAATGAACCGAGCTGGCTCGACTTCTCTACCCATGAGCTCGACTCATCAAAGTGAAAAGCTCGGCTCGTGCTCAAAACAAAAGGAATTAGAATTTGCAGTAGGTAAATATTTATTTCAAAACAAAAAGAGTTAGAATTTGCAAATATTATACAGAGAAAAATCACGCACACTGGCAGAATCTTACCAGAATATCAGTTGTTGATACGTGCAGTAGTCTTGATTGCACTTTCTCGAACAGTGAAAGCAAAAGTTGCTCTATTTGTATCTACTTTGGTAGTCAATGTGAGTATTTGAGAAGCCAAGTTCAGACATATGACGCAGTGACCCTAGTCAACATATTTTGACCAACATTTTACTGCCTTATCCACCTACTGTTTAGTGGTCGGTGCCGGCGTCACACTATAATTTTCTTGCAGATTTTCCAAGTCTTCAATTTGGTC
The DNA here is from genome assembly GCA_035079005.1 of Fraxinus americana. NCBI lineage: Eukaryota > Viridiplantae > Streptophyta > Magnoliopsida > Lamiales > Oleaceae > Fraxinus > Fraxinus americana. Next base: position 438,811 of record CM068706.1, on the reverse strand, counting down.
TAACATGCTATCTATTTGAATAATTGACTTATAGAGGTTTTCTTTTACAATCAGCGGTATCTTTTCTTACTTTTTATCATGTTCAATTGGTGCAGTTTCTGACGGAGCTAAGGGGGTTTCGTGTAAATCATGTCAAATCAAGACTGATGAATATTCGAATGGAACATATTCGAACTTTTTGAGTCAGACGATGGAAAGATACTAGCAAATCATTATGACAATGATTATATAAGCCACGGATGGAGAAAGCCCTTCGAAGTCAAAATAATATTGTTTCGCCCTGTTTCAAGTTCTTTTATCATGTACAATTGTTACAATCGACAAAGAATTGCATGATTGTAAGTGAACGGATCGATTTAGAGTGAGCATAGTCTGACTTGATCAATGAGATTCCAAGTTGCTATATCAAACTCAGGAGACCAAATGAGTAAGCAAACTGATTTCATGATAAAAAATAACAGCCTTTTGGTAAAGAAATTATTCAAAATCTATGTAAAAAAAAATATAGTGTAATTTGTATCTAAGATTCGTCCAAGCTATTGTCATGACATTTTCAGTAACAAAGACAAGCAACTACAAGGTCCAGAACCTAACAAATTCACGTAAGTGGTTGATTGTTCTAAACATGTCAGAGTTTTGAATCGAAAGATGTTAGTCCAAATAAGGTGATTTAAATCATGTAAATGATTGATCTTTCTAATCGCATTGGAGTTTTGAGCTTGAGATATCCTTAAGATGGTGAATTGTATCCCAATCACACAGAAAAAAATGAAATGTCATATAATTTATGTGCAAGAACTATACAAATTACAATTGAAGTTTTTTTCACATGGATGGAAGCAAAAAAATTGCGGGTAGTTGTGAGAAAAAAAAAATAAATTGACAATAGTGTATGAGTTTGACCGTCGATACAATAAACATTTTCCTATACATCAATGAATTCCCACTAAAATCCGAGGTTCAAAAATAATCAAAATGAAAAATATATATAAGAATTTAGAATTATTTCTTCGTAATACTACGAGTTTTAGTTTGTACAAATTTCCAATCATTCCATGAAAAACGTTATTATAAAACATAGAGTCTACTACATCAATTATTTAATTGAATAGATTAAACGATAATGAATTATTAAAATTTTTCTTGATTTAATTATGGCTTGGTTTGGAGTTAAACAAGTGAGGCCTTAGCCACTGATTCCACATGGCATTACGTAGATGCTTGCTACATCTGCGTGACTTTGGCACGTGGTTGTAGCCGGATTTAGCCGTCCCGTAATATTGTTTAACCCAATACAAGATAAAGTAAGGCACCGTTTGGTAAACATTATTCTAGAAAAAAATGTATTCTTTGTGTCAAATCACACCCTTTTTGTGGTTGAAAATGAAGGAAAAGGTATTGATGTGATGGAAAATATTATTTTATTGATGAATGTGTGGTTGAAAATTAGTAGAAGAATGAGAATGAAAAAAAGAATGGTTACCAAACGGTGCCTAAGAGTATGTTCAAGCCTTTTTTTTTTTTAAATGTATTTTAAAATAGTATTTTGATGAAAAATGTTTGGTTAAAAAATAAAAAAAAAATTTGGGTTTGTATGTAATATTATTTTATTGAAAAATGTGTGATTGAAAATAAGAGGAAAAAAATGTATTTTAGACATAGTAATTTTAAATTTCAAACAACGTGAGGTCACATGAAAATGTTTTACATCAAATTTTTCACAAATTTATTTATGGCTCAGGTTTCAAAGAGGTGTTTAGATAAACTTCTATAATTTTGAGGTGTCAAAATTTTAGGATTTGTTCTCTTTGCTGTTTTCAGGCCATTTTCAATTTTCACTTTTCGAAAATACTGAAAACACGTTTACTTATCTATTTTCAGAAATGAATTTCCAAAACGAGTTTAAAATTTACAAAGAAAACGAAAAACAATTTCAAAAGTCGTTTTTGTTGTTTTCAGTTAAAATCAAGCCAAAACTTTATTTTTTTTTATTTTTGAAAACAATTTTTCAAAATGACAAAAAGAACGCGTTTTCAACAATCTCAAAATGGACACTCAAAACTAAAAACTGAAATATAAAGAGAACGACTCCTTAGTAATTGGATGGTAAAATCTAAACTTAGGGTATAGGGCGAAGAAATTTAGTAAATTAATCCTAACAAGAGCACCAACATGTAAAATAATTGTTAATATTGGCAGCAAATAAGTAATAATCCATAACCCATGTTCAATGCCTTAATTGCTCGCGATTTAAGATTGATAACTCCATTTTTGGATCTGAAATTTTAGAACGTGAAGACAAGAAAAAAAACATGGCGAAAATTTATTTTTCAGACAAAGTCTAAATGGATGAGAAAATAAAAATCTATTTATCTGGAACAAAAGACAAACCAGAATTTGAAGACTAAGATCTGAATGCATAAATTAATATTTTTATGGACGGAGCATTGAACCTAAACACGTACGGTAGCATTACATGCAAATCTTGACTCATCGACCAAAGGATCTTTAGCATAGATGTCAATTTAATGAATTTCTCCTCTTTTTATTTCTTCACCTATATTTTATGCGTTAATACAATTATTTAGCATTTTTAGTCACTTTCGCATGCATGTTTGGGCACCCATTACCCCCCCCCCCCCCCCCCCTTTTTTTTTTAAGAATTTCTTTTAGGTGCATTGTGACCGAGTTCGATGGATAAAGATAGTTCCATTCCCCTTCCACATTTAAGACGAAGGAACTTTCTTGGCCATTTTAATACCGTTTAAACATGAAAATAATCGACAAAAAAGGTTTTTTCTTAATAGACTTGAATTATTTCAAATTTTAATATGATATTAGAGTCTAAAAAGTTCGAACAAGTAGTTCGGTCAACTATAAAATTCAAACGAATCGTCAAATACCTAAATTGAATTTATCAAACAAGTCACCATCTTCTAGAAGCCTATAACGCTTAAAATAAATATGAAAACAATAATCAGCGTATAAAAATCTAGACTGCTTTTAAAAAGTAAGACTTCTAGAATTGAAACTTCAAAATTCAATTAATTAATTATATATGATAGTCGAGATCACTTGTAACGTAATACAAGAAAATGGGTCAGTATGATTTAAGAGTAGATATAAATGTTAACGGATAAAATTTTATGATGCGAAAAAAAAAAGGGTCCCCCTAAGAATTTTATAATTAAAGTTGGAGCAGTAATAGAAACAGAAAGACACACACGATATGTGATTGATTTAAAATTTGAATGAAAACGCAAAGCTTTTGAAATGCATTAGTGGGTGCGTGCCGGGACCATTGGTGGTTTACTTGTAAAAAATTTTCCCACCCAAGCAAACAGAATTGGTCGTTTCAAACTTTTTAACTACTTTAGCAATCATTTGAATTCAGGAACACAATCAGCCTCAATTTTTATTCGAATTCTGGTTTGGTGGGAATATGATCTCTAACTAACACACATAATTTGCTGCTACCTTAAGAAAGCTAATACTATGATTTTTCTGTCACTTTTTCAAACTTGAAGCAACGGATTATGTTTAACAAATTGTTCTAAGAAATTAGTTGAAACGTATGACTAATTACTCAATATGAAGTGGGATTTAATTTCTTGACGCAACAATCATATCATTGGATTGGAGACATCAAACATTGTTTTTTCCTTAATAAATAAATGGAAACACACCTTTTTAAAGACTAAAGACAAATGAAATTTGTTGTTTCATTTTCTAGGACGAGTTCAAATTGCGCAAAGTTGGACCAATCTGCAATGTATATGTCCATCAATTTCATGATTTCATCGTTTAAATTTCATGATTTCATCGTTTAAATTTCGTGGATTTTTAATTAATTTAAGCATCACCTTTGTCCAGATCAATTTGGTAACGTGTTTTCTCAATTATTTGACAACTAGTATGTAATTATTAACAATTGCATTTTTAGAGACCATCGAATATTCACTTGCATAACAATACGTGAACTAAAACTATGACATTCTATTTTTCAATCATGTTTCTGGTATTTTGGAACACTATGCATAGCATGTGACGTTCTAAATAAATAGTTTTAAGTTAAAAGAATGGGAAAATTGCATCACCGATTTCAAACCTTTTATTTTGTTGCAAATTACATACAAATCGTTCAATTTTGCGGCCGCAATCCCAAACATTTATATTTAACTGCAGTCTTGGTCCATATCATGCATTCCATCCAAATTGGTTAGTCAACAATGAAATTGCAATTTTGACTCAAATTGATAAGTAAAGCGAGTGGCAAAATTGTTAAAACCAATTATCCTACTACCAAACAAAAAAGGTTTTCCTTCCTTTTTATCTTGCCCTAATGTCTATATCTCTCTCTTTAGAACAAGCTGAATATTTGGTCAGAAGAAAATGTTAGTTGATAGCCATGGAAATGAACGTGTGTAGATGTGGAAACCCTCTCCAGATGAAGACCTCTTGGACGAACTTGAATCCAGGAAGACGATTTCTGACTTGTTCACGTGGTCAAGAAGTGAAGGGATGTAACTTCTTTGCTTGATTCGACCCACCAATGTGCAAAAGGTCAAGAGAGCTGATTCCTGCTTTTAGTCAAGTAAGGAATGAGATGGAAGCTGAAATCAGGACCCTCCGATCGACAGGAAATCGTATGTGGAGAAGCTAGATTTTAGGATTTGTGATAGGGATTGTTGTAACTTAGATTTGTGTTTGTGTTATTGTTGGATTTCTTGTATGCTGTTAGTAGTTGAAGAATGGTCGCTTAATGTCTTGGATTTGTTGGTTTGATGGCTATATTTCCCAATATTAAGTAATGAAGTACGAGGTTAACTTTGAATTTGCTCAATTTTATGAATGTTTGGTTCGAATTATGTATGCAGTAGAAATTCCAAACCTTTTCTTAATGGTGCAATATAGGTCCCAAACCTTTTGTAATTGGTACAGTTTAGGTCTCAAACCTTTGTAAAATAATTTATTATAGGCCCCAATCCTTTGTAAAATAATTCAACATAGGTCCCAAACCTTTGTCCAAGAATGCAACACAGGTGCCAAAAATTGATGTCTAAATGCAACTGTGATAACCATAATTTGGTTTGACTCTTGTACCAAAAAAAAAAACCTAGATTATGCAGCAAAAATGGAATAGAAGATATCAACACTGCAAAAAATACAAAAACCATTGTCATTAGCAACCAAAATGGGAATTCTTCATACAACATCAAATACCAAAGAAAAACACATTACATTAGTTTTTCAGCCATTCCCCTAAAAACCAAAAAAAGAAAAAAAAGAAATTTATCAATCCTATTTCACTATCATGGATTTGTGCTGTTCCCTTTGGATTTCTTCCGAGCAGCCTTGTCAGTCGATGTAGATGCCCTTCTCTTTGGCTGTGGAGGCTATGACTGAGAAGGTTGTGGCTGCGAATAAGGGTGTCCAAAAGTCCCGAACCAAATCGGACCGGACCGAACCGAACCCGAACCGAACCGAACCGAATCGAGCGGTTCTTCATAAATTAAATACCCGAACGGGTACCCGAATCTAGAACCAATGGGTTTGGGTCGAGTCTCGGGTCTAGACCAAGAACCGAAGAACCGAAACTAAATAATTTTTTTATTTTTTATATTGAATTAATTAAATTATTTTATTTTTTTCTAAACAAATTAGCCAATTAATTAAATAAATCAGATTATTTCATAATTTTAATTTTAAAACCCAAATCATTTTTAAAACCCATTAGCCCATTTTAATTTGAAACAAATGAATATACTTTATGTAGTATTGCTGTAATATTAATATCTACTTTTTGGTATTTGTATGCATTGAATTAATCTTATTGGACGGCTAGTTATTTAGAGTCTGTTTGTCTACCATTATTGGTAGAAAAATGGAGTAAGGAATGGTATTTTTTGGAGAATGTGTGGTTGAAATTTAAAGTAAATTTATTGGTTTGTGTGTGGAATATTTTATTGAGTAAATATGTGGTTGAAATTGTTTACTGTAGAAAACAATGTTTGTAAAAATGGTAGACAAACAAGGGCTTATATATTTTTGAATTGGGCTACGTTAATTTGTAAAAGTTACGAATGAAATGTCATTAGTTGTATTTATGTAGTGTTGCTGTAAATATTAAAAATTTTAATTATGGTACGGAACCGAACGGAATCGAACCGACCCGAACCGAACCCGAACGGTTCCATAATTATATTTGGACCCGACGGGTCCATTTATTAAATACCCGAAAGTTTTGGGTCGGTTCGGGTCTCTTCAGAACCGAACCGAACCGACCCACGGACAGCCTTAGCTGCGAAGGCTAATCTGCAAGAAGATTAGCTTTGCAAGTCCTCATGTTATGACATGTATACCAATATCTCTTACGTGTTATCTTCATGCCACTTCTACCCATCTTCAATCCAGCAACATGTTCATTTTTTGATCTTTTTCTCAACTTTATTAGCCTCCCAGTTTGCTTCTTTTCCTCAGGTGGATTCAAAGAACGCTTCCCCAATTCTCACCACAGTTCTTGTCCTGATTTTGGCTTAATAACCCATCAACAAAAATACCGTAAACCATTTCAACACATTTTGCTCTAATCCTGGTACTTTGATATCTCATACATGCAATCATCTTTGACTGTGTCTGCGAAACTACCCATTGACATCTTCGGGTCAAACCTAAACTTACATACATATTTCTTGGCCACATATCCAGCATGTACTTTCTTGTTTTTCCATACCATATTACATGTATGCTCATCCTCGAATGAGTTTGTCCTTAAAGTTTGTTGTGCCTGTTGATAAGCATACAATCCCCGTGGACATCCATTCTATGTTTTGTTCTATCATAGACCGTGTTTATAAATTCAACCAACCCCTTTTGTTTGTCTGAATTAAATGTCCATGCTCTTGGCATGTGCATCCCTACATTAAATATAAGCATCTCAAGGAACCAAGTCTAGTTGGTTCTATTTTCAGCATCAACCACATGCCATGCTAAGTGAAACATACAGTTATCCCCATCAACCTAAATTGGCCACTTCAACAACCCGACATAAAGAATGCTTTCTTGAATGGCGAACTAGAAGAGGAGGTTTTCATGACATTACCTCCAGGTTTCTGTAAAAAGGGAGAAGAAAACAAAGTATGCAGGTTGAAGAAGTTATTGTATGGACTCAAACAGTCCTCTAGAGCATGCTTTGATAGATTTTCTAAAGTGATAAAAAAGAAAGGTTATTATCAAATATAATTAGATCACACTATGTTCTACAAGCAGAAAAATGGGAATAAGACAATTTTGATTGTATATGTGGACGACATCATCCTAACTGGAGATAATATCGAGGAGATGGAAAAATTCAAGAAGGTCTAACCATTGAATTTGAAGTTAAGGATATGTAACAAATGCGATACTTCTTGGGAATGAAGATTGCTAGATCGAAGAAAGGTTTCTCAGAGAAAATATGTCATTGACCTCTTAATTGAAACGAGCATGCTTAGCTGTAAGTCGAGTGACACAACTATTGAAGTCGAAAGAAGGACGGAAAATGCAAGAAAATTAGTTGAAAGTAAAATGTATTAGAGGTTTGTTGGTAAATTAAACTATCTGTCACATACTAGATTTGATATTGCCTTTACGGTAAGTGTGGTAAGTCAGCATACACACTAGCCAAAAGAAGCTCACCTAGAAGCTGTGTACAAGATACTAAGGTATCTCAAGGGGACTCCAAGTAGAGGTCTATTTTTCAAGAGATGTGAAATAAGGGAAGTGGATATGTTTACAGAAGCTGATTGGGCTGGTTCAGTTGAGAATAGAAGGTCTACTACTGGATATTGCACTTTTGTATGGGTAAACTTAGTTACTTGGAGAAGTAATAAACATAATGCAGTAGCCAAAAACAGTGTTGAGGCTGAGTTTACAACTGTTGTACAAGGAATATGTGAATGATTGTGGTTAAAGAAACTTGTAGAAGAATTACAGGTCACTACAAGATTACTGTCAAACTCTATTGTGATAACAAAGCTCTCATCAACATTTCTCTCAACTCCGTTCAACATGACCAAACTAAGCATGTAAAAATAGATAAACATTTCATCAAAAAAAGGTGGAAGACATAGTTATTTGTACGATCTATGTTCCTACAAAAGAGCAAACTGCATACATCTTCACCAAATGATTACCAAAGCACAATTTTGATGATTTCATCTGCAAGTTGGCTATGATCAATATCTATGATCCAACTTTAGGGGAGTGTAAAAATCTTAGAGATTAATCATGATTGATTATGATTGATGTATGATTAACCTGATTGATTATGATTGATGTATGATTAACCATGATTGATATATAATTAATCAAATCTTTTCATAAATTAACTTAACTGTTAGGCTAATTTCTTCTATCCTAAATTAGAATATTATTTTTTTCCTTTTTATTGTTTTACTATAAATATAGTGTAATAGGTGTGTATAATTCAATTAAGAAATATAGAAAAATCTTATTTCATTCTATAGAGATGTTATTGTTTATTGACTCTGTATTTCTTCCAATTAAGCTCCCCTTTGTGATGTTAAAGGTATGCCAATTATGAAAAGAGGAAGCCCTCTTTTGCTTGACTTCATTCCCGAGGTATGAAATTGTTCAACTTGTCTACAGACACCTTAAGGGTTCCGTGTCTTAATTTATAAATTAAGACGTGAATATATCCTAGGTGTACTCTAGTTTCTCTTGTTACATGCAAGGAAGTGTTTTGAGTAGTATAACTATTATATTTGGTGTTTCATTTTGAAATTTTATAGCTTTTATCTTGTCCTTAATGTATGCAGATTAGTTATTTACCACTATCTATCATAGTTACTACCTTCAAGATGGAGAATGTTAAGCAACCCCTTGAAGGATTTGGAGTTCTTATGCCTTTCAAAGAATAACAAATTGGTTTGAATACACTAGGTTTTTGTCTGTCAAGGTTAGATAAGGGTAATTTGCATGCGTGACCCCAACCTTTAGTCCCAGTCACAGTTTTGTGGCCAACATTTTGTATTTAACTCCAACCTTCCATTTTTGGTGCTGTTTCATTCTTTTGGATGAAAACTGTCCAACTCAGACACCAAATTCTACGAAAAGACAGTTTTACCCTCAACCTCAAATAAGCCCTTGCCACCACCCCTACACAATGTAGAAACACAAGAATCATTACCACCGGAAGACGAGGAAATCTTGTAGCAGGCATATCGTCATCAACGTCAACGTCCTCATCGTCACTCTTTTTGGGCATCTTTTTTGATTTGTCTCTTATCCAATGCATCCTAATAATCGGAACCATTTTGCGTTTTACCCTGCTACAAACTCTGCAACTCAAGTCCAAGCAGATAAGGGGACTGGAAGGCTGAACTTGATGGGGGTTGGCAGGGGGCGGACCCATTAAGGGCCCTTAATTTTTTGGCATTTGCAAAATAGTATCAAATTCTCTTCTAGCATATAACTAGAGAGTAGAAAGAAAGAAGAAATGGAAAACCTGCTGTAATGGCAGGGAAGAAGAATGTATCATTCAACTTGAGAATTAAAATGAATACAAAGTGTATTTATAGAAGAAATGACTAACTAACCAACCAACTCACTAACAACTAACAAACTGAATTAACTAACTAACAGAACTAACTACAGCTGGAATTTAACTGCCGTAAGTTGAATCGAATCGGAAGAATACGGATTCTAACACACCCCCCTCAAGATGGACTATGGACCATCTTGAAGATTAAAAGTGTGAACATGGATGCAACTGCAAAAGCCTTCTTCATTTTCTGTTGTGAATGGCTGCTGCAGAGGCTGGGAGAAAAATCTGAATGTGAACTACCAGTTGGTATTGAAACCTATCCTTGAGGTCATTCCCAATGGTAGAAAATGAGTAGATGATCTGAAAATTGGAACCTTCACAAAGGTTCAATTGGGTGGACTGCTTCGATAAGGTGGGCAGGGTTTGAGGATGACCATTATCTTCAAGTCTCCATGCCTGACCAGAACCCTTTCTGCAACCATTCCCTGATTTTCTTGTTTTGGCTTTGAAATATCATGCCTAAATGAATTTTTCTAGAACAACAAAAGAAGCAGCGGAAGATTTCGCTCTGATACCATATCAAATTCTCTTCTAGCATATAACTAGAGAGTAGAAAGAAAGAAGAAATGGAAAACCTGCTGTAATGGCAGGGAAGAAGAATGTATCATTCAACTTGAGAATTAAAATGAATACAAAGTGTATTTATAGAAGAAATGACTAACTAACCAACCAACTCACTAACAACTAACAAACTGAATTAACTAACTAACAGAACTAACTACAGCTGGAATTTAACTGCCGTAAGTTGAACTGAACTGGAAGAATCTGGATTCTAACAGTCTTTATAGTTTTTTAGTCCATAATTTTAAGTTTTTAACCTATAATTTTTATATAATTTTGTCTTGTCCCCATCGAATAACGTTCCTGGGTCCGCCCTGAGGGTTGGGTTGGGAATTGAAGAGGTCTGGGGTGGGGTCTTTTGCCTTTTCTTCTCTTTATATTTGTTTGTTTTGCTTGTTTGACTTGAAGGGCAAATCTGTAAATCAATTTAATGTCACTTTTGGACAGTTCCCATGTAAAAGGATGAAACTGCTTCGAAAACAGAAGGTTAAGGAATTGAATTCCATGAAAAATGTTGGGGATAAATGAGCTACCAGGTCCAAAAGTTGAGGACCGCATGTGCAAATTACCTGTTGGATTAGTAGTCCGCTCATCTCTGCTAAAAAAATTCTGCACGCAGGCACCCTCTTCTCTTCTTTAGCAGCTGACCTATTTGCATTGCTATCTCAATTCAGCATGCTCTTTGTGGGGTCGTGAGGAAGATGACCAAAACATGAGCACGTATCATAGCATTAGTACAAGGCTTCATCGCCTCAATCAAAGTTTGTCCGTTCATTCCTTGTTCCATATGACTTTTTGACTTGCACTAGGATATCCTTTCAAGGTTCCTCTTGCACTTTATCTACTCGGAGATGACGCAATGTTCTTTTAGTTTTTCGTTTTGTTTTTGTCCATTTTACGTATTACAGTCCTTCATTGGTCCGTTTGTTTGTCCCAGGAAAAAGAAACAGTAGTTGATATCTATTTTAGTTTCTTGCACGAAAACTTATCAATGAATTGGCTTTGTTAGCCGCATGCATTTGTCACCAATAGCTTGAAAAAATTGTCCAGCCAAATACATTTTTATGCACAGAATCATTTCACAGTTTCCCATAAAAATTAACATAGTTTATTAGAATTGATGCTGTTTTTATTTATTTATTTTGGTGCTAAAGTGGTGACAAATTTGAGTCACTCACTCGATTCAAATTTCAAACAAATATTAGCATTTTAAAATGGAAAAAGATGGCAATATTTATATATATACTTGTTGCCGTTCTGACCCGTTCATTATGGTTTTGGAGTTGATGGATAAAGAAAAATAAATTTTTAAAGTGATTAGCACTTTTCAAGGAATGGAAAATAAAAAACAATATTTGTTTATTTGATTGCAATTATAGAATTTGCATGAAAACAAAATAAGTTCTAAATAGTTGAATTGTTTATAATTTATTTGCATGAAAATTGTTAATTAAATATGTTTGATTGACTTAACTTTACTTAGAAAATGTTGTACTTTTTCATAAAGTTAAGTTTTTGGGAAGTGTGAATTGCATAGAAAATAAAAACCCGCACCCATAAAGAAAATAAATTTAAAAATACCAACTTTTGAAAAATATTTTTCATGAAAAAATATCAATCAAATACTATAAAAAGTAAGAATTTAGAAATGACATTTTTTTATAAAAAATAAAGTCAATTAAAACTCTCTCTAGCATCAACTTGAAGAAGAATTATTATCAACTTTTTTATCCTCATCTTATCCATATCCATCACCAACTATCCATTCATGAAGCTTTAAAGCAAAAGGGTAATATGGACTTTCTCGTGCCCACAATTGTTGACTCTTCTTATATCTCTGAGACTAAAGGAGAAAGAAAAAATGGAACTTAATTGTATTCATACTTCTTCGTACACAAACTAAACCTATACAGAAAAATTGAGCCCTCGAACAGAGAAATGAACTAGGTGTAGACAAAACCATATGTTTTCTAAGCTGTATATATGTCATCTTCACCAAGAACAAAAAACATCGAACAAATAAATATGTGAAGTGGGGGATATTGACATCCTTAGCTATCACGGCCATTGACTTTAATGACCTTCGACTGCAGCATCATACTCTCTTACTGAAAAAATTGTGCATAATTACATACAAGACATTGGATAAGGATATCAACTCTGACTGCTACTTCCTTGTACCATATCCGCATTTCTAGGACTTCAAGGGTTGAACTTTATATTACCACTCAAAAGCCTTTTCAACGACCTCAAACGTGAAGGGTCATGCGATTTTTCATCTTCCTCTTCGTTAACCTGTCTTGGAATGTCAATCAAAAGCATTCCGTCTGGCTTATTACTTATCGATGCCAATGATGACGAGCTAGTCGGTTGAAACGAAGCAGCAATTGCAATGCCTTGATGACTATCCTATAAATAAGGTCCAAATGTACTAACTTGAGTGTCGTTACCCCAAAAAACACATTTGTGGGAAAATTTGGTGGCTGGCCTGCATTTTCTTCAATTGAAGTTTGAATAACAATCTGTTCAGGACAACTAGGATTCGATGAAGATTCATTTTCATTCCTAAAAAGGTCTCGACAAAGAGGACAAGTGGAATGAAATTGAAACTACATATCAATGCAATCCATATGAAACCCACGCTTGCAATTTGGCAAAAACCTGATTTTTCCCCCTTGTGAGACCTCAGAAAGACACAATGCACATTCCAATCCATCTTTAAAATCATTGGGATAATATATTACTATAGGTATGGTTTTTAGGGTAGTAAGATCAAGACCACGCGCAGGGCGGAGGGGTCTCTGAGTGCACGAAGACTAGTGTCTTCGTGTTGCACAGTCGGGAGTCTCCACGCCGCTTCACGCAACGCGAAGATCAGATCCTTTGTATCTGCAAATGGGCAACATACTCAATATTTAATGGGAAAAGTGTCCGTTGGAATGAATGGATATGTCTGTTTCGAAGTGGCAAATAATTTGCATAACAACAATAAACAAACAAATAAATTATGAAAAAATATCTAAAAATTTTAGTGTTGGAGTTTTTTGACCTAAATTAGAATTTTTTTTCTTTGCACGTATTTTTAATGAAAAAATATTGTGAAGATATTGTTTCCTTTATTCCATGTGATTTTTTATCCTATTTACATTTTTGTGGTATTTCTAGGGTTTGATATTCACCTTTATAAATATTATACTATTTTCACAAGTTTTGTATTACTGAAATATAGAATAATTCTGTAGGCATAATTATTGAATTTTTTTCATCATATTAATCAATTAAATAAAATACTTCGTTCATCTGCCAATTAATTATTTTGTATTTTATCTTGTTGTTTGTTTGCGATCATATACTTTATATCATGTCTTATAGATTACATCGATCAGTTTTATTTCCCAACAAATGGTATCATAGCTATTGGTTGTGATTTGTTTGAAGTTTTTGTTATTGATAGCAGCTTTGAAGTATGAATTGCGCTCTTGGATCGCAATACAAGATTTCCGTTATGGCAAGTGGAGATGCGAGTTGTACTCGCACAGATGGATTTTGATGATGTGCTGTTGAGATTTGACAAAATGCCAACAACTGAACAGCATAGGAGAAAAAACGGAAGGATCGGAAGGTACTTTCACATATCCATCTTCATCTCTCTGACAACATTCTTCCACGACGTTTTGAAGGAAAAAAAGGTAGCTGTGTTGTGGTTGACATTGGATCAATCGTGCATGTCTAAAAGTTTAACAAGCAAATTAGCATCTGAAGCAGATGTTGTGTTCTCATTGCATGGCTGAAGGCGGATCTTTGGAAGATCATTTGGATGTGTTCAAGGAGATCGTCGCTGATTTGGAGACTTTAGAGGTAAAGTATGATTAAAAAAATTTGGCCTTAATCATTTGTATTCGCTACCCACTTCGTTTACTTCATTTAGAGACACGATATTGTATAATAGTGATACTCTCACTATTGAAGATGCGCATGATGCCTTATTTATAAAAGAGAAGATAAATCATCTGGTTGGATTTGAGGTCAGAGAAGGCATTGTTGTTCGTGGTGATCGGAGAAAAGATAAGTCGATGTCAAATTTCAGTAATCAGGTTTGTTATTATTGCAAAAAGAAATGACGCATTAAGAGAGATTGCGACAAATTGCAGAACAAATGTAATTTAACTGCAAATCATGGAAAGCAATCAAGTACTTCAGACGAGATCAACATAACTCAAAATCATTTGAGTGATGGAGATGTTTTGACAATTTCTGTCGTGGAATCCAAAATTGACGAGGAGTAAATTTTGGATACAGCTTATGCATTCTATATGTGTCCCAATCGGGATTTGTTTTAAACATATGAAATGGTAATGCAAGAAGTCATTGTCATAAGTAACAAAGAACCTTGTCGGGTAGCTGGTATTGGTAGAATCAGATTGAAGCCAATGGATGGAACATGTAGAACACTTGATTACGTTCGACAAATTCCAGACTTGAAGAAGAATCTCATTTCGTTGAGTACTCTTGATTCAAACGGGTACACATTCTCTAGAGGAGGTGGAGTCTTGAGAGTTCAAAAGGGTGTTCATGTTGTATTGTATGGGCGAAAAAGGCCTTAGTTATACATCTTGCAAGGTTGGATAGAATTTGTGAAGAAAAGTCAACAAAGATTTTAATACCATGGTGGAGATTCAGTTTGGTACTATACCTTTGGGATTTGGTTCGTGGTCTATATTGAAGAATACTACTTAGTCGAGTGTGGATGATATGTATAATTTTGCTTTGCCACCATTACCTGTAGTTCCATCATATTCAACTGCTAGGGATAGAATCATTGAAGATAGGTATGAGGATGCTGATTCGGTTGCACATGTTTTTAGCGTTTTTGAAGGCGTTGATACTAGTCAGGGCCTTCTATGAAAGTATTAGAAGTTGATTATGCTACAGGGTGTATTTTGAAACTGTTTGATAATTTCTAATTCTTTGTGAATTTTGGGGAACCCAGTGTTTGGGTTTATGTATCCATGTTGGATATCATGGAAGATGAAGAATATTTTTGTGTTGGAGAAAGTTTGGTTCTTGTTGAAGAGTTCGATTTTTTTCGTTGCAGTCGAATTTATTTTTTCAGTTGGAAAAATCTTGGAACTTCGTTCGTTGCATCGGAATTTGTGTCAGATGGAGATTGTTGAATTTGTTTTACCCAAATTAGATTGGATTTTTTTGAGAAAATGTTTTTTTCCTTTTTCGCAGGGTTTTTATTGGAAAAATATTGGGACGTATATTGTTTCCTATATTTCACGTGATTTTTGATCTTGTTTCTATCTTTGTGGTATTCCTATGGTTTGATATTCACCATTATAAATACTAGACTATTTTCACAAGTTTTGTATTACTGAAATATAGAATAATTGTGTAGGCACGGTTATTGTATATTTTTTTTTTCCATATTAGTCAATTGAATAAAATACTCAATTTCTCTGCCATTAAATTATTTTGTCTTTTATCTTATTATTTGTTTGTGATCATAAATATTATATCATATATATTATGTCGATCCGTTTTATTTCACAACAATTAGTATCAAAGATTAGTTGAAAAATTTCGTGGGTTCCCGCAGGCAGCGTGGAAGAAACTGTACAGCGGGACCACAACTGAGTAGGTGGGCCCTCTCCTTCAAAGCTAAAGTTCCAAGTTTCCAATGACTTTCTGTAAAGATTTCATAGGGGGCTAGCTTTATAAGCAGCTTATTTATTATGTTGCTGTTAATGGGGTAATTAACAAGATCTTTTTGCTAACTTCACAAAGCTTACCTTCACCCAAGAAAGCAAGACTAAGAATTTACACAATGAATGTCTCAATTAATATGCTAAACGGGACCGAGAAAACTTCTAGTGGAACCGTGAAATGTGTGGGTGGGATCAAAATAATTATTGACTATTAATTTTGTAGGACTAGCTATCAATAAATGTGTCATCACCGTTTGGTTTCTGTTAAAATGTAAGGCCGTAGCATCAAGACAGGTCAAATATTGAAATGTTGGGCGGGAGAGAGAAATACAGTCTTTTTTGCTGGAATTTATGATTTTTTGTGTATGTTCAAGTTTAAGGTATTTCAGACTTCTTTCAAAGGGTAATCGACTTTTCATAGTCACATTTTTTATTTGTACCTTTTGAAGTTGTTATTATGTACTTGAAGTTGGTTCTCTTGCTGAGTTATCTTAGAATTGTCATAGAGTTCTGCTATACACACAAGGTCGGTGACCGACTCAAAAACAGGGGCTTGATGTGGCTTCCATTCGGGAGTTGATTTGGATGGCCCATTCAAATCAAGGGCCCTGTTTTTGGGTCGGTTTCTTTAGCCTTTTTGATTGGCATATTGTTTCTTGAATTTTTCATTGGAAATGTATGCAATGAAGTCCAATGGCGTGAGTAGAATTTTGCCCTTTTATAAAAAAAATTGTAGGATCTTCTAATTTCGGGCAGCTATTGGGAATGGAAATCTTGAGATGTTCATATTTTGTCACTCTGGTTTGGCTTCCGATTGTCCATGAGGTTTGTATTTTGTCACATTGGTTTCAAATAGGGTAACCCAACTTGGTTAGTGGTCCGTACTTAATATTTATGTTATGTATTAGACTTTGTTGTTGATTCATTGTCATGGTCGTGCAATTTGCACATTGCATGATGTTTCGATCTTTTCGAAGCATCCACGTTTGGGGAAGATACAACAATTGGTTCATCCATCACGTGATCTTATGTGGCTCTCTATGTGCATATTAAGACCAACAAGACATTTAATAATTAAAACACTATATACTATCAATATTGACATTGAAGAGTGAAGTTAAAAGACCAGGTGAAATCGAGTAGGATGGATAATAAAAGGCTTAAATCATAAAAAAGAATCAAGATCCAGCTATTCAATATTCCTAGCCTAGCAATTCATCTTCTCCATTTGGCTATTGACCTTTCTATGTTCACCTCAAGTCATCTTCTTGCCAGCAAGGAAGATAAGAGAAATCTACTAAACTACACAGGTTGGATAGGGCGATTTCTTGTCTGTGTGATAAGAACCGACCCTATTAATGCAAGCCTGACAAACGGCTACAGCAATTCCACTTCATAATTGCCATTTTTTACTCTTTCTTCTTCTTTTTGAATGCATGCTGCAGTAAATGCTTTGCCAGTGTCAGTTTCTTCTTTTCAACCACCAATATATCTCCATTGTTTAGCCCACTTCTTGTGATTCCATCAAGAAATCACCTCAGAACATTTATACATCTATCCCGAGGATTTGTCTCTATTATTCAAGCAGCTAATATATCTGGGTCTCGTCTCGTGGGTCGTTTTTATCTGTTTTCTTCTCCTAAAAAACCCAACATTCTTCGGGTGAGTAGCTTAAGGTTGTTTCTCTGGTTTCTTTAATTGTTTTTTGACTAGTTTGATGCTGTCAGTGATTTACTTGAACAAAATTCACTTGCATTAAATTCTCCTTTTGAATTTTTCATCGATTTCCGGAATTTTGTCTCGTATTTAGACATTTAATGCTGTTTGAACGGTGTTTGTGCACTAATAATAGTAATGAAGCAAGTGCTTTGATGTCGTTTTAATTGAGCTTTACCACCTTAAATACGGTCTTTCAGAAATTTGTCAATTTAGCTCTTTCTGATTGATGGTTCTGTTTTTGGTTCTCAGTAGCCCATTGAAGTTGCAATCTTTCTAGGGTTTTGTTCACAAACTTTGAAATTGAAGGTTCTCTAATTGGAATTTGCAAATGAGGTGTTCAAACGTAGTTGTATTGGTGATTGTTTCATGTATTTTCTTCGCTTCAAGTACCCATCAGTTAAGAAGCTATGAAACACAAATTCTTCACCAGCTGAGGAAGCACTTGGAGTACCCAATGCCGTTGGCTAATTGGGAAAATTACAATGGCGATTTATGTAATTTGTCTTCCCCTCCACAAATGAGCATCAAATGTGAGAACAACTCTGTTATCGAGCTCAGAATTATGGGAGATAACTCAGTTAAGGGCAGTGAATTCAATGGATTCGCAATTCCAAATCAAACTTTGTCTCGGAGTTTCTCTATTGATTCTTTGGTCACTACATTGACAAGGTTAACTAGCTTAAGGGTTCTTAGCTTAGTGTCTCTGGGGATTTGGGGACCTCTTCCTGACAAAATTCAGCGGTTAGATTCCCTTGAAGCTTTGGATATGAGTTCGAATTTTATATTTGGTTTGATTCCATCAAAGATGTCTAGAATGGTGAAGCTTCAGACTTTTAGATTGGATGGGAATTTTTTCAATGCTACAATCCCCGAATGGCTTGATTCTCTAACAAATCTCACTGTTTTAAGCTTAAAGAACAACAGGTTGACGGGCCAGATTCCTTCTACAGTCTCCAGAATAAAAACACTGACCGAAGTTGTTTTGTCACACAATCTGCTTTCTGGGAAATTGCCTGATTTGAGTGGCTTGTCTAATTTACAACTATTGGATATGAGAGAGAACCATTTGGATTCCCAATTGCCTCCTCTTCCAAAAGGACTGACTAATATTTTTCTCAGCAACAATTTATTTTCTGGTAGTATCCCTGAACAACTTGGTGAATTGAATGAACTTCAGCGTCTAGATTTATCTAACAATCATCTGGGTGGAATGCCGCCTACGGAGTTGTTCTCTTTGCCAAATATTAGTTACTTGAACTTATCATCCAACATGCTTAGTGGTTCACTTCTGCAGCATCTCAAGTGTGGGGACGCACTTAGTCTTGTCGATCTTTCAGATAACAGATTGATAGGTGCGCTTCCAACTTGCCTGGACATTGATTCAGATAAGAGAGTTGTGAAGATTCGTGGGAATTGCTTCTCGTTTGATATCAGAAATCAGCATCCTGAGTCATATTGCAAAAACACTGACAAAGATAAAGGACTGTCTTCTGGAAAGAAAATAGCCATATTTGCCACTGTAATTGGGGTGATTGTTATTATTGTTGTACTCCTCTTGGTTGCTGGGCTGCTCCTTTTCTGTAAAAGACACCATACAGAGAGGACAGTGGTTCAGCACGTTACACGAAAGACCATGCAAGGTGATTCGCCTCTAGGGATTTCCGCTGAACTCCTTGCAAATGCCAGTAAGTTCAGTTAAAATTCAGACAAAATATCTGCATGTTTTAGCATTTCTTCGAGAGAAGCTAATCATAGATCCTATCAAGGAAATAGTTTTTTGCTTAAAATTCATTTACACATTTTTTTGCTTTGCTTTAGGGATCATTTCTCAAGCGGCAAAACTTGGGACACAGAGTGCTCCAGCATATAGGGTGTTTTCCATTGAAGAACTGGGAGAGGCCACTAACAATTTTGATCCGTTAGCTTTCCTGGGTGAGAGCTCTATGGGAAAGGTACCCCTAGAAATGCTATTTTACTTTCTGAACCGCCCTTTCTTAATAACGAGTTCTTTGCAAATATATTTATTGCATGATGCACTCAGTCTCCTTAGCAAGGTATTTGTGTTTAACATTTCTTGAATGAAAAGCATTTAATACTAGTTTTCCACGGAGAATAATGAGAGGCCTACAATGATAATCCATGTAGAAATGAATGGATACTGTTGTGGAAGGATATGCTTTAACAATGAAATTGGCCAGCGGGAACAATGTCTCGGTGAAAGTTGTAATGTTATAGAACATGAAGAAACAACGACAGGCTATTTACAGTGATACAGCACATAGTTAGGGGCAAAATTATCAATTCATTTTTAGGAATTTTCTCAATGAAAAATGACTATCTGTGTTGATTGTATACATTGGATGATATTTGACTCCCAAAACCATGAACTGAGGTCTTATTTTTATAGAAATTTCTGTCAAATTGACAATTGCTGCCCGAATCAGATAGACAACTTTCATATAAAACGTGCCACTTACATCAGAGATTTAACAATTTCTTCTCACTTTTTAAATTTACATTAACTACATGAAACTAATATTAAATTATGAACAACCTTACTTAACATTTTGTTCTCATTAACTTCAGGTTTACAAAGGAAGATTAGAGAATGGAACCTCTGTTGCTATACGATCTTTGGCTTTATGTAGAAAATATTCTATTCAGAACCTCAAACAACGCTTGGATTTGCTCTCGAAGCTCCGGCATCCTCATCTTGTAGGCCTTTTAGGTCATTGCATTGATGGTCGAAAGCAGGAAGATTCATCTGTCCATAGATTGCTCCTCGTGTACGAATTTGTCCCTAATGGAAACTTCCATGCTCACCTTTCAGGTAGTAGAATTACTGTGATGGGTTCAGAGTCAATGTATCCTTAATGTATATCTAGAACTGGACGTCACTGAGTCCAACTTTACATTTATATTTCTATGTCATCTTAAGAACCTTCTGCTGTTCATTTTTTGTCATTTGAAAATCCTTTAAGCTTTTTTTCCCATATATTGGACTTCACTGAGCTTGAATTCAATTATATGTATCTGCAGACACTAGTCCTGAGAAAGCTCTGAAGTGGTCGGATAGATTAGGTGTGCTTATTGGTGTTGCCAAGGCTGTGCATTTTCTACATACTGGGGTGATTCCCCCATGTTACCACAACCGGCTGAAGACAAATAATATACTGCTGGATGAGCACCGGATTGCAAAGCTTAGTGATTACGGGATGTCCATAATCACAGATGAAACTGAAAAGGCTGAAGTATGTTTCCTTGATATTTAGACCACATTAGTGGTTGCAAGAGCTATGCCTAACACATCTAATATCCTTTTTGCAGGCTAAGGGGGATGGCTCCAGATCATGGTAAGGAAATTTCCACTTGAAATAATTTTCTCAGTTGGGGCTCTAAATGGTTTATTGGTTTTTTTTTGCTTTTGGAAAAAAAAGCTAATATCAGAGATTATTGAACTCTGTCGTTGACAATTCATACTAGAGCCTGAAAATTATCAAATGAAGTTTGTTCCTAGGTTCTTGATCTACAAAATGAAGTTAGAATGTTGTCTGTCTTCTGTGCTTTACCCATTATCTACTTTCTTAAATTCCTCACCAGTTTGGTGATATGATCATATGAACAAGTACCTAGCATTCATATTTTTGTACTTCTCTGTCTCTGCCATTGTCTGGTTACCCAATTTCTATTAGAAAAGTGCTACAAGTACATAATGTTACACATAATGGTGTCCATAATTACACATGGCACTAGATCCAACCTTTAATTTAAATTTCACACTTTCACATCAACAACAGAATTTTGTCCACATCACATTGTAGACACCATCATGTACCCAAATTATGTACACATAGTATGATAGTTCTATTTCCAAGATTGTAGTACTTGGGGATAAATTAATTTTCCTTCAGCTATCTTCTAGTTTTAATATATCAAACTGTTTGCTGCAGGCATTCGACTAAGTCAGAGAATGATGTTTACAACTTTGGATTCATATTGCTCGAGTCACTTGTGGGTCCTATTGCAAGCGGAAGAGGAGAAGCATTTTTGCTAAATGAAATGGTATGACGTCATTTTTTAAACACGATTCCAATGTTCTTTGGTAGTCTCAACGCGCTAAAAGTTCCAAATGCTATACTTTGAAATCAAAGATTATGCTGCAACTAATCAAGTGCCATCATTTTATATATTGATAATTGGTTTCAAAATGCAGACGTCTTTTGGCAGTCAAGATGGTAGGCGCAAAATTGTGGATCCAATTGTGTTATCCACTAGTTCACAAGAGTCGTTGTCAATTGTGGTATCCTTAACCAATAAATGTATTTTACCCAAATCTTCAAGCCGGCCCTCATTTGAGGATGTCCTCTGGAATCTACAATATGCAGCTCAAGTTCAGGCTACTGCAGATTCAGATCAGAAATCAGATACTACGTCACAGTCAGAACTTCAATTGAGATAACTATTCCTTCACAATGATGTTCGTTTGTGCTGTGGAACCCTGTTGCAATGTCTTGATGAGGAAGCACATTCGTGGGGGTGAATGGGCCATGTACCAACTAGCTATTCTCATTATATTTGTAATTGTGTAGATTGTATATGTTGTTTTGATTTTTCATTCTGTGTTTACCTTAGAAAATAGGTGATATTACTGATTAGAGCCTCTCAGATATCAGTTGCAAACAAACTTGTAATAGGAAGTTTTTCTCATTCATATTCTTGTTCTTTATCGTATGGAACTACTACCGATGTAATGCTGTAGCTTGATGATTTACTCATAAGATGCTTCGGCAAGATAGTGGCTCGTTTGTAAGTGCTTTTGGATATCAACTCATCCGGGAAGTATGTGTTGAGATTCGAACCCTTGACCAAAGGCTGGCTGAAAGTGTGCTTCCAACAATTGGCTAAAAACGTGTTACTTGGAATGACACTTTTATTATTAAGGTGCCTTGGCTGGATTGTTGACACTTGGCACCACACTTGGCCGTTGGATGACATTCTAGAGACTTCGATTCCTTAACTTCTGAGAGACGCCTCATTCATTCGATTGATTCAGTTGGTTTTTCATTCTCTCTCAAGTTCTAGGGTTAGGTCTTCATCTGTAGAGAGAATTATCTCATTCTTTTTGGGGTTTACTTCTGATTCTTGTAAACGGTTTTACTCTCAAAGTAGATCTTCTGTTTAGGAGGAAGTCTTGAGTCTTTGAGTGATTGTTGTGCTGAGTCTTCTGTGATTCGGGCTGTGAATGAGTGGTGTTGACTGATCTTGTGTGATCTGGTCTTATTTTTTGTGCTGTAAGGGAAGATCGATCGAAGGCTGAAAAGATAAGTGTCTGTTTGTTTTCAGCCTTGTACAAATCTTGTAACTGTTGTTGCCATATTTTTGGCTTGTTAGTGCAACCGAGCAATATCCATTATTTGGATGCTCAACGGGGGATGTAGGCGTTAGATCCGGTCGCCGAACCTCCGGCTTAGGCCAAAAACATATCCTGTGTTCATTTTGATTTTCTGCAACTTATTACTTTCAGTATTTTCTTGGATCTTTGTATTTTGTTCTAATATTGTGTGTGGCTTGGGCCTTTTCAGTGGTATCAGAGCCTGGAACTGAAAAAGGACAAGATACCTGGATCTTCGAAGGAAGGCCTGATCTGTTATAGATCAAAAATTTTTGGAACTGCTAAAAGCCAGTAAAAGAAATCGAGTTCTTGCTAACTCGTTGGGTGAGATCTTTTCTTTTATCTCTGTAAATTTTTAAAAATTTTTAGGGTTTCTTGATCATACCACTTGATTTACCAAAAACACCGTTGAAACCCCTCGAGATTAATCTTTGTCCCGAAGCTCTGCGAGGCTTCCGGAATCCGAGATAAATCAAGTACGGGTGTGTTTTTCTCGGGGAATCTTCTTTGGAGTGATCTCGTGAAACATAGAATATGATCTCTGTTGTGTTCTTTTAATTGAGCTTGTTCTGTGTGTTCCTGTGATATATCTGATTGATGCCTGATATCTTGTATTACCACGTGTGATACTGTGATTTCTTGGGTTGCTGAAATTGTTGCAAACTGTCTAAGTGTTCTTTACTATCTTGAACTTCTTATTTGTGCATCATACGTGTCTTACACATGGCTACTGCTAAGTTTGATGTACCACAATTTGATGGCAAATGTGATTTTAATATGTGGTGTCAAAAGATGAAAGCTATTTTAATGCAAATGAGAGTAGCTAGAGCACTTGATGATAGTTGGCCTGTAGACTTACCACCTGCTAAGAAAATTGAACTTGAAGAAGTTGCATGGAGTACTATTTTCTTGTACTTATCTGACAATGTAGTTAGAGAAATAGGTGAAACTATTACTGCTTCTGAACTGTGGACTAAACTTCAATCCAAATATGCAACAAAGACTATCCCCAACAAATGTTTTCTGTTAAAACAATTGTTTTCTTTTAAAATGGATCCCTCTGTTGACTTGGATGAAAACTTGAATAGGTTTACTAAATCGACCATTGACTTAGCCAACTCGTGATGAAAAACTTTCAAAAGATCGGTTGGTCGTAGTTTTGTTAAACTCCATTAGTGACAAATATAGAGACATCAAGGTTGCTCTTGAATATGGTAGGGCTGAGATCACTACTGATGATATCATTAGTGCCTTAAGAAATAAGGCCCTAGAGATTAAATCTGAAAATAGGAGTCATAATGGAGAAAACCTTCTTGCTAGGGGTAAAGGGTTTAGTAGACCTAACTTTCACTCTAAGTTCTCAAATGAAAACAGAACCAAATGGAATGATAGAAACAAGTCCCAGAATAAGGCAAAGGGCAAGAAATGTTTTCATTGTGGTAAGATAGGTCATTTTATCAAAGACTGTTACAAGAAAAAGAATGAAGCAAAAGATAAAAGCTTCACTGATGGAAATGCTGCCTTAGCCTATAATAAGATTGATCCTGAAGATGGTTTAGTCCTTGTCCATAATGAGAAGAGGCTGAGTGATGAGTGGATCTTGGATTCTGGATGTTCTTTCCATATGTGCCCATATAAAAACTATTTTCTTGATTTTAAAGCCACCTCTGGGGGGCAGGTTATTATGGGAAATAATATGACTGTAAAGTAAAAGGAATTGGTACTATCAAGTTGCTTCTTGAAATCGGGAAAGTTCTGTTCTTAAAGGAAACTAGATATGTACACGAATTAGAGAGAAACTTGGTGTCTCTAGTAATTTTGGATGACATGGAGTTTAACATAAAATTGGGTCAAGTACATATTGAAATTCTTAGGGGATCTGACTTAGTAATTAATGCCCCTAAGAGACATGGCCTTTATTTCTTAAATGCAAAGTCTTTACTTGGTTTAACCGCAATCGCCTTATCTCGACAATTTCATTTTGGCAAAGCGTGGCATGAGAGACTTGGCCATATTGGCAAGAAAAGTCCGAAATCTTTACAAAATAAAGGAGTGTTTGGTAAACAAAACATTGGTGATCTTGGTGCATGTGAACAATGTATTATTGGAAAGCAAGTTAAGTTACCTTTCTTACGGAACTCATAAGTCCAAACAAATACTTGAATATTTGCATTCGATCTTTGGGGTCCCGCCTACGTGTGTACATTATCCGGTTTTAGATATTAACTCTTGATCATTGATGATTTTTATAGAAAAATCTGGGTTTTATTATTAAAATATAAAGATGAAACTTTTTCTGTTTTCAAGGATTGGAAAACACAAATAGAAAACCAAACTGATCATAAGATAAAAACTCTAAGAACAGATAATGGTTTGGAATTTTGCAACTATGAGTTTGATAATTTGTAAAGAAAATGGCATTCTTAGACATAAAACAGTAGTTTACACTCCACAACAAAATGGCATAGCTGAAAGAATGAATAGGACATTATTAAATAAAGTCAGATGCATGCTCCTGAGTTCTGGTCTGCCTAAATTGTTTTGGGGGGAGAGTTTGTAAAAAGCTCGGCCTTTGCATATCTTGTGAACAGAACACCTTCTAGTGCTTTGAATTTTGATGTCCACAAACCGTATGGTCTAAAAATCCCGTTAACTACTCTCATTTAAAAATATTTGGTCTTGCATATGCTCATCAAAATATTGGAAAGTTAGAACCTAGATCACTTAAATGTGTCTTCTTAGGGTATGGAGAGAATGTTAAGTGGTTACAGATTGTGGGTTAAAAATGAAAAAGGCTATAGGGTAATTGTAAGAAGAGATGTTGTCTTCAATGAATCTATTATGCCATGCTTAGAAGGTAAAGAAAATATCCTAGATAATAATGATGTTCAAATTGAGGTGGAGTCCTCTCGTTGCTAATAATGTTCCACCCGCATTTGCCGATGATGATGATTCTGTTCCTAATAATAATGATTTGCCTCGTTGAAATTGATAATCACTCGAATCGAAGAACAATATGATTTACACGACACACCTCTTGATGACTATCAACTCACAAGAGATAGAGAAAGAAGGCGATTAGACCACTGTTAGATTTGATAATGATGAGTTTGTTTCATTATTTACTTATCAAGATAAATACGAAAGTGAACCTGACTCTTATGATGATGCTATAAACTGTAAAGATTCTGTGTGTTGGAAGGCTGCTATGGATGATGAGATGAATTCTCTACTTAAAAATAAAACCTGGGAATTGGTTAAAAGACCTAAAGATCAAAAAGCGATTGATCGCAAGTGGATTTTCAAAATAAAAGAAGGTGAAGGAGATAATGACAGTTGTAAGATATAAAGCTAGATTAGTAGCAAAAGGTTTTACACAGAAAGAAGGTGTTGATTACACTGAAATATTCTCTCCTGTTGTTAAATATACCACCATTAGATGTATACTTGCTCTTGTTGTTCAATTTAAATGGGAACTTGATCAATTAGATGTTAAAACTGCTTTTCTCTATGGTGATTTAGATGAAAAGATATATATGAGACAGCCTGTTGGTTTTGTCAATGGAAACCCTGAAAATGTTGTTTGCCTATTGAAAAAATCTCTCTATGGGCTAAAACAAGCCCCTAGGCAATGGTATAAAAGGTTTGACACCTTTGTATTGAAACATGGTTTTCAAAGAAGCAATTATGATGTCTGTCTATACTATAAAGGTAATGGAGGTAAGAATTCACTATACTTGGTACTATATGTTGATGACATGTTACTTGCTAGCTGCAATAAGACTGAAATTGAGGATATCAAATGTATGTTAAAATCTGAATTTGATATGAAGGATCTTGGTCAAGCAAAAAAGATCCTTGGCATGCAAATCTTGAGAGATAGAAATAAGGACATGTTATTTTTGCATCAACATGATTATATTGTTAAACTTCTGAAAAGATTTAACATGTTTGAATGTAAACCTGTAACACTACCTCTTTCTAATCATTTTAAACTCGTCATCCGATTGGTCCTAAAACTGATGAGGATTATGATAGAATGTCAAAAGTCCCATATGCAAATGTTATTGGCTCAGTCATGTATCTTATGGTTTGCACTAGACCTGACCTTGCACATAGTATTAGTATACTTAGTAGGTTTATGGGTAATCCCGGTGAAGAACACTTGGAATGCCTTGAAATGGCTTTTAAGATACCTTAGAGGTACTTTAAATTTAGGACTTGTGTTTAAATTTGATAAAAGGGGAATTATGCTAAAGTGGTTTTACTGATTCTCGATTTTCTTGGGGATAGGGACAATAGAAAGTCCACTTCGCTTATTTCTTTACTTTGTGTAATACCGCCATAAGTTTGGAAATCCCAATTGCAAAAGATTGTTGCCCTATCTTCTCTTGGCTGCAGAATACATAGTCGTTTCGTGATGCTGTTAAAGAAGGAATATGGCTTAGTAGATTGTTAAATGAACTTGGTTTTGTTGATGAGAATCCAATTCTGTATTCTGATAATCAAAGTGCAATACACTTAAGCAAAAATCCCATGTTCCATGATAGAACTAAGCATATTGATATCAAATACCATTTTATTAGAGATGTTATATCAAAAGGAGTTATGAAAATTGGTAAAATTCCTACTCAGGTTAACCCTTCTGATATGGGGACAAAGATAATACCTTTGAATAAGTTTCTTAACTCGTTTGAAGTTATTATCTATTGATGCTATGTAATGTTTTACAGGTACTTAGAGCAAATGAAAAATAATCAGTGAAGTTGCTCCTGGCTGCACTAACCTAATTGTTGAAAGCAAGGTGGAGATTGTTGAGATTCGAACCCTTGACCAAAGGCTGGCTGAAAGTGTGCTTCCAACAATTGGCTAAAAACGTGTTACTTGGAATGACACTTTTATTATTAAGGTGCCTTGGCTGGATTGTTGACACTTGGCACCACACTTGGCCGTTGGATGACATTCTAGAGACTTCGATTCCTTAACTTCTGAGAGACGCCTCATTCATTCGATTGATTCAGTTGGTTTTTCATTCTCTCTCAAGTTCTAGGGTTAGGTCTTCATCTGTAGAGAGAATTATCTCATTCTTTTTGGGGTTTACTTCTGATTCTTGTAAACGGTTTTACTCTCAAAGTAGATCTTGTTTTAGGAGGAAGTCTTGAGTCTTTGAGTGATTGTTGTGCCGAGTCTTACGTGATTCGGGCCGGTGAATGAGTGGTGTTGATCGATCTTGTGTGATCTCGGTCTTATTTTTGTCTTTGTAAGGGAAGATCGATCGAAGGCTGAAAAGATAAGTGTCTGTTTGTTTTCAGCCTTGTACAAATCTTGTAACTGTTGTTGCCATATTTTTGGCTTGTTAGTGCAACCGAGCAATATCCATTATTTGGATGCTCAACGGGGGATGTAGGCGTTAGATCTGGTCGCCGAACCTCCGGGGCTTAGGCCAAAAACATATCCTGTGTTCATTTTGATTTTCTGCAACTTATTACTTTCAGTATTTTCTTGGATCTTTGTATTTTGTTCTAATATTGTGTGTGGCTTGGGCCTTTTCAGTATGGATGAACAATGAATGACTAGTTAATTTAAAAGATCTTCACTTTTATAAAATCAAATTCTTGAACATGGAATATTACAGACCCAAAAATAAAATACGTTCTGGAAAATGCCAAAGAGATATGCGCCCACTGTGACCACAACAAGGTTAAGAGCCTTGCGCTCTACCGACGAGGCTAGACGGGCTGTATGTATTGTTCAATATTACATATTTTTCCTCTCTGTAGCTTGATGACAAAAAAAATTAATAAATTTCTCAACTTCGATGATTAATTTTAATTGAACGTGACTATTGAAAAATAATCGGTGTTATATTTCAATTTAAGAATAATAATAATAATAATAATAATAATAATAATAATAATAATACTGTGTCTTGGACGGCAAATATGAATTTTATTTATTGTTAAAAATGTGGTTGAGAAGTCCAAATTTAACTACTATTACATCTTTAGTGAGAAACCATTGTGGTGTAATGAGTGAATTCGGCTTCAGCCCACAAACTTTATGGTTGACCGGGTAAACAATTATGTTTTATTGCCACGTGACCAAATAATTTTATTGCCTCCAAACCCAATATAGGATATCGTCAAACTACTTAGCCAAATAGCATCTATTCATCCATTATTCTATATTCTTGATATCATGACGTCTTTATTTAATTACAGTCTTTAACCCCTCTAAAAATGGCTCGACTTTTAATCCACTCATGTAGACTTGTGAGTATCAAATTGATCGAGACTGTTCCTCAAATTCTTTATATATTCTGACACTATAAGCGATTCTTAACTCGTTATTTTGATTTTTCGTAGTAGTCGGGAAATATTTCCTTCGAAATAACCTTCCCAACTTGATCCTCCTACTCATCCATGTCACACCAATGTCTAATACTACCCACCCCTTATCCATGATCCATCTATGACATGTGCAAACATGAACATCCATCACTTTCAGGTGGTAAAATCCGCGTAAACTCTTATTTCAAAGTCTTCAAGTCTATACCAGACACTCCATGGTTGGTGATGCCAAACATTCTGGAAGCTGCCTTTCCAAAACCTTTTTGACTTTCTCCATTCCGCGTCCGTATATCAGTACTAATATATAAATGAGAAGCAACATTTTATGCATCTAATCATATTCCATTTATCTTTCTCTTAAAATTAATTCCTATCAGTAAACTCATTCTTTAATTTGACATTGATGGACAAACACCAGCAATACGAACGTGCGTTTAATCATTTTGATGCGAATGGCGACGGGAAAATATCGGCTTTGGAGTTGCAGCAGTGTGTTAACGTTGTCGGATCACTAGGCCGAGGAGGAGAGTTGTCGTTGGCAGACGCAGAGGTGGCTGTCGTTTTGATTGACTCGGATGGTGATGGATTGCTTTGCTTTGAGGATTTCGTGAAATTGGTGGAATTTGGAGTAGGAGAAGAAGAGAAGGCAGATGATTTAAAGAAGACGTTCAGGCTCTATGAAATGGAGGGGAGTGGATGCATAACACCCAATAGTTTGAAGAGGATGCTTAGTAGATTAGGAGAGATCAGAACCATTGAGGATTGTAGTGTTATGATTAATCATTTTGATCTCAACGGAGATGGGGTGCTTAATTTTGATGAGTTTAAGGTTATGATGTCGTGTTAACCTTAAATTTGTTTCATCGTCGTTTTAGTTTCTGTATATGTATCATCATTCGTTGATTGTATTGTAGAATTAGACATTCTTTCTCCTTTGGATTTAAGATTTTGTTCTAACGCTTCCTATTTGATGACTGCTCCGGAGATACCCGTGGAATTTGAAGCACAATAAAAGTTCTATTCTATTATGAAAAAAAAAGACACTTCTATCTATCTCTCATATGTACGCTACTCATGGCTGGCGGCGTTGGCAATCGCCTGAGGCCCCACTTCAACGAGAATTTCAAATTATGTAAGGTTAATTGTTTGGTTGAAGAAAAACAAAAAAATAGAATTACAAAATTCTTTAAATTAAAATTATTGTATGTAAACACAAGAAACTAATAAAATTTAAATATAC
Source organism: Fraxinus americana (assembly GCA_035079005.1). Classification (NCBI taxonomy): domain Eukaryota; kingdom Viridiplantae; phylum Streptophyta; class Magnoliopsida; order Lamiales; family Oleaceae; genus Fraxinus; species Fraxinus americana. Next base: position 408,231 of record CM068706.1, on the reverse strand, counting down.
AAACATCTCTTAAAAAAATCATATATATGTTATAAAATTTATCACACACATTTATGTATCACATAAATATATCACATCCATTACTTGTTCTATATTTATAATTAATGTGACCATTTATCTTTTCAACCATCATTTTTTCTTAACAAGAAATAAAATGTCAATTTTCTCTTTCAAAATTTATGGCCGTCATTTTTTCTAATGCTTTCCTGATATGTCTTACATTTATTCAAAGAGTTGTTGCTAAAGACATTAGTATTCATTTCTCTCTAGATTCTTGCATTTCATTTTATTTGCCCATTTGTTTCTCCTTTTTTAGTGTTATTGTATTGATTAATGTTTTAATTAAACTAATGTTTCTCTGTGTTATGTAATTTGGTTTGAGATTTTTCTTATCCACTTATTATTCTTTTTTTTTTCCTTTTAATATGTTTGCACTAGAGTTTAAATATTGTATTTTGTCTTCCAATTTTCTTCATTAATTTTTTTCATGAATGGTGGTGGAGATTATTCAGCAGCCATTTCAGAATCTTCTTTTCTCAATTCTAGAAATTAATAGGTGAATATGAAGCACCCAAAATATTCTGGAATCTTCTTCAACAGGCGGTGCTTAACTCTTTTCATTTTGACTATTTTTTTTTTGTTACGTCCAGGTGAGCATGAAACTTACGAATTTTGAAGTGCTTGATTCTTTATTCAACGCATTTGCGACTTTAAATACATATGACTCTTTCGTAGTTTTCTCTTCATCTATTTCTATATTAGAATGCTTGATTTTTGATTTCTCATCTTTACTTGACTTTTTTATTTATGACTGTAAACTTGTACGTACCTCGATCTCTTGTTGACTTTGTCGATCCTTCGCTAGCATTTCTAGGTGCGCATCATTTTGTGAATAACTCTATCTTGCTCTAATAAGCTCTTCTTTATTAACACGTATAGATCTTTAGATTCCTTAAGGCTTCATTGTCGTGCTTTTGTAATCTCCTCTTGCAATTTATCTTTCGTTTCCTTTAAATCCAGTAGCTCCACCCTCAGCTGTTCTCCCAAAGTATGCTTATTCAAACACTTCTTCTGAGTCTATTAATTCCTCTCTCTCTGATGAGTCCACCAAGAAGACTCTTCATGAATCTCAATGTTCTCTCCTTAGCCATCGATCCAATCATTTTCATAATTAATTTGTTCAAGCAAGATTAGCTGATTCGTCCTTTATACTTGAATTGATTTTCTTTTCTTGAGCAAGCTCAATTATTATTGTAAATGCTTCGACATCTTATTCATCTTCGCTGTTGTCCTTTTCTTCTTTGTTGGAAGTTGTTACATTGTCTTCTATTGGCTCCTTTTTAAATCAACAATCTATAGCATAATTGTCTCATTTTCCACATACGAAGCACGAGCCATCAGTTCGTTGATATTCCTTAGCTAGTTGGCCTCTCTTATCTCAATCTTGATGAGCTCCCCTTGTCTAATAGTTTCCATCAATCCGTCCTTTAGATTTATTTTCTTTTAATTTTTTATTATTTTGTTGACAGGATTTGCCTTTTTTTATTGCTGAATAATGCTTCTTATTTCTTTATTGAGATCTCTAACATTTGCCTTGTCAACGTTTCTTGATCGGCCAACAAATTTTTGAGATTGACTAATGAAGATTGATCTAACTAACCTTGTATTACGACAATGAAACTTTTAAATTCGAGTCTCAAATCACGTATGATTATTTATCTTATTCTAGATTTCGAAATTTAACTCGAAGAATCTAATTTTGAAATTTCGCGACAAATAGTTTTTACTTTGTTAAAATATTGGCTTACCGTCAGTCCTCCTTGAATGATCGAGAGAAACTCGTTTTCCAGAAGTTGAATCTCATATCATTTTTCTTCGAGAATAGTGTGACTAAAGTGTTCCATGCTTCATTGGGTGTGGTCTGTCTTTTATGTGCTCTCATAACTCTTTCTCTACTGTCGTCTTTATAGCAAACATAATCTTGCCGCTTTGATTCTCCACTTTTTTAGAGCCGTAGCTTCTTTGGCGATGTCACGTCACTTCCATCAACTACTTTCCACAAGTCTTGCTCTTGGAGATACGACTCCAAGCAAGTTTCCCATGTGATATAATTTTGGTTGTTGAGTTTCTTCATTTTATATAAGTTTCACAATCCCCCTTTATACATGAACTACAAAAACTCGAAAATTCGTCCTCCTATCACCTTGTTCTGATACAAATTGTTGAGTTTGATGCACTTCTCTTTTATTACAAAAAATGACACTTAATACAATTTATATAACAAACGCACCTTACTATTATTTTTGGAAAAAGAAGAATTCTCCACCATCTCTCCACTAACTATCTCTCGTATGTATGCTACCTCTCTCTACTTCACTTTCTTTCTTCTTACTCTTGCGCACACAAATACATCGAACATACATATATAGGTGTGCCCCCATGGCACATCTCAAAGTGATAAAAGGGAAATGTGAAAAAATTCTAGTTTTGTTTGAGGCTACCGCGTCAAGGGTTCGAATTCTGAAATATGAATTTAGTTCTTGGATAATTGCAAGTGTATAAGCAACCTTCAATCCTGTACCCTTAAAGGCATAACCTGCGATTTACCTCTTTCACCAAAGCTCAGGACAGGGCAGGTGGGGGCCGCCAAGAATGCGGTTCATCCTTTTTTTTTTTTTACATATATATAGGTGCTAATGACAGTGGAGGAATTTTCTAGATTATCCAGATATTTTTTCATGAATGGCAGTGGAGATTATTCAGCAGCCATTCCAGAATCTTCTTTTCTCAATTTCAAAAATTGATAGATGAATCTGAAGCATCCAAAATATTCTAGAATCTTCTTCAAAAGGAAATGCGGCATCTTCAAGACCAAGGGGAGAGCAATATGAAACTCTTTTATAAGAAAAAAAAAATCATAAACATATCTCGTTCAATATTTAATACAAATTTTCTATAAAAAAGAAGTATTCTTAAAAAATATTCCAATGCATGATTTAGTGCCTGTTTGACAATCATTATTTTATTTTATGGTTTGCTACATGATTATTTTTAACCACATATTTATATAATAAAATATTCTACATGTATACCAAAAAATTTTCTCTACTTTTTAACAACATATTCTCTTAAAAATACTATTCAAAACTCATTTTTTCCCAATTAATGAAAATCAATTAGGCCATTTATAGATAATTAGGGTTTGTTGGTGTTAGATTTTAGGTACAACCATCGACCCACTAAAGTGATTAAAAGGGCCTAGGTATGAGATCTCTAGGATCAAGATAGAAGGTTAAACCATGGAGTCCATCCCAATCAGATTGGTCACGAGTTCGTCGCAATATAAAATCATTATATTATGATCAAACTGAAAAAGTGTTCCTTAGTTACGTTGACACTTCCACAACAGCTAATCAGAGAAGATAGTGTTACTTTTGATTCGCACCAGGCATCATGTAATCATGATTTAGGTTACATGCTACATCCTATATGAAATGATGGTCTAACTGGCGAACTCAACATCCAATCATATATCTTCTAATAAGACGGTGCACACAAATCAAGGTCAAAACATTGTAGCTATTTGTTGATTTTTCTAATGGAATCAGGTTAAAAACAACTGCATACTTGTCCCTTATTAATTTTATTTTTTGAAAATTTGGTTATTCTAATTGGTGGCTATGGATAAACATGATGTCCTTCTGTAGAAGAATGAGTCGCTGAAGAAATTTTACCTAGTTACATATCACTTGATTATGATGTATAATAAATAAGTTGGCATAGCTTGGAGTGGTTAATATTTTTATTTCCACCTACTAATCCACACATTGAAAAATCAAAGTAATGGGAATGGGTTGGGACTTGGCCGTGGCCTTTCGCATGACACGTTTATTGTAAACGGAAGTAAAATTTAAATAAGTTCTTCTTAACATTCAATGAACGTCACAAAAAGTTGAACACAAAAGTTTAGACAATATTTAAAAAAGCTTTTTAAATAATTTTTTCGCAATAGTCAATGAACATTGCATAAAATAAATGGTAACGTTCACTGACGACGTTTTCTAACGGTCTTTGAATGTTATTGTATCCTTCAACTCTACAACAGCATTAAAGCATGCAACATACAACGTTTGAGCATTACGAAAAGTCTTTCACAACATTTACATTCTTTTTTTAAAAAAATTAGTGAGGTAACATGTTCATTGTAAAATGTAAGCAAAACTCAAAAAATGCTGTGTTTCATGCAATTTTGAATAAGAGTGCTCACCCAAGAAATGAAATGTGATTATCTAATAATTTATTTTGTAAAATAACTTGACCACAAACAAATTCCAGCCTTTTGCTGTAGCCTGTCGCTGAACAAGATTCAAGAACCCTAATAATAATAAACTACAATAATTCATTCAACCTTTTGCATTATTAAGGTCCCCTCCTTCTACTGTTTTTTCCTACTCACTGTCACTGCCAATGGTTTCTTAATTCTTCCCCTTATGGCTCATGCTCACTTGAGTCACTTCAATTTCTCTATCTACCAAAGTGTGTTTTTGAAGAAAAGAAATTTGTATAAAACCTTTTTCTGCTTGAGATGTTGATGATATGTGTATAGAATTATAAAAATATAAATATATATTGGTGTGTTGGTTTTGTTGAAGAAATGGGTTCGTGTGCTTCGGTTCACAAAAGTCGAAAATTATCTGCTATTAAGCTCCATCTATCATGGGGTCGAAAAATGACAAGTTTGTGGTGCCATCGCCCGTCAAAGAGAAGACTGCCGCGGTTACCAGAGGTGAGAGCACGATTGCTAACGTGGCTCTTAAGTCTCAGTGGTCACCGGCTCCTCCCACCACCACTTTTCGTGACTCTGGAACGACTTTCCATCTTTTTTTATTTATTATTTTTGTGAGAATTTGTTGCTATGGTTATTTGTAGATTCTTCAACTCTCCACTTTTTATTGTATACTTTTATTAATCTATTTGTTTTGATTATCTTTCCCCCTTCAATTCTTTGTATCTGATGCCTGTAATTTTGTTCTTTTTCAATGTATTCTACCAACATAGGTAAAGGCAGAACTTTAAAGTTAGGGGCCCAATCGAATTAGTAAAGAAGTTACGAGAAATTTTACAATTGAAGATTTACGTCCAAAAAAATCATACCCCATATAATTTTGCATCCGAAAATTTACATGGGATACGATTTTTTCGGATGTAAAGTTTTGAAATTTTTTTATTCATATTCAATATAAAATTTCATAATAAAATGATAAAATTCTATTGAGAAATTTGTATCGCAAAAATAATAAATGTTAATAAAATAATTGAATTTTTTTTAAAAAAATTGCGAGTTAAAAGCCTTTATTTAAGACTCACGTTTATTGCATCTTTAACTATTTTCCATATCTGTTTGAACTATTCGATATGCCTATGAAATAGTTGTCAAAATAAGTTTTGAGATAATATAAGCAATTTGTAGAATCGATTAACGTACGATCGTCAGAGAATTTTTAAAGTTAGCATGTTATTGAAATTTTTGAAATACTAATTTTGAGCTACCTACTTTGACAAGTCTTAACATTTGCTACGATTGATCGTTTCGTACGCCATTAATGACGTAGAAAACTAAATCGTGAGCACTTAGAAATGATATTAAGAATGCAATATTTCGATTTCGTTTCACATCCCATAATGACTTTAAAAATTGAAACAAAAACGTAGAAAATTTAATAGTGAAAAAATAGAGAGCAAAGTTGGGAGGTCACGTGACCCCCCATGCCACCCCCTGCGTCCGCCCATGGCTCCTAATAAAATAATTTTACATATAGATCCAAAAATTTTACTTAATTTTAATCACGTATTCTCAAAAAAAAAAAAAATTGAGTTGAAACGTAAGCTAAAATCACCTCAAATTCCCTTTTAGGTGAATTTGTTATGAAATGAAAATGATCCTTCATTAAACCTGGCACAGTATGGGTTGGTTCTAAGCATTTTCCTTACTCGGATAATAAGAGTTCAACAACCCCCTTCCCCGCTTTCTTGATTGGAGATTTTAATCATGTAGTGACTTCAAATCTAACAATCGTATGGCTTGTGGGAATATGTTAGTAAGTTCCAGCCTTCGTATCAAGTGGCCTATCTTTCCATGCATTGATGATTTATCGAGCCAGATGCTACAAAACTTGAGTAGTCATTTTCACTTTCTAATTGCCAGACTCCGAGGCATGGACCAGGCTCTTAAGAGGATGATGACAAATATGGTGAGTAATCATTCATGGCCTAATGAAAGGGAGTAACGATTGAAGGAGATGAAAGAAATTAACCCCCATCTAGCATTGCTTCCTTCTAAACCATCTAGCATTGTGCTTATTCTTAGTTATCCTTTGGACAATTGTATTCAACAAATTAACTCATCTTAGCAACCAGTACGACCGAATTCGTAGCGCTCACTCTAAGAATGAAAAAGGCAGATTCATAAGACAATAGTGGTATCCACAGCATTTTAATTACATGGCCATATTCCAACATAATCAGTTTTCTGATATATTTCATTGCATGATTATAGCACGATCATGTTGCACCATGTTAATCATTTTTTAATTGTGATATGTGATTGTATCTGAGGCATTTCAATTTCTTGCAGGTAGTGAAGAGGAAACCTTCTTTAATTCCCAACCTTGGTTAGAGTCCGACTGTGACGATGATTTCTTTAGTGTCAAGGGTGGTAATTAAATACTAAAACACGTTCTCAATACTCTACTTACCACCAATATGTGTGAAAACAGGTGGTGGATCCTAGATTTTTTGTTCAGTTGATCGGCTAATAAGCAAGTTGGCATTGACAACTGGTACAAAGCTAGCTTTTGTAATGTGGTAAACATTGATTCTGTTGTTTCTGGAACCTTAAAGTTAGAAACAAGGAGGAATGCAACGAGCCTAATTATGAAAAACTTTTGTCCAACAACTGCCACATCAATATCTACGAGGAATCTTGATGGAAATGTACTCAATGGCATGCCAAGGTTGTATCTTTTCTCACTACATTTTGATGAGTTCCTCTGTTGATCTAAATGCAGATTTTGCCTCATCTCGTGGAAGCACTCCGGTGAATAGGGATCTCGTACCAGAGGGAACCCCGAATTCAATACTTGAAGAATCTCCTTCAGATGAGAAAAGGAGACTTTCTGAACTCTTTCAAGAGAGGATACGTGTTGATCATGAAGAAGATGAGCCAAATGCTGCAGGCAACAAAAATGGGGTTCATTAGAAAACCAAAGCCGAGGCAAACTTCATCCCACCATCAAAATCTTCTAGTGGAACCCCTTATGCTTCTGGTGCTGACTCTGGGTACAGCAGCGAAAGAACTCCCAATGTTGCTTTTATAAGAGCGGAGGACAAATCCTTGAAGCCTGCAGAATGTTGTATTCCAAGGTTTCGTGCAAACTGTAGCTTTAATGAAAAAGGAAAAACAAGATGAGCTCTGCCAGTAGCGTTGGGTGAATTTATGCTACTCCCTCTGTCCATAATGATATATTTGTTTTCCTTTTTTGTTTGTTCCAAGTTATACGTCATTTTTCTTGTTGAGAGTATATTTAATTTCTTAATTTTCCAATGTATCATTATATTTGACAACTATTAAAATGAGTTTTCGAGAAAAATGAGTTTTGAAATATTGATATTTTAGAGAATGTGTGGTCTAAAAGTCATTTTTTTAAAAATTTATATGTAGAATATTTTATTATGAAAATATTGTGATTGAAAATGAGTTTTAAAAAAAAATTGTTTTAATGATTGTCAAACACGGGTTTAAGGGTGTGTTTGAATCTAATTTTGAGGAGAATAGAAATTTTGGAATAGTGATTGATGTGAGAATGTGTGGTGGAAAGTGATGAAAAGTTTTTGATTTGTATATAATAGTATTTTATTTGAAAAATGTGTGGTTGAAATGAAGAATGAGAATGAGAATGGGAATGAGAATGAGAAATTAATGGGTGCCAAACGGGGGCTAAGTTGTCTTGTTATTCAAATTATATTTTGAGTAAAAGTATATTAGGAAAATAATAATGCTATTTAGTCCCAGGGAGACCAGTTTAGATGACATTAATATGTCATTAAATGATAAGTAAATTTAAATAAATTATTTAAAAATGATTAAAAAATATTATATTATTGCTCATGAAGAGCATAAATTTAAAAGTTTCAATTCTCTAGGAATATTATCTTGTGCTACTTTATGAAAAATATCATATGATTTAATCTCAACATTTGAATTAAGTTTAAAATTCACCAATAAATTTATATGAAGCATCATCGATACTTAACAAAAGTACTAGTTCTTAGTGGATCATTCCTATTTAGAAGAATATTATTTTGAAATATTCCAAAAAAATGTTATATTATTACTTCTGAAGAAGTACAAATTATATAAGAATATTATATTATTTTTTATTAAAAAAAGCAATTTTTTGCAAGTTAAAATTTACTAAAATTTTTGAACAACACATTTTATCATTTTTATATTAAAATTTACTAAAAATCTATTTAAAAATGCTACTACTTTCTTGCAAATTAAATTTTTGTGACGGATAATCCGTACAAGATACGGGGTTCATTTGACTGGGTTATTGCTTCTTTTAGAAGAAATTTATTTTGGAAAAACTACATTAATTGATGTTAAGACTAATTTTTAGAAGAGTTTCCCATTTAAAAAGAGTTGGCGAATCGAAAAATGGCATATTCTTAAAGTACCATCCTTTTTCTCTTTCTATCTTTTTTATTTATTTTTTTTATTTTTAGTGGTGAAATATATATTCTCAGCCTGTAAACTTATAAATTAAGACGCCATTTGAGTTGTAAAACGTAACCAACCGGTACACAATTCCGTTTTACTCAAATCTGTGCAGTGACGGAGACGATGCTGGCGGAAACGAAGGAAATCGATTACGTGATGGAGGCGGCGTCGGGCCCACATTTTTCTGGCCTCCGCCTTGACGGCCTCATGTCTGCAGCAGCGAGCTCATCTTCTCCTCGTTCTTCCTCCACTCCTACTACTCCTGCTTTTTCCACTCCCCTTACCGATTCCTCTCTCCTCAAGCAGCCATTCGTTATTGGTAATTTGATTCTCACCAGTACTTCATGATTGGACTAGTTTGCTAACCCGACCTGATTAGCAGTCGGTTTTATTCGAGTTAGGTTGATGGCGACGGCCTTAGTCTAATTTTTCTTTATTTTCTTATAATTCGACATTCGAAATTCTTAGGGTCGTTCTTTCTCGGTGATTTTTTTTTGTTGGTGGAGTAGGGGTTTCGGGCGGTACGGCATCCGGGAAGACAACAGTCTGTGACATGATTATTCAACAGCTTCATGATCATCGTGTCGTGCTTGTTAACCAGGTTTGTGGGTGTTTTTTATTTTATTTTCTTTTATTTTTTAATATTCTGGCCGATTTCTGTAAATGCTAGGATTAACAAAAGCAGGCAGTTTTGAAATAGGTATGCTCTAATTATGTCTATTTTCTGTGCTTTTCTTAAACTGCAGCAAGGAAATGAACAATATGTTGATAAGAATTTAGCTGTTCAGCTGTTCTTTCTATATGTGTGTCTATTTTACTTTAATGAATGCACATTTCTGAGCAAAAAATCCTTATTTTACCCTGGTACATGTGTAGGATTCTTTCTATCGTGGCTTGACTCCTGAAGAGTTGCAACGAGTTCATGAATATAATTTTGATCATCCAGGTAACTTAGCATCCGTTTGAGCTTGGGTCTCCCGATCAAGCTGATTTGTTTCTACTTTTCAAACTTGTTTTGCTGTTATTGGGATTCATGGGAAAAAATATTTTTGTGCTAACAATCATGAAATAATCTACCTGCAGATGCTTTTGACACTGAGCAGCTCCTTGAGTGCGTTAATGAGCTAAAGAGTGGACATTCTGTACATGTCCCAATGTATGATTTTAAATCACATCAACGGTCTTCAGACAGCTTCCGACAGGTAAACATTTTATATCAGCTTAAGGAAGAGTGAGGTGTGGCAAACTTTTGGATTTGGAGTTACAAATTCAATATTTCATATTATTAATTAGAACCTAGATGAGGACTCTGCTATTCTTTTTCACATTCCTATGTTGTGAAAATATTCTTAATTCTTAGGAAAGATTAATAATGGTGATATGAGCAAGTTGGGAGGATTGTCTACCGTTACGAAGATCTCTTGAAATTATTAGTCATCTGGGAATTTTTTGAATAGCTCGATTTGGATTCTATCATAGAGCTATTGCAGCATGTTTGTGCGACTTGAGGGAAAGGGCACCTGGTTAGCCACCTTTGCAGTTTTGGAATCTTGAGTAAATTGGGAATGAAACGAAAAAAAATGAAATGGCTAATTTTGAATTTAGTCTCTTCCATTTCTTTATTATCCTAGTAATTTCAAATATTTGAATCTGTATTTGGTCTTTGACTATCAAGGGTTTTTGTGGTACCCAGACTGAATGATTGTTATGATCTGATGACCAATTTGCATTAATATATAATTATGATAGTTACATGCTCATCAGTGTTTTCTTATTTTGTGGCATTGTGCTAATTGACATATGCTTAAGAAATCCTCAGGATTCTAATCTTTCTCTGTGTCGGGAATTGTGGCTTTCTTTGGGGAAAAGGAGGGGATGGAATTGTGGGAGAGCAATACTGTTGATGTGCTATTGTTGATTTCTGCTGAATCTCGATTTAATAGCTATCAAAATTACTGACTTAAAAACTTTGTTAGGTGAATGCCTCTGATGTAATCATCTTGGAGGGGATCCTCGTCTTCCATGATCAACGTGTGCGGAACTTAATGAATATGAAGATTTTTGTTGACACAGGTTGAACTTAGCTGTGTATTGTTGCATCTAATTTTATTATGTTATATTTCTAAAGAAGTTGGAGTTAGTCGTCAGCTTCTCCCTTAAAAGTCCAAATTTCTTTAAAATGAGAAAAAGAGAAACCACAAATCGTGTTCTAAGATTGGTAATAGGAGTCAAGATTGGATATTAGATTGATGTTAGCAGCATTAAGAGACCTCAGGTTTGTGGTCACTGTGGTTTTGCATGTTATAATTTTGGAACGATGGTTGTAGTTTTGTTTAGTGTGTAGGGAGAAGCAATTGCAAGGTGGGAAGGAAAGGGGTCGGGAAGAGAGTACTTAGTTTGTTCTCTGGTGAGATGTATATATAGTGCATTCAGGTGTTAACAAGTGTTCATTTTAGGGAGGCCTGGAAATTGAACTAGATCTGAATGCAGACATATGGGTTATTTGAAGTTGGAGATTCTCTTCCAATTTTCCTCTTCTCATGGAGCAGCTTAGATATAAGCCTTCTCTCCCCTGAGAATTTGGAGATGGATTAACGAGTATTCACTTTAGTGATCATATCTTCTCCCTTTTTTCTCAATTTCTCTCATATTAATGAGTTACTTCTTTGAGTTTCTAGTAATCATCTCTTGTCCCTTTCTCTCAATTTCTTATACTGTAACAATTGATCGATTTAGATGCTGATGTGAGGCTTGCTCGTAGAATACGGCGTGATACAGTAGAGAGGGGTAGGGACATAAATTCAGTTCTTGAACAGGTAAGCTTCTTCTTTCTTAAAATTCCTTTTTTTTTGTGGTTAATCAGTAAATCCATGTGCTGTAGACATCTGTCTCTTTCTGGTTGTTAGATGTATCAAGGCAGTTTTCATGTTTATGGCATATCCTCAATTGATGTTCAATTCATTCTACATGTACTAAAAAATCTAAAGAATAACTTAAAGAACTCTTACATTTTCTAGTCATCTGCTAGTTTTTTCTTTAATAGATTTTTTCAGACATTTTTTTATCATTCTCCTTGGTTATAGTTGGTAGACCTAATGAATGGTGCATTAACTTCTGAATTTCTGCTTGAGATGCATCAAGATTATTTCCTCTATACGTCCAGCCACCTTATATCATATGTTTATGGTAAGTGCTATGTTTTGGTCTGCAGTATGCAAAGTTTGTCAAACCTGCTTTTGATGATTTTGTTCTGCCATCGAAGAAATATGCTGATGTTATCATACCCCGGGGTGGTGATAATCATGTTGCAATCGATTTGATTGTGCAACATATTCACACAAAGCTTGGCCAGCATGACCTTTGTAAAATATATCCCAATGTGTATGTTATTCAGTCGACATTCCAGGTATGCCTTGTACTTTTTTCATGATTGAGATTTCATGTTCAGTCGTTACTTAACCGAAGAAACTAGCATACAAAATGTATTTTGCAACAGCATTTGGTGGGAAGGGGAAAGGAAAGATGTGATGTATAGGTACACTTATATTATGTCAGGTTGTGCAACATATTGGTAACTGTTTACTGATGGAAGTACATAAAAAGTTACTTTCTTTACAATGGTGCTGCGGCAAATGTGAAACAAGAAAAAGATAAAATAAAGTGACTGAATATTAAAAGCTTGTGTTAGTATAGCCTTCTCTTTATTCTCATTATGACACGATAGGAGTGGAATTTTCATTTTTGAAAATTTCAGTCATTACGGTTTAATCTTCAATCTATTCATCTTTGTTCTCTTTTCGGCTCTCTAAAACAATAATTAATTATGCTTGCGCTCTGGATGTCTACAGATAAGAGGCATGCATACCCTGATTCGCGATCAAGATATATCGAAGCACGACTTTGTATTCTATTCTGACAGGCTTATTCGTCTGGTGAATTTTTAATCATCTTAATCATGTCAAAAGTACAAATTCACTATATTTTCCAAACATGGAAGTTTTTGATAAGTGGTATTTCAGATTGTGGAGCATGGTCTTGGTCATTTACCCTTCACTGAAAAGCAAATAGTTACTCCAACAGGTATGCTAAATAAATGTATTCTTGGGGAAGCATGCGCTCAATTTTTATTTATTCTTCTGTTTATTTTTTACGCTCAAAATTTTCATCTCCAGCTTGGTTTGCACATTCTCTCATTAAAGTGGATCTTTGAGCAAAGAATCGCTGTCATGATTGTCCTGCCTGGAGACTTCAATAAATCTTGCTTATAACGTGATAGAGATAAGATTACATGCATTCATGCTTTGTTGCTGGGTTAGCTTGTTTCGACTCTAGGAGGCATAGAAACCTCTCTGAAGGCTGCTATTTATTAGCCAAGAGCAATTAGAAGACAAAAGAACAAAATAGAAGAGGGAGGCAAAATCAACATGGTTTATATGTTTAAAAAATATTTGATTTTATTTGAACATCTAGCAATGGATCGAATGGAGTGGAAGAAAATAGACTCGTAGCTGGTTTCAATTTTATTTGAAATAAGACTTGGTTTGTCATTTTTTCCTTCATCATTGTGGTCCTCAATTTCTACGATGTTGGCACTGTTTCCTGAATATCTACCAGATGTGAAAATAGAACTGGCTAAATTCTTCTAACTCATAATTTAGGTTTATACTGTAAAAGAAGTGGGTAAGATGTATATTTTTGTATGACAAATAAGTTTTGAACAAACTATATTCAAACCATTTTTTAACCTGCATGTTAAATAGAACGATTGGTTGTCAACCAGTTTCCTCAACTCATTTTCAACCCATGCTAACCTACCCAAGCAACCTGCTTCTCTGTGACTGTGAACTCCAACACTGATATTTGAACTAGTTTGTTTGCATTCTCAAAACCTGCTAAGCATAGAAGTTGCTGATATGTGAATTTTTGAAACTTTGCTGGGATTCTACTGCAGGGTCGTTATATACTGGTGTCGACTTTTGCAAGAAATTGTGTGGAGTTTCCATTGTTCGAAGGTGAGGGAAGTAGTCAGCTCTCAGTAAAATGCGACTGTGGTTTCATTAATGTTGGTTTACTTATTAGAAGAAAAGGTTTTATTGGATTCTTCGAGGAAACATATTTAATATTTAAAATATTACTTGTATTTCAAAATTTTACTTTTGAACTCCATGTCATCTAAAATTTGATTTGTAACATGAATTGGGTTGGGGATATTTTACTGTATAGGTTTAGTCAATTTCTATCCTTTTACCATTTTTTCTTCTTGGGTGGCTTTTTACCCTTTTTTTGTTAGTTGAAAAGTGTTGCTCATTTTCTGTATGGATTTTTGTTGTCTTTGGTGTCCTAACTAATCGCAGTGGTGAAAGTATGGAAAATGCTATGCGTGCTTGTTGCAAAGGAATTAAAATCGGGAAAATTCTGATCCACCGTGATGGTGACAATGGGAAACAGGTGATCTTTCACTTGGTTTCTATAATGGGAGCCTTCTACCATGGTTTCATATTGCAATAGGTCAATGATTGAACGTGTAATGTTTTGCCCCTTTCTTGCCTATTTAAACAGCTTATATATGAAAAACTTCCAAAAGATATTTCAGAACGCCATGTCCTCCTCCTAGATCCAGTCCTTGCTACAGGTAGCAGAATTTTCTCATTCATAGTAGCATGGAAAATTAATCTTCTAGCACTAGGGTGGTTTCTAACTTCCTTTTTGTATTTTCTGCCGCAAAGTGGAGTACGGGGGATTTGCAGCCATTGAGGCTATACTTCCCTCTTTTCTTTTATGACATTAGACTTAACTTATCGTTAATTGTTTGTTGAAGGTAACTCTGCTAATCAGGCAATTGAGTTACTCATACAGAAAGGTGTTCCAGAATCTCATATTATTTTCCTAAACCTCATCTCCGTGAGTGCCTTCTGTAACTTTTTTGAAGGACTCCTTTTACTCCCTTCTTTTGACAGTATTGCCACATGTTCTCACTTGTTATTTTGCTTTATATTTGAATATAGGCACCTGAAGGAATACAGTGTGTTTGTAAACGTTTCCCCTCCTTAAAAATTGTGACATCAGAGATTGATGTGTCGCTGAATGAAGAATATCGCGTGATACCAGGTATGGGAGAATTTGGGGATCGTTATTTTGGCACGGATGATTGATCTACACAGGTTCTGATGTTGCTCGTTACTGGTTGGTCTGGTCATTAATTGTAAATTAATTCAGTCAGTCCAGTTCTGTCTACTCATTGTGATGTTCCCACGATTTCTGTTTGAATATGGGATTGCATCGTATTGTGGTTATCTTTATTTAGTATTAGTTGCTTCAAATTTTGCAAATTGAATCATATAAATCAACTTTTCGTTTCTTTACCTCTTAAGCATATAATACCTCAATTGGTTAGATTGAATATTTCAATTTGTTTTGCTTTAAAGATATTTGTTTGCATTTGCACCCTTAATTCTTAAGGTAACAGGGTCATGTTTCGCAAGTCGGTGTCACTGGCACTTCAAAATTCCTTTAATGCAGAGATCCTGTATTCCGGGAGATTCATCTCGACGCACAATTACAAAATCTGAACTGACTACTCTCCACAGATGAGTCAAGTAAGAACTGTAACAAACAACCAATCTAATTCTTCATCGACAAATTGGAAATATGCATGCCTCCCATAGTTGTTTAGGGCTAGAGTTCCACACCGAGGAATAACCACCATTTGTCATTTTCACCATCCTTGCTCTCTATAGAAACTAGATTTTCACGATGGCTTATTTACCTCATTACACTTGTTTGCAATGGTGAACCAGAGTCCAGGATTGTAAATGTAGATAGAAGGGTTGAGCAATTCATTGTACGACAGGTTCAAGAGATTCAATTACGTCATGTCTGTCATGCTTTGAGGAATTAGGCCATTTATTGGAAGATCAGTTAGTCCTTCTAGTACTTGGCTTGATGAATTGTTGCTCACGTCAATGACAGTAGCCTTGTACCCTTTAGCAAACACAAGAAGTTTGCAAATTACTCCCAACCTTCAACTACAATTCGAGTAAAGATGATCACTTCTCTTTTTGGAAGATAAGCCATAATGCCTTCTTCAATCCTGCACCAAAATTTGAGGTAAATTCTGCACTATTTTATAATAAAAATCTACAACCATTACACCAAATGAAAAGTGTTTAATAATTTTCTTAATTTTTTTAATTCTTAACAACTTATTTATTTAAAAAATTATTTATTTATTTATTTTACAACTACAAAATTACTAAATAAATAATTACGTTAAATTAATGAAAATATTAAATTCATTAATGAAATATTTACATTATTATAAATTATTATAAATGCATTAATGAACAGTGTTCGTTATATTTTAATTTTTTGTATTCTTATTTTAATTAATTCATTAAATTTTATTTTTTACATTATTAAAATTTATTATAAATGCACATAATAATAATAATAATAATAATAATAATAATAATAATAATAATAATAATAATAATAATAATAATAATAATAATAATAATTTATTGTATTAAAAAATATATAACACAAATTACACAAATATCCTAATTCATTTGTTTGGACAATGAGTAATATATGAAAAAAATACATTCGAAGAAATTTTATTATTTTTAAGTTAGGTCAAACATGTGGCATTTCATACTGTTCAAATAAATCATTTATCTTTACTTTAATCAATAAAAAAATTCGTTATATAATAAACTAATTTGATTATAAGTGAACTATTTAAACTTAGTTATATATATGTGAGATAAAATACATAATTTTATAACGAGTTATTTGTGTATTATGAATATAAATAAAGATTGGCATAGAGATCCCTCACTTCGTGCTACAATGATGATCACAAAAACCATCGCACAACGCCGCAAAATCACTACAGAAGAAACCACATCGAAGCGGCTGAGCAAAGGTCACAAGCTGCTTCGCGCGACACTGGTGTGGGACTGCATCACGGCAAATGGAAAACGATGAAGGGGAGGAGGGAGAGGAGAGGGAGAGCAACGACTACACTGCCGTAGAAGTTCCACTTTGAGCCATGTGAAATATGGTGCCAGCGGTAGTAGTGCCAACGGCGACGGATGGCTAGAGAGTAGGTGGAATAGAGAGAGGAGAGAAAATGGAAATAATGAAATAATTAGAGTTTTAGTGTGTATGATTGGGTAGAATGAATATGTATATTAAATTTGTAATAAAATTATTAATATTTTAAAATTTTAATTATCATCTGATTTTTGAAATAAAAACTTGTAAATTTGAATTTTGAAATGGAAAGTTTAAAATTCTGGTTTCATGTAATTTCTGCAAAATGAAATGGAGACTTGGCTACATAGACATAGAGGCCCACGGGGCCCATAAACCCTAAGGGTCCGTTTGATTGCAAAGTTGGAAAATGGGTTGAAAGAAAATGTTTTACAGGGAATTGATTTTCATAGAAAATATTTTACTGGAAATTGTAATTAATTGTGTTTGATTGGTAAAATTTTCTATAGAAAATGTAGAAAGTTTTGTGTCCATTTGACTTCATTTTTTATGGAATTTGTCCATTAAAGTGATAATTTTTTCTACCATTGGGTCTAAAATTTGTTCCAATTGTAAAAAAAAAATTTTGAAAAAAAAAATTGAAAAAAAAAAAATTTACTATACCGAATATCATTCGTTTGACTTTGTTTTGCATAGAAGTTGTCAATAAAAGTGAAAATTTTTTTTACCATTGTATCTAGAATTTGTTCACATTGCAACCAAAAAAAAAAAGGAAAAAAAAAAAAATGGTGGAAAATGATTTCCCACCAAATAGGTGAGAAAACAAAATCAAGTTTTTGTGCATCAAAGGATTGTACCTAGAAAAAGGTGGAAAACCAATTCCAGGGAAAAAACGTGTCATCTAACACGACAAAAGTAGGAAACGGAATTTCAATTCCAACTTCCATGAAAAATAAAGGGCTATCAAACAGGTCCTAAGAGTCTTGCCAGTGGATAAGATTGTCCTATTGCACAATGTTGACTGTTGAGGCGCCAATTCTACTATTAGGGCGGTGGCATCCCCAAACACTCCTTATTTTTAACAATATAAAATAACGTTGTCACACGTATGATGGAGGTACATGCTGAAGTGATAGTGATGCTGAGTTGTCCAAACTTTTCTTCACTTCATGCGCAGCGTTCAACGAGCAAGCGATCCAATTGCGAGTCAGTAATTTTGAAAGCCATCCTCCAATTAGTTGGTTAGATCCTCTCTCACTTGAATTTAGTAATATATACTCTTGTATTTTCACAATGTTTTCCCATTAACTGGAAACTTCTTTCAACCTTCAATTATGCATAATGAAGTCTTCAACCATACCATTCAGATATATCCACGCAGTCAATCAAATGAAACTAAAAACCCACAATTACATTTTGAAATTAAATATCTTATGTCCATCAAATAGAAATGCAACAATCAAAAAAATTCCTTGGAATTGCCATTTACTAAAATTATCTTTCAATTACACAGCAGTACTCTAATGAGAGAACATGGAGAGACGATTAATAGGGAAGGTTGCCTTCAGGAAGATCCCAGTTATCTTCCTCCTCTTTCTTCTTGTTCCCGGATGTATTTTGTCTATCTTGAGTGAAGTTTCTTAATTGAGGGCGCCTGTGGTAAAAGTAAAATCATCGGTGAATTACTTTATCAAGAACTGGATTACAAAATTAAAATGCAACTGCTGCAACGCAAACAAATGGGCCCTTGGCTTTGGGATGTCCAATATCTGCTCTAAGAAGCTAGATCACTATGAAGCAAAACGGAGATCAATTTTTCTCACATTTGGAGAGGGAGGGGTAGTCACCACAGATTGGATGGCTAATGCTGGTTGTCTTGAAAAATGCTACAATTGAAGGAGAAACTCTGGGCATCCTCAAGTTGGGCGTATCGAACATAAGGCCTTCCAAGGCATAGTGTAAAGGAATTTGTGGTGGTGGGTGTGTGGATTTCCATTTTTGTTTTATCGACTACTTAGAAGATGGTACAGTTATGGGTTTGTAATGGTAGTACTACTCCCCAAGTTTACATTTTTATGAGCTCACTTCCCTATCTTCTCCAGAGAGGATTTTCGTTTTCTACACCAAAAGGGAAAATAACCCCAAAACTCAAGTACCACTAAATTAAACAATAAACTAAAGAAACAACATAACAAGCAACACGAGCCTATGAATCAAAATTATAGCAAGTTAAATCGCCCAACTACACATAAACAGCAGAAATTGACTAAAATATCACTAATATTCAGCTAATTGATCACAAATTTGTGCACAATTATTATAATTCTAAAGATAAAGAGCGAAAGGGAGAGATAAGAAAGGGAACCTGCGACGGTTGCGCTTGGCAGCCTCGCGGGTCTTGCGCTTCTTCTCGTCCTGCTTGTTCTCGAAGAAGCGGCGGCGCTTGCATTCCTGAATGACGCCAGCTCTCATAACCTCCCTTCGGAACCGACCAAGTAGCTTCTCCTCCGGCTCGTTGTCATCGACGATAACCTGGACATTATACGCCGACCGGAAGAAGAGGGTGTTAGCGTACGCGAGGGATGGGCACACGACGGAAATGACATCAGAAGAGCGGGAGGAGAATGTATTTGTTTGGAGTTCATTTGAGGAGACTAGTGGGGCCCACCGGTCTTCCGTGGTGGTGGTGGCAGCGGAGGAGGAGAGGGGGAGTTGGAACGGCGCAGCTTTGGTCGGAGCAGATGGTGGTTTTGAGGGTGTGAAGAAAGAGAACAGGTTGGTTATGGATGTGGCAGCCATAATTGCGGTTTGTGTTCCTGTTCCAATTCCACTGGTTTTTGAGCTTTTTCTTTTTCTTATCTGGATTTTGGATAGGATCACTTGGGTCGGGTCATGACACATTTATGGGGCTCGATTGAATTGTATGACTAGTTGGGCAGGCTCATAATGGGCCTATGGAGAAAATTACCCGAAAACATGCATTTAAGTTTCCAAATTCACAAATCATGTGTAAAGTTTATTTTATCAAAAATCAGGTGGTAATTATATTTTATAATTATAATTATTCAAAATTTAAAATCCTAATTTATCATTTTCTTCCCAACTCTCTAACTCTCTCGTCTCATAGCTCATTTCTCTCTCCCTCTGTTATCCTACAGTCGTCGGCGCAGGAGACAACAACGGATGAGTTGACGTCGCCGGCCGATGCTGTGAGAATCACGGGTGCCAATGTTGCAGTGTCGTGATGTCGCCGCTGCCATTCGCAGCAGCATCGCTTCGACTGATGCCGGAGACTCATCACGGCGTGGCGACGTCTTTACGGATCTATTATTTTTCTTCTTCTTATCCCTTTTTTTAATGCGGTTGGGTGCGGTTATGGTGTTGGTGGTGTTATTGTGGTGATCGATCCGTTGCTGTGGCGATGTTTTTGAGGTGATTTTTGTGATGGTTGGTTGGTGGTGGATTTCAAATGGTGGTGATGGTGTTTACGGTGCGACGGTAGTGGTGGTGCACAGTGGTGTTGTGGTGGTGGCGACAGTGGCGGGGTGAGGATTGCCATAGTGGTAGTGGCGTTATTCAGGTTAATGCTAAAGCTCAAATTCCACAATATCTTCCTATTCAAACTTAACTTTGAATCAATTGATTTTTAGGGAAAATGATGAAGATTGATTTTAGTGGCCTCGCGGCCTTAGCCCCGCTTTGTGGCAACATGGATGAATTGTGTAATGAAATATCGACCAAATATGTGTTTGTTGTGACTAGTTGTGACCGATTGTGACTGTTTGTAACTGATTGTGACTGGTTAATTGTAACTCGTTGTGATCAATTGTGATTGATTGTGACTAATTGTGACTTGAAATTCTGGAAATTTTTTGGAAGTTGGGAGTGGGTGGATGGGGTGGGTAGGTTGATCGGAGCATGTGTTGGAGTGGTCATTTGAGTAGTTTGCCGGAGGGATCGCCAAATAGACATCGGAGCGAGCGTCGGGGTGATTGGCAAAGGGACCACAGTAAAACTTTTCTCAAAGCTAGACACCCTTCAGTGTCTTTTTAAGTTAATATCATAAATAAAGAGAAATAAATGAAAAAAGGAAAATATGAAGGAAGAGAAATGTTTAATCTGAGATTTTCTGGAATTTTTTAAGTTGCCGACGGCGGCCGGAGAGATCGCCAGAACAGTTGCCAGAGTGGATTGCCGCCTTCGATGGAAAGAAAATGTAGGGAGAGGATAGAGAGTAGAGAGAGAGAATGATTTGGATTTGGATTTGGATTTGAAATTTAATAAATTGGGGTAATTATGTTATATTATAATTAAAAATATTTAATAAAGTGATTTAACACCTGATTTTTGAAAAAAAATTTGGAGTTTGTTATTTTTGAAATGTAATTCTTATATATAGGATTTATGAATTGTTCCTATTTAAATTTGTGGAAATTACATCGTACCAGAATTTTAAACTTTCAAATTCAAAGTTCAAATTTACAAATTTTTATTTCAAAAATCAGACGATAATTAAAATTTTAATAATTATATTATAAAATTAAATATACATATTCATTCTACCCAACCATGCACACCAAAACCTTAGGGGCCGTTCTTTTCATGTTTCAGTTTTGTGTTTTGAGTTTTGAATTCATTTTGGGTTTTGTGTTTTGAGTGTCTATTTTGAAATGGTTGAAAATGTGTTCTTTTTGGCATTTTGAAAAATTGTTTTCGAAAATAAAAAAAACAAAAACGTGTTCTCTTTCTTTCCATTTTCATTTCGTTTGGGTCGTCACTCTCTCACTCTCTCCCTCCTCTTCCTGCGAACGGCCCTCCCTGCGAACGGCGATCCCGACGAGCGGCGCGGTGGTGGTTTGCGTTTGGGCGCTCCCTGCAATCTCCTTCTTCATCTTTAATTTTTTCGTTCTTTGATGCGGTGGTTGGTTGGGTTGCGAGCGGCGATGGTTGCATCGCAACTTGGTGATGGCTGGTGCAGGCGGTGGCTGTGGTTGGGTCGCGATTCTAGTGCGATTTTGTGATGGTTGGTTCGCCATTTTGGCTGGGCGATGGTGGTTTTTTTCTGGGGTCGATTTTGGCTTTGGCTTTGGCGGTGGGGGAATTTCTGGGGTGACGATTTTGGAGGGTGGTGGTGGGGGTTTCTGGTGGTAATTTTGGTGGTGGTGGTGCGGTGGTGGTGCAGTGGTGGTGCAGAAGCAGTTATTGCCGGTTCAATTTTGGAGGATGATTTTTGATTGATTTTGGTATATGTTTGGGTAGTGGTTTGTGTGGTTATTGAAGAAGGGATCGAGGGCTTCACATTGGTATGAAAATCCGGTGGTGGTGGAGGAGGATGACCAGAGTTAGAGGGTTGGAAAGTTGTTGCTCCTGGGTTTTGGAAGAAGAATGAACAGTGGCCTTTGTTTAGCTATTTCCCGTGTTTTGGTTGTTTTCGTGGAATTGGCTTGAAAATGTCCAAAACAACGTTTTTCTCGTTTTGTGTTTTGTGTACAAAAAATTTTTCGTTTTCAAAAACGCGTTTTCGAAAATAGGAAAGTAAACGCGTTTTCACTGTTTTGGAAAACCGAAAACAGAAAACGATTCGAAAACGCCAAAGAGAACGGCCCCTTAATTATTTCATCTTCTACATTTTCTCTCTTTTCTCTCTATCCCTCTCTCCCTCTCTCTACTTCACTGTCGCCCATTTTTTCTCCTCTCTCTATCCCACACACTCTCTACTCTACGCTCCCTTTTCTCTACCTCACCGTCGCCGCCAGAAGAGAAGATGTCAGAGTAGCGCTGCTCGAGATCGCATACCGTCGTCGGCAGCGATCTGCCCGCCTTCACCCGTACCCCAGCGATCTGTTGAGCAGCCGCTGCGACGGATTTGTCCTTACAGTGATCTACAAAGCACCACATGGTGGTGGTGGTTCAATGATGTTGGTCGTGGTGTGGGCTGTGTCGAGGAATGAAGATGATGGTGTGGTTTGAAGTGAGTGGTGGTGCCAACGATGATGGATGTTAGTGGGATGCAGTGGTGGTTCACGACTAGGGATTATGGTGGCGACGGCGATGGTGGTTGCTATAGGGTTTGGAAGAAGAAGACGCAATATTGAATTTGGGTTAGCTAATGAGGTAGGCTGGGTGTGGGCTATAGTGAGGTTTTGGGTACTAGAGAATTTTGAAAGTGGATGTGGTTTTTTTGGTGGCGGCGGCGACATCGATGGCGATAGGTTTGTCACGATGGTGGTGGAATGGCGTAACGATGTGGTGGTGTTTTTCTGTTATGTGTTGATTAGTTTGAGGTGGTTGTGTTGCTGTCAGGAGGTGGTGGTGATGGTGGTTTTGGCGACAAAAGTGACGGTGGTGCTGCTGGAAGGAGTGGTGCGGTCATGGTCATAAGTGTTGATTGTGGTCACAAATTATTTGGTTTATTGTGACCATTAAATTGATTAATCTGTGACCAATAAACAATACGTTACCAATGAAAAAGATAAATTGTGATCAAGAAATAATGTATGACCTAATTTTTTTAATTTGTGACCGATAATTTAACAATTTATGATTGTCTATTAAGTTGTGACTTATAATATTTGTGATTTGTGACCGATAAATAAATTGTAACGTATAAATTTTTTATTTATAACCGACAAAAAAATTGTGACCTATAAAATTTCTGAATTGTGATTGTAAAATAATTTGTAACATATTAAATTTCTGTTTGTGACCGAAATATAATATGTGACTAATTAAATTGAAAGATTTGTGATCGATGAATAAATTGTGATGTATACATTTTTGATTTATTATCGATGAACAAATTGTGACCTATAAAATTTTTGAATTGTGATTGTAAAATAATTTGTGACATAAAAATTGTGATTTGTGATCAATTAATAATATGTGATCAATTATATGGAATTGTGACCTTAATATATTTCATTAATAAAATATATGTTTAATTAATTAATTTATAAATAAATTTTGAAAAAGTCTGAAATTTTAAATTTTAGGTACAACTTAACCCGTGAGTTATGTAATCTTCCCTTTAAATTTCTGGACCTCCTTTTTGAACTGTTATTGGAGGAACATACAACGACCTAAATTTATGGAGAGTGGCCTTAAACTTTTATTTCTAGTATCTCAAGTCTTCTATATTTGCATTTGGAGCTCGCATCCCTATTTCTTGACATTTTTGCATGCTACTATTCTCTATATTATTTCACTTTTGTTAAGTTTATAGATAGAAATTACATTTATTTCTTCACATGGGTAATGTATTTATGAGCAATGTTGATGCCACTGCCACGTTAGGTGATGATCGATCATCAACGCTTGTAAGCAATATCTCTGGTTATATTTGATAGTTGAATACCTAAGGCGACAAGTGTTATTCTAAAACTTGACAATAAGCACAAGATACGGCTTTATGCATGCATGTGCAAAAAGCCAATACCACCTTACTCTAATATGATTCGTAGTATCATTTTATTAATAATTATGAATAATGACTAGTGATGAAATAATCTTTCATTTGCCCTTTCGTACAAGAGACCACGTGACATGAAATTATTAAAAGAAAGTGCTGCATTTTCAAGAAAGTTTATGCATACTATATTTCAACTGTGCACCAATTTGTTGACAAGTTTAGCAAATATAAAATTAGATATTATATATCTGCAATATTAATATGATTGTGTTTGATGCACATTAAAATGAAAAAAATGCATTTTTTTTGTGATGTGATGGTGAATATGTGGTTAAAAAAGAAGGAAAAATGATTGATATGATGAAAAATATTATTTTATTGAAGAACGTGTGGTTAAAAATGAATAGAACAATGATAATGAGAATGAGAATATGGCTCAAACATGGGCATATGTTACTGATAAGATGGCAGCGCATCTAAAATTAATGTAGAATCCATGGATTCTTAGAAGAGAACTTTTGATACGAAGAAATAAAGATCGATGAATTCTAATATAATTTGGGATAAAAAATTTAATGGGTTGGTTTCAATCGGCACTCAAGTTATTTGAGTGAAAAGGATTTGGCTCGTGGTGGATTCAAGTTAATCACATGCATATACCACTGTCATTAAATTTTATGGATGCAATAAATTTTATTTGAATTCTTAACTTAAAAAAAAAAGGATTATTTCAGTAAAAAAAAAAAATTCAATATTTTCATCTTGGCCCGCAAACTTACTAAAGTATATTTACTAGTACGACTTAGGTGGCAGTTCTACAGAAAAACTTTTGGGAATTCCCACGACAAATGGGCATAGAAAGAAGGTTTCCTTGAAATTAGTTAAAAATAAAAAGGAACATAGCGCTAAAAAACTGGGAACCAATTAGAAAAGAAATTAGTGGTACTTATAGTTAAGGTTTGAACATGCTCTTCAAAATCTTTAGTTTAAAAGACAAAGTTTCGACCAATCCCACTTGTTTGTGGGTTTTGGGTTTATATCCACCACTTTCACTTTCTATAGTTCAGTGGGGTTACAAATACAGTTTAGGTGGCGTAATTTCATCTATCATTTAATGTCCATTAACGCCATCTAAACTGTATTTGTAATCCAACGAGAATGAATAGCATTACTAATTGGGAAAAGGATTTGTTCGTTAATTATTCGAGCACAATCTATCCACAATATCCAAATAGGAAAGTACAGAATTGTGGAGTTAGAAAAGGATAAAAAGAAAAGTGTGATGTGAGTAGGATAGATGTTTATTGATTAGCTCGCTCACTATACACTAACTAATTACGCCGTTAATTCTTGACGTTGGATATTTATTAGCAATACTACTGTTTAAGAAAAATCGTATTCATATACGTGTTTAAATTCCGTTGATCAAATACTGGGGGCCCTCTTTGCACCTGTCGTCTCCCTTTTCTATCTATCTATCTATTTATACTGATGAGGATGAAGGGAGTTACTAGTGAATCCAAAACCTTATGTCCTTTTTGACTTCCCCTGGTACGCCTATCTTTCTTGTTTCTTCTTGGCAATTCACGATCTCTACACGTATAAATCTAGTTCCAGAATTTGGACTTGGTTTTGATGTTGACATTTCACTTTATATGGATTATTATGCATGATGTGTGAATTTTTTTATCTTTTCTTTTCTTTTCTTTTAATTAGATAGATGAAAACTGGAGCTGAAGCACACACGAGAAACTGAAGGGATATCGTATGAACAAGTTTAGAATGTGGGAGAATGACGATAAACCAGATCACAATAGGTCTTCCTCTTCTGGTGATGAACCTCAGGATGCACATTATTCTCACTGGTCATCGCTTAGCTATGAGTTAGAGAACCTAGTTTTTGCTAGATTTCCAAGGTCAGAGTACTGGAAATTAAGCTTTGTGAATAAGAGGTGTTTGGCTCTTTTAAACAGTGGTGAGCTTTATAAGATTAGGAGGGAAATTGGATTTAAAGAATCTTCTGTTTTCGTGTTGGCAATTGGGGAAAGCAGTTGGTGGACATTTGATCGAGAATTTAAGTCTCGTAGGAAGCTGCCAATTTTACCATCAGATTCTTGTTTTTCATTGGGAGATAAAGAGTCCCTTTGTGCCGGGACTCATCTTCTTGTCTCAGGCAATGAGATAGATGGTCTTGTTCTTTGGAGATACGAATTGGCAAAGAATAAATGGTACAAAGGTCCATCTATGATTAGCCCAAGATGCTTGTTTGCATCTGCAACTTGTGGTACCTCTGCTTACGTGGCCGGTGGGATAGGGGCAGCAGCGAACAGTGAAGTCTACGATTCTGCTGAAAAATATAATCAAGATGACGGATCGTGGGAAATACTTCCAAGGATGAAGAGGAGGAGGAAACTTTGCTCTGGATGTTACATGGACAATAGATTTTACGTGATTGGGGGACGAAATGAACATGGAGAACTAACATGCGGTGAATTTTTCGATGAAACTATAAATAAATGGAAGCTCATACCAGACATGTTGAAAGATGATCCAGTACAATTAGCCCATTCACCGCCTCTTGTTGCTGTTGTAAATAACGAGTTATACTCACTCGAAGCTTCTTCAAACCAGCTGAAGATTTACTTGAAGAACACGAATGAATGGAAGCATTTGGGGCCAGTTCCAGTACGAGCTGATGGCAGCAGAGGTTGGGGTGTTGCATTCAAGTCTTTGGGAAACGAACTGTTGGTAGTAGGAGCATCCTCTGCCGGTAATTGCATGGCCATATATACCTGCTGCCCAGACGCTAATACCGGGGAAATCCAGTGGAGACCTGTTGACAGTGGCAGAAATCGACTTAGTCACTTCATTTTAAATTGTTCCATAATGGTAGCTTGACTTGAGGGAGGAAGGAAGAAATCTTAAAGAACCAGGATCCCAAATCATGATATTAAAGAAACACCAGATACCAAGATTGTTTCCGTAGTTAATATCACTCTGTGAATGTATGTGTGTAATCTGAATATCACTAATCCAATCGGTACCATCATTTCTGTATCTATTGAATAACATTGGATTAACCTCGTCAAAGTATTTCTGGTCCTTGATTGTTTGATATGACCATGAGATTAAATGTGTCATCTATATATCAATTCAGTAGTTTTACTGGAGAACTTTCTTCGCTATAGTTAGTTTAAACTGTATAGTGACGATGCCACAGAAAGGCTTCTCTCCTGCCCACCTTACTTCTTCGTAAACTGTAAAGGGACGAAGAACTCTTCCATCCACGACGTTTCAAATAATTTAATATGAGAGTACCAAACGCAAAAGAAAGAATACTACAAGCGCATACTTGGATATTACTTGGAGGGTCTCCTATTTATAAGCGTAGATGAAGATGCCAAATTCATTTCAATCCTATAATAAGATCAATGTCCAGGCTGAATGATACCACCAAAACCACCTTCAATCGGCAAACTTGCTTTCTCAATAACATTAGCAAAGCATGCCAATCTTTCTCTCCTTGCGGACGGATGCATATCAATGGCTCAGCTCAAGCAAATCCACTGCCAAATGATCACCACCGCCCGCATTCATGATACCTACGCCGCCAGCCGGTTACTGAACTTTTGTGCTCTGGCAGATTCCGGGGATCTCAATTACGCTCTCAAACTCTTCAAGAGCACCCCAGAACCCAATTCATTCATGTGGAACACAATCATAAGAGCTCGAGCCAGTAGCCAAAACCCTCAAGAAGCCATGCTTCTATACAATGATATGCGGAGGTTCGGTGTAACTCCTGGGAAACACACATTCCCTTTTGTCCTCAAGGCTTGCTGTAAGCTAAATTCTATTAGAAATTGTAAACAAATGCATGCCCATGTGTTGAAATTTGGGCTGGACTTAGATTTGCATGTTGTTAATGGGTTGATAAGAGGGTACTCAGTTTCGTTTGGCTTGGAGGATGCACGGAAAGTGTTTGATGAAGCTTCTGAGAGGAACTTGACTATTTGGACGACGATGATATGTGGGTATGCTCAGAATGATTTTGCTGATGAAGCAATCAAGCTGTTTAATGATATGATTTTTAACGGATACGAGCCTAATGGAGTAACTTTATCTTCAGTGTTATCTGCTTGCGCTCAGTCAGGGCGTTTGGATTTGGGAAACAAAATTCATGAGTATATGGCAGAGAAAGGGAATGAATTAGGAGTGATTCTTGGGACTGCATTGGTGAATATGTATGCAAAGAATGGAGCAATCCCCGAAGCAAAACAGTGTTTTCATAGTTTGAAAGAGAAAAATATTGCAACCTGGAATGCAATGATTTGTGGGCTGGCTGCCCATGGACATGCGAATGAAGCGCTAGAATTCTTTAAAATGCTAGACAAACAAAGAATGATGCCTAACGATATCACCCTTGTTGGGGTTTTGTCTGCGTGCTGCCATGCTGGCCTGTTTGATTATGCTTGCCGAATCTTTTATACAATGGAGAAGGTTTATGGTATTTATCCCAAGCTAGAGCATTATGGATGCATGGTTGACCTGCTTGGAAGAGCTGGGCGGATGCTGGAGGCTGAAGAGCTGATAAAGGGAATGGTTTGGAAGGCTGATGTGGTGATTTGGGGAGCATTGTTAAGTGCCTGTAAGGAGTATGGAAATATTGATGTTGCTGAACGAGTGGCAAAGGAAATTCTTGTTTTGGATCCTGATAATCACGGGGCATATGTTGTTTTGTCCAATATGTATGCAGAGGCTGGAAGATGGGAGGATGTGTCACAGAGGAGGAATGTGATGAAAGAAGGAAGTTTGAAGAAGACACCTGGGTCGAGCTTGGTGGACGGTGATATGTGATTTTGTAATCTTGAACACTCGTTGCACGTTTGATGAGGTAAATTAGATGATTCTAATCTTGTAGATTAAACTGTTTAGTTATGTTTTTTTCAGAGAATTTATATTATGCAAATTTAAATATATAATCCCATAATGCTTTCTCGACTGTTGTTGATTTAGATCTCTTTTCTTTCAAAGGAAGGAAGAAAATAAGAATTGCGATTTTTTACATTAGTGCTATGCGTGTGCGTGTTTAAAGAGAAGAATAAAATTTCTCTCATCCAAACCCCAAGTGTCGTACTAAAAATATTACCAAACCTTTACCACACCCATAATTCTACTCTTTTGCACAAACAATACAACAAAAGAACTAGGATGCTAAACTAACACTTTTACCTTTCAAAAAACACTTTAATTCCAGTTTGAACTGAACCAAGGCAGGTTATGCTAGGCCACTTTGTCAACGATACAATCCATCCTTCTCCTTCAGTTACAAGAAGGAACACACCACACACCATGTTGCAGCAACTAATTGGATCATCCCAATTTCTTTCCTTTTATGACAAATTAGTCCTTTTTTTCTATTTTGGTTATTTTAAAGGCGACTTCCCAACAACTTTTTCTTGTTGCTATTTTAAAATCATAAAATTATTTTTTCAATTTTGGAGCACTTGATGGTCAACTTCAAACGACTGGCACGTGTTATATATTCCAAAATCAACCCATTGACTTTAATCTAACATTGCTAGGAGGATCATTAGTGTTCAATTAATCAGCGAAAGATCCAAGTACCTTCTCTTCCTATCTTATTAAATTTTTTGGAACTCAACTCATTTAAATTCTGCAACCAGCCTTTAACTGACATTTGACATAACGCCAATTTATTATCACTACAAACTCAGCAGCAACCTGAGATGAAGCTGGCAGTAATTTTCATCATCTGTATCTTCTGGTTGATTGCATCTGCAGGTACACAGGCAATTGTTCTTGACTCTTACAATTATTCTACTAAATCAAATCACCAAAATTAATTTGTTTCCTTGCAGATATTTTGCAGAATCCAGATTTCGAACTCCCAATAACAAACTTGCCCACAAACTCCACTTCCCCATTTGTTTTGTTGAATGAAAACAGCACTATCCCGGGATGGACATTCCAAGGTGAAGTCCGGTATGTAACAGCTGGAGTCAATGCATCTCTACCCCGGAATGGACACGCTATACTGTTGGGTCAAGATGGGAAGATCAACCAAACTTTTACTGCAAATGGGGATGTAATGCAATACTTGCTTACTTTCACTTTGGCTCAGGCTGGTCAGAACTGTAAGGCTAATGTAAGC
Organism: Fraxinus americana; assembly: GCA_035079005.1. Lineage (NCBI taxonomy): Eukaryota > Viridiplantae > Streptophyta > Magnoliopsida > Lamiales > Oleaceae > Fraxinus > Fraxinus americana. The sequence continues at coordinate 377,871 of CM068706.1, read as the reverse complement.
CTTGTGGTTTCAGCACCTGATAGTTCCATGGAATTTTCTTTGACACATAAGTACAGTAAAGAAACATGGGAAGTTTATGGTCACCGGTTGGGAAGCTGGGGAGATGGAGAATATATAAACTTAATACTCCAAAGTCAAGCTACAGATGTAGATCCCAATTCCGCATGTTGGCCGGTGGTTGACACCCTTCTCCTTAAGACCATAGGACCACCTGCTCAAAACAGTGGTAAGTTGATCTTCATCTTATATTCATATACTTCTACTCTTTGTTCTGCGTGTGACATTTCACACTTTAATCATCTATAGCCTAATTTAATGAAAGGATAACTAACTAATAACTTGCTTGTTTGATGGAAAAAAAACACGTGAAAACAGCTAATCTACTTCCTAATGGTGGATTTGAATCTGGACCTGCATTCCTGGATTCTTCTGGGGAGGGAATTTTACTGGTTTCGGAACCAAGTCTTGTAGAATCCGCTCTACAACAATGGACCACAATGGGAAATGTGAAATACATAAACTCCAAAAACTACTTCGTTCCAGAAGGCAAAGCTGCTATTGAGATTGTTTCGGAAGTCTCTGGAATACAAACAGCAAAACCACTTTCAGAGGGTTCTAATTATAACTTGGAATTCATGCTGGGAGACGCCAATGACTCGTGCTCCGGGGAATTCATAGTAGGGGTTGTGGCAGGAGCATCTGCTCAGAATATTTCTCTGCTGAGCAGTGGGACTGGAGCAGCCAAGAAATATTCTATGACATTCAAGGGAGAGCCAAGTCCAACACCAATCACCTTTCTTAGTTATAAGACTACACAGAGGAAAGACGGCGTGTTTTGTGGTCCAGTCATTGATGGTGTAGTTCTAAGTGCTTCTCATGGGCACAAATCCGATCTGCAGCTCATATTTCTATTTGCCTTACTTCATGTAGCCCTTTTACAAATGAGCTAGCTACTATGACCACACTCATTTGCAAACTATTTAGAAACAAGGTTCAATAAGAATTGCACATTCAATTTTCATAGAAATGATATTGTACTCTCATTTGTTCTCAATTACATGTGAAATGGAGATGCTTCCATAAAAAAATAAATTTTTTTTATATGCTCAAATTCCAATTAGCTTATTTTGCACAACCAAATAACAATTATCATATTTTGATAGAAAGAGAACTTTAAAAATAAAGCGATGATAACCTCTATCACGAAATAAATTAGTCAGCATGAAAAAGTATAAAATGTCTATCTGAACGAGACAAGATTTTCCCAGGAGAGTGATCATACTAATGAAAACATAGGCATGATCTGTATAGAGAACTGGATTTTGAATGTGGATACCAAATGTTACTCAGATCATCTCGAATATCTGTCGTCTTATAAATGCTATATAGGATATGCTAAGTTACTAATAAGATATCTGCCAGGTCCAGCAACTACCATACATAAAACCGAAAAAATTCATATATGAAATAAATATCATAATCAAGACTTCATAAAGCTAGGATTCTTTTGTAGGAACTGACATCTTATAATAATGCTTAACGGACAATTTTACAACTTGCGTATGGCGTGCCTGTAGTAGATACAAATATCTTTTCACTGCTCATCCAACATTTGACCAACAAACTTAAGTAGTAATCCCACACTGTACAATTCTAACAATTTAACATACAATAATCTTACTTCGGATGCAGTGAGCAGCCAAAACCAGTGTAGCATCTATCTTGCAGCAAATATCTGCTTAAATAGAGCACAAAAAAAGAGAACAATGATTACTTATAGATAACAACAAATAAAAGCAGCTGAAGTGATTTGCATCATCAGGGGAGAGGTTTAATTTAATGGGTTCACACAAGGAAAATACAAAGGTCCACTGCAGGTAATATTTAGAACATATTGGAAACTTCACAATACCTGTACGAGCACTCAAGGGATTTTTTTCTATTCTCATTTCACATGAGATGCTAAAGATTTTGTACTGTTGACCGGGGTCACACGGTTAAGAAGAGATTGGAACTCCTTACTCCTGGACCATTCATCAATCTCACGTGCACGCAGAACGGGAAGAGGATGTGAAAGTTGCCTTGTTTGAGCATTCCTGAATGTCAACGAGCACATTAGGGAATCTATCTATAGTAAGTTAACATTGAAAGTTAAAAGCACGACAACTTCACTGGCCTTATGTACCACCCAACGGGGCTTGAAGAAGCCTTGTCATAAGAGCGAGCTTGATCCAAGAAAGCATCAACATTTAATTGGTCCGCCATAGAGGGGCAGCCGCCAGCTAATTTCATTAGGACTGAGATGACCACCTCTTGTAGGCGATTGGGAGAAGATATTAAAAGATAAGAACTTACTCAATCACTAATGGCAAATGATAAATTATAATATTTTCTACCTTTGGGTCTTGAGCAACAAGGAGGGCTGCTCGATCACAAGTAAATTCTGCAGCCCTGAGCCAGCGGAAAAGTTGTTCTTCTAATCTCTCAGCTATCAGACCACCAAGACCTGTAAACAGATGGTACAGTAAAGTTTTTGATTTTGATGAATAATATTGCTATCCTAACTTGAGCTGAACACGAGTTCCGGACTGAACTCCTGAGTCAGATCAAAGCTGGCCCACTCAAGTAGGGCCAGAGATCTTCGAGAAAGCATAGGTAGAACTGCCAAGGTCGGATGAGTATGCCAAACTCAAATATCAAGGTCGGACACAACTAATGAAAAGCCTAATTAAGTAATTAAGTTAAAGAGGCCATCATTGCCGGTAGAGTAGATTGTCCCCGCATGATGGCGGCACCACCCCAATTCACCAGGGTTGATTAGACATCCTAGGCTAGAAGCTAAGGCTGTAGACCATCATCATGCCATGAAGCCTCCCTATGAAACCAATCACAACCCTCCGGAGCTACAGCCGCACACAATCCAATGAGAAAGTATTGTAGCTTGACATGACTAGGGTGATTCTTATATCATGTTTGCCTATTTAAGGGGTTCAATTCCTCTAAATCCAGGGACATATTCACTTGCATAATACACTCTCAGTTCATACCAACTCTTTATTCTGACCCCGCAAGAAACCCTGTAGAACTGTTTCTTACCTGGAAATTCCTGTGAAGTTGATTAGAAAAATGCCAACCATTTTTTGACATCAACAAATACAATGAAAACCTAAGCATTTTGAGCACTATAAGTTTCCTTTGGTAGAGTCTTAAATGTCTTTTGATACAAAGATTTAGTAAATTGGCAATCCACAAATGACACCACATATAACTGAACTCCATGGAGCTCATTACATAAGACCATAATAATTCAAAAAAGAAAATCAACATTTGATCCAAAATAACTAATGGAGAACATAAGGTGCTTACCAGGTAGAGTATAGGCCCCAAGTGTAAGAATATTCGCAAATGTCAGCCACACACCATGATCACATTTCAGATGACCCAACTCATGAGCCAAGACAGCCTAAATACGAGCAACAAAAACATTAGTAGGATACTTTGCTGACCCTGTTGAAATGCTATTTGTTAGGATACTTTGCTATCTCTGTTAGGGTGCTTCGTTGGGATGCTATTTGTTAGGTTACCACTGGGCAATTGCAGTGGTACCAGGGTGTACACATAAGCTCTTGATAAAGAGTGATGTCCTGGGGACATCACTCAAAAGCTAGAAAATTTGCACAACAGGACGATTATAGGATAGCTTGAAGGATGAAAGGGAAACTTTCATGATATTCAAAAAAAGCTAATAAGCACCCATCCTATTAGAGAAGATAAAATGATGACCTGAAGCTCCTTTCTCGTCAGCAGCTCCACTAAGCTCGTGTGAACAACAACAAACGGTTTTTTACCACTGATAGCCAGAGTGTAAGCATTGGGCACGGGGCTTTGACGTACATATAAGTCGGGTGCCTCTATGTTCAGTATTTTGGCAGCCTCTACCATCAACTGATAAAGTTCAGGGAGCTGCAAAATCAAATATCCAACTACATGAGTGAATATGGGTAAAATACAATCTTCGTCTGCATATATTAACCTTTCAGAAAACTATCTTCAAGAATATCAGAAGTTGCCACAAGGTAATCGTTAAGAGAATTAGATAGTTTTTTCGTGAAAGGCAGGAGCAAGATTTTGGTAACCAGTGCTCATGCAAGGTTTTGGCACAAGCAAGATGCTTCAAATGCGTAGCAACTGCCTGATATGCACTTTATACAAATTCTTCAATCCAACAAACTTTTATGAAGGTGTACGAAAAAACGGTTAAAAGGAGAAATAGAAGACATATTGGTAACCAGTTAATTTTCTCTTCTGTTAACTACTAAATGCATGATTTCTAAATCCCAAGAAACAAATTGTGGCATATCCCATTCATGGTAAACACACCAAACCATGATTCTGTAGATATCAAAAAAAATGTTGAGGTGAAATGACATGGAAGCAATGGCGGAGCTAGGATACAAATTCAGTGGGGGCTTAACTTAACTACGGCAATTTATTTTTCAAACACCAAAAAAAAAAAAAATGTTAAAATTAAAAAGTAAATAAAGATTAAAAGTTATATAAAAAAATTCTCAAATTTCGGTGGGGCCACAGCCCCCACCTCCCTCTGCAACTGCATTGAAGGGAAAAAGAAGTAAAACACTATTGAGAGCTATCATATAAAAATCTTGTATGTAATGCATTTCAGGAAATTGATTGCTGTTTTTTTTTTTTAATTAAATATCTAGGATGGGCAAGGAGGATATAATAACTGAACATGGAATCAAGTGAAGGATAAATAATGAAATTTTCAATCTAAACGGCTATCTTAGGGTAAAAAGCCTTCAAAAATTTCATGGCTTCAAGAAAATCTAAAATTGACATTTCACAAGTACAAATAAAGGTTGGAAAAATATAACAAGTTTGATTGTCTACTTTTGAGCTTTCATAATGCATCCATGATCCATAATTAGAAAAAAGTGTAACCTAATCACACATTTAAACTAGTCTTAATAAGGAAAGGTTGTTTACTCCACCTGATTTTCAGCAACAAGAACCGATGTCCCTATATTCTCCAAAAGCATGACTTGTTCAGCAACAGTTCCTGCAGAACCACATATTAAGATGAACTCTTTGGTTCTTCTTATCAAATAGAATTTTCATCCTTATTTTATGACTTTTTACTTCATCTCCGATCAGGCATGGAGCGAGCAATTAAATAACAGAATTATCCCAGTAAAAAAGGTCAGTCTAAGCAATGAAGTAGCCTTATTTGTTGTCTCTAATAGTCCATGTATTTCCTGGTAAATCAAGGATTTTACTCTATCTAGTGTTTTAAAACCGGAATTGATCATGAGTTACCTAATAAAGCTTTTCCAATCTCGTTTAACCCCGGAATCGCCCTCAAAAGCAACGTGTTCTGCACCACGATAAATTAGTGAACAAATAAGAACCTCAAAGTGCAGAAATTATCATGAAAACCATCAACTTATACCACTTAAGAACACAGAACATATTAACAAATAAGTACCTCAAGGAATGAAATTGTAAGGAAATCATCAATTACCTGTCTATCAAGAGGATGCCTAAAGTCATCAGCATCAAGATCGCGAAAAACAACTGAGGCAGCTCGGCAAACATATTTATGACTCCTTCGATTACTCTTCAGCAGCGTAAACTTGACAGCAAACGAATTGAACGCTGATATATTTCTAGCACTAAAGTTAAAACTAATCGGCGACAACTTCGTTGATAAATTAAGTGTAGGGAGCGGAATTGAAGCCATCGTTGTGCAGGAGCAATTAGCGTCTAGATTCTGTGGTCTGCCTCTGCCCCAGTCATTCCATTGGTGGTGTAATACGCACAGACCGCGACATAACATTTGTTGTTTGTTGAATTTGATTACGTCTTAAGTTTCTGTCCGCAGCCGTACTTATGGTAATTATTTGCCACCATTTCGTTTTCTGTGGACTTCGCTGTGAATATATCAAGATAAAGAGAGAACGGATGAGACAAAAAGGGTTTGGGGAAAGAGTAATTTTTATTAGATGGCCTTTATGGTGAGTTAATTCATCAAATTTTATATTACCTCCGTCTCATATATCATATATATATATATATATAGATTTGCCCCCAGGGCATATCTCCCAGTAGCAAAGGGGAGGGCGGTTAGGGCTCAGCGCGGTAGTGTGCAGAGTTCGATTTTCCGCGAGGTGGAATTGACTTTGTTGCAAGCGGGAGTTACCATAGGGTTAATAGCACAGGCCTATTCATAAGCTCTCCACCCTGGCTCCTGAGAGGCACATCCTGCGATTTACCTCCTCCACAATGGTCCAGGGCAGGGTCGGTGGGGGCTCTCAAGGTTGGGGTTCAACCTTTTTATATATATATAGGTTTGTTTCATTTTTCACACGGATTAAGAAATTTTATTTAATGTTATTGGAAAAACAATTTTTATCAAGAACTTTCCAAGTTTATCCCTATTTAATTTTCAACAACTAGAAGTAAATTATTGTTGGAATTAGTACCTAGGCAAATTAAATAAGGGTATATTAGTAAAATAACAAAACATAACATTCCCAATTAAGAAACAAGCCTATATATTTAGGATAAGAAAAAAAGGAAACCCAGCCTATATATATGGGACGGAGGGAGTATTTGATTAGCATTTGTCCATTCAAAATAAAAAAAAATTATTGATTGCTTGATTCATCCTAATTCCATTTATCCCCATCTGGACAAAAAAATCCACGTGGCTTTTGTTGTTATTGACACGAGAAATGCTATTCATTCCCACTAAGGATGCATATTCAATCTATGTGACGTTAATGTGACATTAAATGAATAAGTCATTTAATTTCACTTATCATTTAACCAATCATTTATATCCACATAAATTAGAGATGCATTCCCACTGAGGATGAATAACATTTTTCTGAAAAACAACAACTCTTGAAGACTTTCAGCATAAGTTCTCAACGATTATACAAAATCAATGTTCGATTTTTGAACCTTCCTTTAATGTGGTATTGAACGAGAGACCTCCCATTGGTAAACCCCTTAATAACAAACGGTATCAAAACTTAACAATCTGCACAAAAAGTAATTTCATTTAATAACGTTTTTCTTCAAATTGGGAGAAAAAGTATCCCCACCTCACATCAAAATTTTAATCTCCAAACCTAAATTGATTTCTTTCTTTCTTTTTCTTATCTATTCACTCTCTTTCATCTACCCACCAATAAAAAAATAGACAAGTATAATATTTTCTAAGTTAAAAACTAAATCAATAAAATACATTTAATCAATAATTTTCATGCAAACAAGTTATAGACAATTTATTTTCTTTGCATTCAAATTTCATTCTCGCAATCTAACACACCCTAAAAGCAATATGTTATTACATGTGTTTAAGTTACAATTTAAAAAATTATATACACTTTAATATAATAAATAAAGTGAAAGTTTGTAAAGAAATATGGCAATTTGCCAAAAAAATTTGTCAAAAAATTACATAGAATAATTGCCATTATTTTTAGCCATTTTTTATTGTACATTTAAAATATTTAACAAAAAATCAATATTTTTTTCAATTTAGCCACCTATTTTTCCTTATTTGTCTAGGCCCTTGTTTTGGACCCCATTTTAATGAAATTTTGAAAAAAAAAAAGTATTTTTATATAATTATTTTTTGAAAAATATGTAGTTAAAAAGTAAGGAATTTTTTTGTGTTTATATGTAATATTACTTTACAGAATATGATTAAAAATGAAGATAGAAAAAATATATTAAGCCCCCTATTTGAGCTACATTATTTTTTTCATTCTCATTCTTCTATTCATTTTCAACTACAAATTTTTCAATAAAATAATATTTTCCATCACTTCAATAACTTTTCCTCTTCTTGGCACAGAAAGGGACACCGTGTGGCAGTAGTCTGCTCTATTAAACTATCTTCCGTCTTCTCTCGATCATTCCGGGACGAGAAACAATTTGTAGAAAGCTTGCAACATGAAATTGAAATGCATTGAAAGTAAATTAATAATTGATTGGTTGAAAGTTAGAAATTACAATTGATGAAAGCAGGAAATTACAATGACTAGTGTAGGGGGCGAACACTAGAAAACTTGAAAAATTGTTTGAAAGACTAACACACCCTATAATACCATTTTGAACAAAATCTAAGTGATAGGTGTAGACGTTTAAATGTCAAGGAATCATACTAATCGTTTTCCAATATCATAGCTATTTTACAATTGAAATAAAATATTTACAATGTACGGGGCAAACTGCGACTGCGATTGGGTCAAGTGGCTAGTTGAAGCTACGGTCCTTGACGCTCGGGCATGAAGAAGAGGGTGGGTTCGAGAGAAATGGTGTAAAATAGTAAAGGATTGTAAACTTTTGACCTTCCACATATATGCATGTGATACAAAATTATCAGATTATTTTGACTTCCCATTTTGTATTTATGCCTCCAATTTATCCTCCATTTAGTTTCCGTGGCGTATCTTTTTCGTTGAGCATCTTTTAACTTACATGCCATTATTATTATAGAAAACTTTTGAATGTTATACAAATACAAACCTCAAGGAAAATGCTACCACTACAATGGTGAATACATCATACAGTTCTTTTTGTGCCTGAATGTTGTTATCTCGTTTAAATATTGTTTGCTACTATTCTACAGAAGAAGAGTGCAAAGAAGAACAAAAGTAGCGATCTCAAATATGACATTTTTGGATGGATAATCCTTGCAGTTGGCATTGTTGCATGGGTGGGATTAGCAAAATCTTGGGCAAGTTACACTAAGCAAAACACCAAGCTTTACTCACTTGCATAGATGAGAGCAGTTGAGAAAATCCTTGTTGATTTATTTACCTACTAGGCAGATAAAAATGTGGTTGAATTATTATGGTCCTTTTTAAAAAAAAACTCATAAGCTGATTGAAGCTCCATTGTGTTTTTGTTTCTCTAAGCATGTTCCATTCGTAAAATCAGCTGATGCCATTTCTTGGTTGCGTCTTCTTCCCCCATCCCCTTCCTATTTATTTATTTATATTTTTAACAATTTTTTACACTTTTCAGCTCCTCAACGAAGAACTAGAATTTGCCTTCTTTTTTAAACTGCCTGCTGAGGTTTACTGACAGGAACATTCTGTTCTAAGAATCTGTGTTAGTTTTTGATTATATTAGCTGAAACTTCCTTGTCTCAACTCCCATCTCTGGTGAATATATATATTTTAGTCAGCATTTGCTGTATTTTGTAGCTACAAGTGTTAAAAAGTAATCATCTGAGGACTGGATCGGCTCACGTATTGAGGTGTGAAATGTATCTAAGAATTTTCATCGTCCTAGATGATTTTTGTTAAGAGTATTTTAATGAAAATTTTTGTTATGGTGTTTTCGTTACGGCCATTGGAGGTCCACAACTAGCATCGGAAAAATGGATATTGTCGGGTTAAAAACATGGTTGGACATTGAACTTCAATAAAAAATTCAAGTGGATAAAGCTTGTTTTGGAAGTGCTTTTATAAATCCTCAAGTTATTTTTTATTTACAGATTTACAACTATTAAATATTTATTTATAACTCATTTTTAGTTATTTATAATCTAAACCTTTTGTAAATGCTTTGCAAATGAACTTTAGATTTTGTTTTATTTGCAGTTGGTTACTTTTATCTTAACTGATAAAATAATGAAAATATACCAAAATAAAAAAGTATAACGTAAACTTATTGCGATTTTAGTATAGTGATAATGTAAACTTATTTCTCCAAAGAAAAATTAATAAAACAATTGGAACAAAAACAATGATGTGATAGAGACAGAGAAACGAATCCTTAAAAATGAGCTATGACATTAGTCTACACACAAAAAAAAAATAAAAATGAAATGAAGATTCAGTTTTATGGTTTATGCTGCCAGTGCCACGCACGAAATGCTCAGAAAAGGAAGTTAAACTCCAACTTGCTATAACAACCATCCAAACGATTCGTTTAAGGAACTATCATAATTTTTATAATTTGGTCTTCTGGGTGATGACTCATGTAAGAAATGTGAATCCATAAAATATGGAAAGCTTTTGTTGATCATAAGACACATAAGCTTACACTAAGAAAAAGAATTGTTTATTGTTAAGTTATTGTCAATCTGCAATAGTTATATATGTTCCAAGTTGTGGGATCATCTTCATTATTCTATTTGATTACAAATTCCTTGGCAGATAAAAGGGATCAGATTTTCAGCTTAGGACATGTTTTGGTATAACTGGGTTGTGGGGGATATCATTGCCCTTGCATTCACCTATGGCGTTATCCTATCCATACTTAAATTTTTGGAAGAAACAGCGAAAATGGAGCTCTTCGACTTGGTCTGCTTCTATGTTCTTTTTCCTGCATTGAGATTACTGCAAATTAAGAATACCAGAGTTTATTCTTTTCTTATTACATGCATTCTTTGTTTTTTATTTCATTTTTGGTGTGGGGGATTAGAATGTACTTAGGAAGCTTTGTCATGTTGTGATTGGACTAACTCTGATGCTATGCTGGCCAATGTTCAGGTAATTTTACTTCATTAACAAGTTAAGAGGTTCTTTCTTTCTGATCTCTTAGATTTGATAAATGGTGAACCAGCTACTTTTCTGGACAGTTCTGGGAGTACAGGAGCAATTTTAGCATCTCTTATTCCTGGATTGGTGACAATTAGAGGACTTATTGTAGGACTTGGAATGGGAAAAGATGAGAAAATCATCCGCTCGCTCAGCAGATACCGAAATTCCAGGTTTATACCAATGCAAGAGAACTACACACACACACACACCCCAAAGGAGGCCCAGGGGAGATGGACAAGAGAAGTAGAGGTTGATGAAAACAATGAATTTATTGATTTAATAAATTTGAAAATTGAAACTCGAAATTGAAAGTTTTTTAAAGAAAACTTAAAAATTATATATATATTCTTACTGGAGAATAACCCTTCAAGTAGTCTCATTGTTTCCTTAAAGCTTCTTATATGTAACTTTGAGTGGGTTAGGGAACTTCTCAAGGCAACAATGGGGTATGTTTCCACAATCACTTTGACCACTGCTATCTATTGGAGAACTTCTCCGGCAGCAATAGCAGCAATTTGCAACCTCTGTGCTGGAGATGGTACCATAATTTTAAATGATTCACATTAATTTTATATACATTCTTCCTAGGTTTCCCTCCTGGGATTTAAGGGAATTTCATTTTTCATGGAACATAGGTATAGCTGATATTGCGGGGAGACGATTTGGAAGCTGCAAACTTCCCTACAACAGAAACAAATCAATTGTTGGCACCACTGCCATGGCAACTTGTGGGTTTTTGGCTTCTTTAGGGTAATATTTATTTCTTAATTTTTTCTCTTTAATTTTTCCAATTACACTGATGATTTATTTGCCACTATTAAATGTGGCAATAGGTACATGTTCTATTTTTCGTGGTTAGGGTATATTCAAGAAAGTTCAAAGATGGTTCTTGGATTCTTCATAGTGTCTGTTGCCTCTGCATTCGTTGAATCCCACCCTTTAAGTTCTAAACTTGATGACAACTTCACAGTGCCACTGGCCTCATTGTTGGTGGGCAGTTTTGTTCTATGATAAAATCTCAATATGTTTATCCTAGTTTCATTGTTCAATGACACAACCTTTCACGAGTGTAATATTAGTTATCTATAATGGAAGAATATTTATAGTTTCAATGTACACATTTTGTCTTTCTGGAGTTAACAAGTTATTGAAGGAGCAATTTGCAGAAAGTTTAATATTACAATAATACTAGTGCTATAATTCCTCCAATCAACTCACGCCAGCTCAATGTGATGCTCATATAATCACGTTCCCACGTTTTTCTTTGTATTCATATTACTTAGAATAATGCTATTTTACACCAGTCTAGATGGCCATTCAATTAAATGAATCATGCGATGTTGCATTTAAGTGAATTTATCATTTAATGAGCCATCTATATTGATGCTTGATTCAAATAGTGCTAAATAACATTACTCAATCAACATCGTTATTTGACAAAGCGAAACAAGTAAATGTTAAGTTCACAAAGATGTGTATTTTCACTACTCACAATAGTTTAACTAATACCTGTTATACAACTATTACTACACAAAACAAAAACGTGAGTATATATTTGGAATAATGCTATTTATCTAGAGTAACGATCACAATGGGACGATTGCTTAGTGGTTAAGTTAATCATATTTGAGAGTTCAAAAGTTAAACATAAATGTAAATTGTTTAGTGGTTAAGTTTGTTAATGTATATACATATATACATAATGCACATGTTAATTAGTTCCATATTGATTAGAAAGTAAAACTAGAGGTGTCAATCCGGATGGTCCGGGCCGGGTCGGCCTGCCAACATGTGAGCCCGATAACGGCCCGCGTGAAAAAAAGTCCGCCCGCTGCGGGTTTCGGGCCGGTTACGGGTTGGCCCACAATTTTGGACTACAACCCAGGCCCGCCCGCTGACCCATCCGGGTCGAGCCCATGCGGGTCACGGGTTGCGCGGGTCGCAGTTCGTTCCGATTTTGGCCCGTATGATTGTATAAATAAAATTATAAAAATATAGAAATTTTCATATTTATAGCAAAAAATATATTTTTTTATTAAATGTAAACTAAGAATTGAACAAAATGATAAATTCATAATTATATCAAGAAATTTTTACATAGAATTCAAATTTAATGTTACATGAATTATTTATAACTTTGCAAACTTCTACAACATTATCATCTTCTAAATTTATTGGATAGCAACTATTAATGAAAATAGGATTTTGAGAAAAAGAATCGCGAGAATCCATAATATAGTAGGATTAAAAAATTTAGTAGTGACTAGTGAGAACCGAGAAAAAAGAAATATAATCAAGATGATGATGATATTTGCAATTGAATAATTGTAATTGTAGTAAGGTAGTAACAAATATGAACTATGAAGTATAAATGTATAATAACTAATGAGAGGGTATTGTAAAAATAATTATAAAAATAATCTCCCCCCCCCCCCTTTTTTTTAATTTTTGTTTTATTTTTTTTTTCAATTTTTTTTACGGGCCGCGGTTAACCCGCGGCCCGTAGGGGTGCAACCCGCGAAGCCCGCGGGTTACACCTCCTTGGCCCGTGAACCGCCCGCACGGGTCACGGGTCGGCCCGCGGTCCCGATTTTCACGGGCCGATTTTTACGGGTCATGGCCGGCCCGTCCGTCTTGACACCTCTAAGTAAAACATTCATATCAAATTGAACTATAAATATGATGTCTCTCTTGTAAACAAATTACACCATTCAATACAATTATATTTTCTTTGTATTGTCTTATTTTCTCTCTTAAATTCAACTAAGTTAACCGTAATTTGAGGTTCAAAAGTTACTAGTGTACGTTTTTTTTCCAAAAGCCGCCGCTAATGAATAATTAGCTTAATTTTTAGGCTGTAAATTAAAATTTTCAACCAGATTAAGTCCAATGATTAGCTCTAGTCGTCAGGGAGCTGTTATAGCAGCTCTTACATAATCAAAATGCTTCTTTTAGGACTCTGAATATGGAAAGATTATGCAACTGTCAAGTACATGAGCAGATTCGGAGATCATAGGTTTGTGCCAATTCATTCATGCTATCTAGCTGTATCCCCACTTCTCTTAGCTCTAATTATGTTTACTAATAAGTATAGTTTATACACTTATTCGTGGTCCTAAATCATAATATTTTATTATCTTTTGGATTAAATTCTATCTAATTTATGTTATATTGCATTTTGTAGGTAAAAATTTATGTTTGATGAAGAATTTGAGAAAAGAATGCAAAATAGTGAAAAAAAAATGGCGAAATTCAAATATTGGACTCGGTTCTTAGCAATTGGAAGGGAAGAATGACAAAATCGAATGAAATTTATAATTTTGGGATCAAATTTATATATACACACATACACATTACGGCAGACAGAAAAAGGGAGGAAGAGAAAAAAAAAAAAAAAAAGAGGATGGAAAAAAAAAAAGGAATTGCAGCGTTGTGGTGATACACAGAAGAAAAACTGACACGGCATAGGAACAGAAGAAAAAGAGAAAAGGAAAGGGGAAAACCCCCACGTACAGGTGGGGGTTTCACAGGGGCCTGCCCGGTCTCTCACAACCTGGCGGGCCCCACATGTTTTAAAAATGAAAAAAAAACCCACCCCTTCCCCCCTTGTGTGTCTTGCCTGTAAACCAAACACCCCCCCTTTTCCCTGTAAGTGTAGCATGGTCCAAAGGAAAGAGGGAAAATAAAGCCTCTTGTACAGAAGCTACTTGACAGAAGTCATACAGAAATTTAAAATTCATTGACTTTGGGGACGGTGCAATAAAAAATACTTAAATAAGAGGGAAAATTGACTAGAAAGTAATATTGCACCTCTATTACAAGATTTTAGCATTTAGGATAAAGAATAATGCTACTTATATATATAATAGAGTTGCATAATGATTTACATTCAAATGAAATGTCAAAGAGAGGGTATATATATAGCACAACCATAGGATAAAATAGTTCGCTCCAAGCAAAAGATGCATACGTTTCGAGTTGTCGACGCTGAGCCACCGGCCACTGTAGCACTATACCATCACTGCATCATCGATTCTACTCGTGATGGCATGATGTGAGCGATGAGCCTCCAGCCTCTCTTCATTTTTTATTTTTTGGGGTTTGTTCTTCTAGCTCGTTTGTTGATTTATTATTTATGAATTCGTGAGTTATCTAGTAAAATTAATCAGTTATGATTTATGATTTTATGTTTTGTGAGTATTTAATGCGAGTGTGTCTCTGACTTGTGAGTTGTGAGCCCGCGTTAATATTTATGAAAATTGGGAATTTCGTGAATTTGTGAATATGTGGTATCATATATGTGGAATATGGAATTTGTGAAAGTTGAGGATTTTGTGAAAATTGGGGATTTTGAAAATGAAAACGGTTTGTATGTGGACTTTTGGAATCTGTTAGCATTTGTGAAAATTTGTGATTTTGGAAACGGAAACTCGATGATAGTTAATATGCGATTTACGTTCTAGTGCATTTATATATTAAACAATTTTTTAAAAATATTATTTAATTAAATATTAATAAACGATCCCGTTAATGCGTCGATCAATGGTCAATGGTTGTCGACGGCCCTAGCTAGCTCCAATTCCTAGATCCGCCATTGGATACGCAAGCGGAAACCATCAAATGTTACCGATTCAAAATTCCTAGATTCACAACGTTGTATTTCAGCCATTATTTAGCTCTACTAAAGAAACTTGTTATTTTAAAAAGAAAATAAATCTATCATAATCTTATGAGAGAATCAATCCATAAATGTTTCAAAACATCAGCGTAAAAAAGGATAATGACAAACAATTATAGTCTGCATGCTACAGCGATCAGAATTCAATCACGCAGTTAATACATATGCCAAAACTCACTTGTTGACTTGTGTGCAAGCCATCTCATTGATCTTTAAGTTGATCTTAACAAAGATGATCTTAGAGTTGGTTTTGGTTTTGAAAACGATATGACATAATTCAGTCCTAGAAAGGCAAGCGAAATGGTACCTAGGTCATCGCTCTTTAATATAATACAACACAACACTGTAGATGAAGATGCCATATTTATTATCGGATCTGTTGGAATATTAACTCAGCCTCCAGTTCATCAGCTCATCTGATCACCAGCAACTAGCAACTTCAACAACAAGACCAACAACCCACGTTCTTCAGCAAAGCACAGCAGCAACACAGCAGAATCTAGAGATAAAATGCTGCTGCCTTCAACTATAATTCCCGCCTGAATTCAGGTGATTCTAGCTTATTCTAGATACTTCCTTAGTTTTTTATCTTGTTAGTTTGTTAGATAATTGGTTAACTATTTTCTCTATAAATAAAATAGATTGCCTTGTAATGTCCTTAAGTTTGAATGAATCAAAGTTCTTCATCTTCCCTGCATCCAGCAGGCCTATCCATTTTCTATGTCTGTTAGTTTAGTTCCTTTAATTTCAACTTCGAATCTCAGATCCCTCCTTGATTTTATCATGGTATCAAAGCAGGAAAAAGAAAAGAAAATATTCTGTCAAAAATTGCATCAACAACTTGGAAAGAGAAAAATGAGCACAGGGGCTCACGGTGTGGAAATTGCTTGTGAGGTCAAGCCAACGATCTGAATACACCGAATTGCCCTCCGATA
The DNA here is from genome assembly GCA_035079005.1 of Fraxinus americana. Lineage (NCBI taxonomy): Eukaryota > Viridiplantae > Streptophyta > Magnoliopsida > Lamiales > Oleaceae > Fraxinus > Fraxinus americana. The sequence goes on along the minus strand of CM068706.1, from coordinate 361,669 downwards.
ACTCAAACATGAGAGAGACATTCTCCACAAAAATGCCCTGTGCAATGGCATATTCACACAGGCACTTAATCCCCTCCAAAAGATACTGATCGATAGCTTTCAGAAGATCTTGTGCAATATCCAAAGTGACATCAACAGAACCTATGTATATGTACCTCATCATCAACTCAAGAACATCTCCAACAATAACTGAAAATTCCCGATCAGATTGTCAATCAAAGGGAATCAAAACGAAATTGAATCTGCTGAACAGCAGAAAACTAAAACTGAGAAATAGGAAATTGAAGATAGAACCTGCTGGAATGGCAGGCTTCTCAAGATCTTCACAGAATGGTTAATTTATTCCCAGATAGGGAATCGAAACGAAACTGAAATGAAATTGAAGATTGAACCTGTTAGAATGGCAGGCTTCTCATATTGATTTTATCTTCTGAATGAAGATATGAAGATTTTGAAAATATTCCTTCTCAAAAGAGAAGGAAGATAAAGCATGATCCAAGGCAAACGAAGTGTCTAAAATTGATTCGAAACAAGATGCTCATTGATTGCATCTCTACTCTCATTCTCTATGATTCAAGATGTTCTATCTTGAGGGGGGAGTGTTGGAATATTAACTCAGCCTCCAATTCATCAGCTCATCTGATCACCAGCAACCAGCAGCTTCAACAGCAAGACCAGCAACCCACATTCTTTAGCAAAGCACAGCAGCAACACAGCAGAATCTGGAGATAAAATGCTGCTCCCTTCAACTATAATTCCCGCCTGAATTCAGCTGATTCTAGCTTATTCTAGATACTTCCTTAGTTTGTTATCTTGTTAGTTTGTTAGATAATTGGTTAACTATTTTCTCTATAAATAGAATAGATTGCCTTGTAATTTCCTTAAGCTTGAATGAATGAAAGTTCTTCATCTTCCCTGCATCCAGCAGGCCTATCAATTTTCTCTGTCTATTAGTTTAGTTCCTTTAATTTCAGCTTCGAATCTCAGATCCCTCCTTGATTTTATCAGGATCAATTCTGCTAAATGATGCACCAAGTTTTTCAAGTGCGGCACCACTTAGAACAATAGATTATACTAGTAACTTGAATCCTTTCAAGGGTGGAAGTTTTTCTAGCCTTCTCCTAGAGATGTACATTGAGGATCACAAAGAAGAGAATGAGAAGCAAAACCATAGATAACAGTGAGCAGAAAATTGGAAGGTACAATTGTCTTCAATTTGAAAAAATCGACCATGGCATGCTTTCCCGGAAGCTGGAATATGAGTCCGGGCAATAGAAATGCAGCTATGAGTGGGGTGGCCAAATCCTTCATTCTGGTAATTATGCTGTTTGATTCTTCCAACTTGATAGATAGAGAAGAAAGCATATAATAAAGGGACTTTGGTTGCCATACAATTTGACTTGATATTCGGATTCCTCTCCCTTTACGAATAAATTAATTAATTGCACCTTTTAGCTTTTCCTTTTCCTTTTACGTATTAGCTTTGTCTCTGTTGGACAAAAAAAATACTGTTTCATTATGTAAATTTCAACACTAGCGTTGATGGTGCTTGCATTACAATTTACTTTTCGTTACCATCCATTTGTTAGGATCTTCATAAATATTTTCACAAATAAAACGAGTGTGTAGATAAAATATGGATGTCTGGATCCTTTATCCACATTCCACAATGTTCCCAAAAAAGAGAGAGAGAGAGAGAAAAGTTTAAAAGAATAAATTCCTTTACTCATTATTTCTGTTTACCCAGCTAGCTAGCATTGTTCCTAAGCAACTGAGGAAGAAATTAGAATGGCGGACTGGGGGCCTGTTCTTATCGGAGTTATACTGTTCATACTGCTTCAACCAGGGCTTCTGTTTCAGCTACCGGGACACAACCGGGGGCTGGAGTTTGGAAGCATGAAGACCAACGGCAAGGCAATTGCGGTGCACACTCTTATCTTCTTTGCTCTCTATGCTATACTTATCCTAGCCGTCCACATTCACATCTACACCGCCTGATCTCATCCATCCATGTATTCCTTTTTGAGTAATCTTCATTCTTCAATGTTTCATCAGATTCACGTTAACTTTATTGCATTTTAGTCCTTTCTCATCTCAAATGTTTGGGTAGAAAGGAAAAAAAACCCCTAGAATGGCCAACCGGACTGTAGTTGCTTGCAGTTGTTCAAAGACAAATATGTTTTTGAATATTAAATATAACGTAAATTATTATTATTATTTGAGCCCTGCATAATAAAAGCTCAATTTGAACATTTTCTTAAAGAACGGCATATGATTTTCAGTTCAAAATTTTGCGGACGGAATTCGGCTACCATTTATGCAGTTGGGGGGTTCTTATATATATATATATCCTATCCCCTCTTCCGTTTAAGTAAATATGCTACCTAATTACCCTTTGGGGTGGTCGAATTGGTAGAGCAAGTGAATGCGGAGATCAAAGGTTACAAGTTCGAATCCCCTGTCAACACTTTCTCGGTCGAACTCGTCGCACTGGACTTGTCGAGTGCGATTTACCTCTCATGTGTGGTTTGCGGACTATATTGCACATGGAGCAAGGTTTATCTAGTGAGCACTTATAGTGGTCGGGCCTCCGTTGGTAGGTAGCGGCTGTGGGTTCCTATGTCAAAAAAAAAATGCTACCTAATTAAAAAATCTTGAAATTAGAGCTTAATAGAGGTGTGAGTTTGGTGTGTTAGTAATCAAATTTCAAAACACGAGACTAATAGAGCTACTATCAATTTGACACTAAGTTTAGTAAAGAGACTAATATAGTTACTATTATTGAGGTAAATTGAAGTTTAGTAATTTGATTGAGACAAATTAAAGTTGATTGACAAAGTTCAGTGACCAAAAATGAAATCAACCCACTGTGCTATTTTCTGAAATCTCAAAATGCCAAGTTTCTATATGTTCATACATTTGATAATATTGAGTCAGTCCACTAAAATGTTCAATAGAACTACAAAAACAAATAATTATAAGAAAAAGTTTTTAAGTTGGACCGGCCAACGTACAATCCATACATTATTTCGAAAGAAAAATATTCGATTGTGATATATGTACATAATAATTATATAATCGTTTACTAATATATGATGTAGTAACTTCTTCACTTATATTTTGATACCTCATTATTATGTGAATAGTTAATTACAATAAGCATTTTTCAAAAACGTTTGTGTAACAAATGTTCACAAATTAAAATTAGCCGAAGGAAAGAAAAGGCAGGGGAAAGTTTATATGGGCCACTGTACACTAGTGAGCTCTAATATCTCAATCACACAAGCAACAAGTCGAGGGGGCAGACAATGAGACAGCGAATAGCAAACACAATTTCTCTACATAGAAGCAAGATTTTCAATTCCTTATGCATAAACATATATATGTATAAAAAGATTGTCTCATTTACGGACTACTTATATATCCTTCATGTATTTATTCCAGGAGTATTAATTAAATTACTTACATACCATTTGAAGACTTCAAAAAGCAGGATAAATTTGCATCTGATTGAGAATTTGTTCGAAATTGTCACTAAGTTTTTCTACTGGATGCAAGTGCATCCCCTCGTAAGTAGTCACCACAATGCCTTCATCCGTTGATTGTCTTTGCACTTGCTTCTTAACATTACACCCTTCATGAGTACATCGATAATAGCTTCTGCAAAGAATATATGGATTCATTAGTTCAATTTAAAACAAATACAAGCTAGTGAAAATTTGTGCGTACTCACCATTGTGTTTGCCACACCGTAATAATTTGCATCTTGCATAATCATTAATTACGGGTCAACAATTCTTACTTGAAATGTTGAATTTCAACATCTTTTGAATGGTTGAATCACATTGCTTCCCAAACTTCGAAATATTCATTTTCTTGCACTCCAATGATCTCAATCTTGATCACAATGGAATGCGATTATTATCCACAATCTAAGTGCCTTATTTTATGAGTTTTCATGTCAAAATAATGATTTTATGGAATTTTCAATTTTGGTGTATTTTCAAATGCGAATTTCACCTCTCTCTTTCTCTCACTATGCAATAAGAAGTTGTATGGGAGTTAAGGATGATTATAGGGAGTTGTAAGTTTAAATTTCAAATTCAAACAATTCCATCCAACCTTTTAATGTCTTGTGGGTTGAATCATCCCACATGGATGACTCATGACTCATATTTTCTGACATTTCTCACTTGCACATGATGGGTTTAGCCCTAACTACAAGTAACAACAAATATCACACGTTAAATCGTTCTCAAGGCCTCTCTTACAAAAATTCATAAGATAAATAAATCGTATGACCAACGAGTACTTATTAGAGTTCACGGTACTATAAATCTATTAGGAATATATAGTAGCTCTATTAGAGGAACATTACATCTCGCTATAACCCAAACTCATTTTCCAACATTAATTCAAGTATTTTTTATCTTTCGAATATTTATGGAACATTCTTGAACTCACATCGTATGATTGTATCCACAATTGTATTATATATCATAAATGATTAAACACAATTATCTAACCGGTGAATACAAATATAATTTTTGGTCAAAATAGTTTTCATTTTCTACTCGAATTCTTCAACTTTAAATCATCTGCTTTCTAGACATTTTCTATCAAACAGAATCGATTATAGTCTTTGCCACATGTTAAAGTAGCAACACGAAATAAAGTTTCAAGAAACATTTAAAAGTTATAAAAGTATATATGAGGTTATATAAACTTCAAGGTCTCATACAATGAGAAAGAAGTTATACATTTACTTATTTACCTAATATTGGTCATAAAAACGCACATGGCATGAAACACTTGCTACAGTGTTTTCTCCCTTTCTTAGAGAGTATGTCATATTCTTTATAAATAAACAACATTATCCTAGTTTACGCATTATCTGATACCTAATTTGATTTCTCCTTGTATTTATTCTTCTAGGCAATCACCAATCGAGAACTCTATCCGACTATAAAATAGGTCTAAAGGATAGCGAAATTCATATTGATTACTTGTTGTAATCTCATTTTGATATCTCATTAAAGTAATTGGATTATGTAGACAATGTGATCACTGTATCTCATCTCAACACACTCCAAAATGTCTAAGGCGATTGCTCGTGTGAGTGAGTCAATCTCAGCATGTTCGACATACTTTATATGTCCATGCAATTCATTATTGCATAATCCTAACAATAGATTACACATAAACTTAAAATTTTTCATCTTTGGGCCTACAAAAAATTCAATCAAGAGTTTTTTGGTATACTAAATATCATTCTCTACAAAATTCAAGAGATTAGATATTGCCACAAGAATATATCTAGACATCTTCAGAGTATGATGATTACATATCATCATTTATATAGATATATCGCAAATACATTTTCTTTGTTAATATTTCTCACAATGTACACTACAAGATATTCTTCTTGTTACTCTATATAGTAAGAGTGCACAAATCTAATGAATGTTTGTGCTCGACTAACTCTCATGTTTAGTCGACATTTGTATATCTATTTAAATAACAAGTTATTTCCTCAACAACAAAATAGAATAATTGACAATAGTAACTTTCAAGTATCACAATACCCTTTCTAAGGATAACATCGATATCTAATGACTAGATCCATGGCATGACAAATTTTAGGACAAATATATATCATAACATCCTTCTAACTCCTAATGACGTTGGATATGATTTTTTGAATATTTTTTTTGTGCACTTATGGAGTCTTAAACATTTATGAAGACTTATATGGCTGCCTTCCGATATAGGAGTATCAATAGGATAGCAATTCCACAGTTAAAAATATTCTAGATTCTTTATAGTACATAACTCTTGTGACAGAAAAAAGACTAACAAAATATACAATTTATTAAACCCAGGTCCTTCGCCTCAAGTATGAAGGACAACCTTTCAAAATGATCGCAATAGACTCTTTCTCATGCTTAGATAATATAGTGTCATTAATATTAAAATTAGAATTACAATCTACCATCAGAACTTTACCTATATACAGTGATCTTCATCCACATGATAAAATTTTGTACGATATTTAAACTATGTTAATACTTAAGTACCACTTTCAAAATGACTGCATTAGGCTACATGTGTAACTACAAAGTTACCACAGTTCTATAAAAATCTTCAACATAAAACCTACAAATCGATTCATTTAGATCTCTCCAATCAACACTATATTAACCATTTCAACTAAGTTACATTCGATAAAGAAGATCAATAATAGAATTTAATAATTCAAATGCTCAAGTACTAGAATATATCTTTTTTCGTACTTGACAAAGTTTTTTTTATCTTTATTCCTCAGAGTAGTATGACTCATATCAGGTCTTTTATTGTGTGGTTGATACTCTCTAAAACATCATAATCTTTTAATACACTTGAAATAATGAATTCGAAATTTTTTTGAATGGTTAAATCACTTTGCTTTCCAAACTTCAAAATATGCATTTTCTTGCACTTTAATGGTCTCAATCCCGATCACAAAGGAAGTGGATTATTATCCACAATCTAAGCGTCTTATTTTGTGAGTTTTCATGTCAAAATAGTGATTTTAGGGCCTTTTCAATTTAGGTGTATTTTCTCATACGAATTTACCTTTTTCTTGCCATCATTTCTCTCTTTTTGTATACAATAACCGTTGGAGGTTGTATGTAAATTAAGTGTGGTTATAGGGAGTTGTAGATTTGAATATCAAGTTCAAACAACTTCCTCTAACCCTTTTAATATCTCGTGGGTTGGGTCACCCCACATGGACGATGATTGACCCATTTTTTCTTACACACATAAATGTCATTAACCCATAACTTCTCGATAGAATCCAATGACTAACTCATCCTACTAAAACACTTAACAACGTGGAGCCATGGAGGAATGATCATGCTCCAAAAAAGGGAGAACAATTCCATTCATGAATTTTAAGTTAATTATTCTCAGTAAACAGTGGTATCTAACTCAAACTCGCAGAGACACATGCGACACTTGGTAAATGCTCACGGTTGCATACTCAAACTCTGTAAAAACTCACACTAGAAGTAGTCATATCATAATTTGAATTGCTAAAGATATTGAAAAGTTTTCAGTTTTACTGTGATTTTGAACATGGCATGGACTCTTTTGTTTTAGTTATTCACAACGCTATATCGAACTGTTTATTTGTATCAGAGCAAATCCTACAGTTCCTTCCAATATTTCTATCTCATCTACATCAAATATTAGTTCATGCTTGTTGACATAAATGACAGTCAGAATGTAACTTGTTAGGCACCATTTTTGGAGTCAAACATTTTGTGACTAAAAGTGATCCACGTTACTAACAGTAGATTCTTGCATATATAGTCACTTTTTTTTTAAAAAAAAATTTATAATCCAAAGATCCTGTGTAAAAGCATATGCGAAAGTAATTTATTTATGAATTTATGCAGCCCACAATATGCTTGTATGCATTCAATGTCAGTTGCTTATTACCTTAAACCATAGATGTAAAGAGTAGAATTGTGCGTCTCAAAAAAAAAAAAGAAAATAGAGTAGAATTGTGTCGAAATAATATGATCTACATAGATTGGGTGACAATAAGTCATAAAATATCTTGACAGAATGCTGTACCACTAGCCTTTACACTGATTAGCCTATTGGCTGGGCGTTTTTACTTTTAGGTTACAGGGAATTGCTTCAAGAGAGAGTACTGAAGCCATCATATATATGAATAGGAATATTAGCCTCAACGGACCATGGGAAAAAAAAAAAAAACATACAGACAATCGACCTAATTTGCACAAAAATATTTATGTTTGTGCAGATGTTTGCCGCTTGGGATAAAGCTTCGGAATCTTGATATCTATCAAACATAACACACATGCATGGTGATTTTATGCTTTAAGGAAAAACCAGTAGAAGCTTCAACCCCCCCTCATATTTAGATAGAATTCAATTTGTGCACTTCAAAGAGAGAGAAAAGAAAACTATTAATTATACTAATTTCATACTACTGTTTCTATAGCTGATGGAAGAAGAGCAATATATACCTTGGAAAACTTTGGTTCTTCACTGCCTTTTGACCGTATTTTCTCCAGCGATAGCCATCATCCAGTATATCAACTTTGCTTCTTGTTCGAAAAGCAATTCTAGGTTTTTTGGGTTTCTTCTCAGCACACTTTTCCTTACCAGATTTCACTTCATTTTCCATTGGTACAACGCTCTTGCTAAAAGAAATATCGTTCACTTGTGCTATAGGGAAACGGATTTCCCTCTTAAATCCATCCGGGACATCACTGTTATAAAATACACCATCTAGGGCATTAGAACCAGTCATGTTTGAGGATAAAGCTGGTGCATCTCCCAGCGTGGTAGACGAAGCAAGAAAAAGCTTTGGATGATTCTCCATTAATTTATATATGGACAACAGAAAAAGAAATCAAAGAGAAATGATCAGTGTATATATGTATAGATGAATAAAAAACAGTGGTCCTAAATTAGAACTAGGTAGGGCGGCTTGAAGACGAAGGCTGGGCAGTAGTACTGTAAAATGGGAATATATGTGTCTATATTATAGGCAAGAGGGAGGAGAAAGATGCCGTATACAAAACGTCAAATGTGTCAATGTAAGAATTAGAAGAAAAAGTTCAATGGAATTGTTAGTCCAGATACACGAGAGAATGGAAAAAGGAGGGCGGCTTCATCATTAAGATAGAGACTTCCATTAGTGATAGTACCACATTACATAAGTAAAGGTATTAATATCTGTCTCGACTGGATTAACAACAGTAGACACCAAGAACAAGTTTATTAACAAGACATGCAATGAACTAAATTGAAGAATGGCCGTGGGTTGGTGAATGATTGCTCTTTCCATATGTTTAGACTGGTTTTGATTTGACCCATATTCATACATATTTCAATAGCGAGACAGAAACTTAAATTTGTCTTGAATGTTGAAACATTAATAGTAATAATTAACTGAGGTAAGTTCAACAAGTTTATCAAAACATAGTCTTTATGTATATAACAATATTAATTAAATATTTTATAACATATATTCTTCATGCAGTATAATGTAACAATTCTTTTATATTTTTTCTATGACATTTTTATTGGTTAGAGATGTGTTTTTTAAAAAAAAAAAAAAAGGAATTAATATTTGAATTCAACCTACATTTCAAGTTAGTTTAAACATGAGAGAATATGAATCTCCAAAAAGAGAGCAAAATATTAATTGTGTGATTTGAATAATTATTTAATTTTTGAAGGTGGTTGTTCAAAATCAAAATGGCATACCACGGGCCTAATTTGAGGTGGAGCCCCCAACCATTTTTCTTAAATTCATTTTTCTACGTACTCATTTTCAACTGTATTCACACAATAAAATATTTTAGATATAAATCAAAAACTTTATCATACCTCTTCAAACAGAGGCTTACGTGCATGCATCTTACCTCTTCAGACAAAAAAAAAATAAATTCACAAATAAGGAGATGCAACGTGCATGCATCTTATTATAATAGAATTTTCTTGTTTGGAAATACGAGAATAATATTCGTTGAAACGGAAGCTGGGATTAAGGTTTTGGACCACCACAGCAACATCTATTAGAATGTTGAAAGAGGACCATATATTTAGGCAGCCCTATCACTATTTAGGCAATTACTCAATAATTCAAAAGTAAAATGTCAAAAAGTCAAACAATTTTGCTTTGCAAATGGTAAAAAAAAAAAATGTATCCTCTCTCATCTTGATTCTCCTTCTCCTATATATATATATATATATATATATATATATATATATATATATATATATATATATATATATATATACACACACTAGGTGCAAGCAACGTGCAATGCACGTTTGCTTAGTTTATATTTAATATTTTTGTTTAATAATTAATTTGTTATTAATAAAAATGTAATTTTTTTTGGTTAATTAAGGGCGTGTCTGGGTGCGCTGCAAGGAGGAAGGAAAATTGATTATGTTACCCTTTTTTTTCAAACCTACAGCCCTGCAATGAGATAATTGGTCCAAAATTGCGGCTCCCAACAGCATAAATTGTGTTGTCAACGGCTTGATTTCTGCTGAAAAGCAGAAACAGACACCCTATAAATAATTAATGATGTAATGTTTATGTAATTGATAAATAATTAGATGTGTGATTTTGATATTGTGATGTAGGTTAGTGAGATTGAAGAAAATAAGCAAAAGTAGACAAATTTGGAGAAATAGCTAAATTGTAAGGGATCCAAAGTTCGGGGGCTAAAATGTAAATACTTAAAAGTTGTGCCGAATCTCACGATGAAGATTTGAGAATGCTCGGAGTCAATTGAATAAAGAAATATGTCAAGGGGATCAAATTTAGTCAAAAGATGATCACAAATCAAATTTTTATATATAGAAAGATATAAAACAAGCAACATTCACTCATCCTTACATATCATCAAGGACAGAAAATAGATTATGGATTGGCATAGCCATATATACGTCTGGATTATATAAATCCAGATTGATTTATATATATGATTTGATTAATCATCGACAATAAAAAGTTTCGGAAGTTATAATATTTGAAATCAAAATTGGTGGTCGAATGAAATACGAAAAATCAAAATGAAGAATTTTCAACCGCATCCTTTTCTACCTGAAAAGTAAATAGGGAAGCTTCTGTGTTGTAAATTAGTATAGCCTTGTTGAAGGAGAAATCCCAGCAGTTTTCAATCCGAATTTCACAAAGTTGTATCTTATCCAATTTTAATTATCTGACCCAATATTCTCTTGTATCTTATTTTCATAAAGAATTCAAATGAAGTCTAACATCTAGAAGGGGTCCTAATTAATATTTATTATGGGTCCCGCTGACATCATATAAGAATTGAAAATGAGATTTTTATATATTGAAACACGTAACGTAATTATGGATGGTGATCAATTAGTAAAAATGTCTTTCACATCATAGAACACACAAGAAGAAGAAGAGGGTTATTTAACTAATTACAGACATCACGGATATTATTAATTAAATCTATATATATATAAACTTTATCACACGTTATCCAAAATGGGACAATGTAACAATAGTTTCACTCAAAGACGGAGATAAGGGGGGCCATCACCCTCCCAACATTGTCCATTGGTCCACTATTCCTAATTAATTTGTAATGTATTTTTCAGTTTCGCCCCCGCAAAAATTTTGACTCGCCCCCGCAAAATTTTGAATTTTTTTTCCATTAATAAATATTGACCCAATAACTTACACTTAAAAACTCAACCATATAAAAATCTTAGACCTAAACAAAAGATCCAATAGTTACTTAAATAAATAAATAGCCCAAATCCAATCCAAAAGCAAGTGACCCATTTATGAATCAATTACCCAAAAGCACCTACAGAACATGCATTTTCAGCTATGAGTAGGGCTCTCCGTGAATCGGTTCGGTTCGGTTCTACTCGGTTAGGGAATGTCACCATGTGGACTTGATCCAACAATCACCACATCGGCTAGAATAGTATAAATAGCCACTCTCTGTATAGAAAAAGGGGACGGTGGATTGATGCAAAGAAGATGCAAACACATACTCATACAAGTACTTGAGACTTTATAGAAAAGAAGGGAACTCATTTACTCATCATATCTATCCTTCAATATATTTCATTATCATTTTGTTGAATAGGAGATCATTGATAGTGTGATAGTCCTGAAATATATCGTCGGAACCTTAATATTTTTGTCTTTCACTTGAAAGTGCCTCCCACGTTCACTGCAGTTGGATTACCGTTCTTATTATGGTAAAAAGTGCTAAATCCGTACTTGACGTGGCAATGTGGGCTCGGCATCTGTTGAGTTCATTTTTTGAGGTCAACAAACACCAATACTAATAAATAGCATCGCTCATCCAAATTTTTTCTATCAACCAAATATAAAAAGAAAAAAAATAAAGATACAGATAAATTTACATTATTCTGCGATCCACAAATGTTTTTACCCTCCCTAGATTACTTCAAAGAGTAAAAACAAAACACTGTATCGTTCATATCTTTGCCTTCTGGCAATACAACCAGTTAAATCACGCTACCGGTGGCTCTTGCTAATTTTGCAACTATTACATTCCTGAAAACTGGTGGAGGAGATGAGAAAAAATAAATAATCTAATTCAACTTTCATTTATTTTTTTTGGGTGACTGCAAAATCAAGTTTATATGCTGAAATGTTACTGTATCATAATAAAATTTTAATTGGAAATATTTAATGAATATATAGGGAGAAGCAAAGAGAGGACAAGCAAGCCGATTAAACAGAGAGGAGCAGGACAAGAGCTTCGATCCTTTGGCAAATCCAAAGCTTAGGCGGCGCACCCGATGCAGACCATTTCCTATTTGTCTTCACCCTGAAAAAAAAAAAAGTCAAATTAAACATCATTCTTCTTTTTATTATTTTAATTCAGTTTAGCCCCATTTGAATTTTTAGTACATTTTGATAAAAATTGATTAAAAAGTTGATGAAATATATAGTTAAAAAATTTATAAAAGTTTTTGAAATATATGATTAAAAATAAGTTTCGGAAAACAAGGAATGGCTCCTATCAAATTAGTAAATTCCATATTAGTCCCACCAATGTTGTTTCCCCAAGGCCGGCCCAAGAAGTGGGTCCATCTCAACAACTGTCGTACAGTTTAGGAATGCTATGCCTAGTTGTTTTTTGCTAAGAATACATAGATACAGTTAAAACAGGTATTGAATAAGACAAAACGATGAAACTACAAACCCATCCTTGGAGATGAGAAATTTGTCCCCACATCGCCTTTTTCTTTCTCTTCATTGGACATTATGCACAAACTTTAGCCTTAAAAAGAGATGGAACCACAATTCTCAGCTTTAATAATTGTCCTTAAGAAATTTTGGACCAAACAATATGACTTCTTTCCATCTTCAAAAACCTTTTATTATACTACTGAGATTGGTAGTGGTAGCATAAATACTGAGATGGGCAACTTGAAAATTACAGTTGGGAGTCTAAAGAGTGACCATTCTTCCACCAAAGAAGAACCCATGTCTGTTTCTGAGTTAAAGAAGAATTCTTCATTATCTGACTTTGAAACACCCACAAGCCTAAATAGTTTTACCCCGGAAACAAGCCTAACTAGTTTGACCCCGGGAACAAGCTTAACCAGCTTGACTCCAACAAGTTTGAGTATTCCAGCTCTCAAATTTGAAGTGGATGACGATGTTGAAATTCAACTCCCTGATTATTCAATGTGGGAGTCTATTTTCTCTGATCAATTGGAAGGTGATTTTATGATTTCCTCTCCAGCGAGGAACATAAACTCACCACAGGCAAGCAACTTTCAGAACATCAATTCCAACTATGCTCATGCAATGCATGGGCAGGGTCTTATGGGGTGGTCTCCTCCTCGCGTATCGTCTCCTCTGGGGCCTCATAGCACTGCTATGCAGAAAGGTAAGGGAATCAGCCCTCTTCACAGGGTTTTCAACTCTCCGAACAACCAATTTATGCCAGTGGAGAGCCTTTCCCTGCCTGCACTAGAGAGCCTATTGGATGATAATAACTATGAGAAGGTCGAGGATTTCGTAGTATTCTCCCCTATGAAGATTAACGAAGGAGAAACTTCATCTGATTGTTTTGATGCACTTACAGGTGTTCCTGAATTGTTAGACTGCTTAACACTGCCAAACTCAACTAGATTTTGTGGATCAGTCGTGAATGACACAACCATCCATGGAAGTTCACATGCGACTAGAACCAACGACATTTATCATCAGAATGGATTGCTTCCGCCCTTACCATTATCACAGAAATTACGAGAGGAAAGTCAGCAAAAAAATCAACTAGAACACCATCAGCGACGGCTGCAAGAACAAGCGCCGCCATCACAAAGAGCGCAACAACAACTGCATCAGGAGCAACAACAACAAAATCAACTACAAAATTTACACAACTTAATAGTGCCTATTTCAATGGGACCTGAGCAGGTAAAACAAATTAGCTACCAAAAAAAAGTTTACCTCAAATCGTGGATTCACAATTCAAGAACTAACATTTTCCTTGTTATTGTCGTAAAGGAACAAGACAGTGGACTCCAACTTGTGCACCTACTTCTTGCTTGTGCGGAAGCAGTATCCAAGGAGGAGTATATGTTAGCTAGGAGGTATCTCCACCTTCTAAATCGAGTGGTTTCGCCCCTTGGTGATTCGATGCAACGTGTAGCAGCTTGTTTCACCGAAGCCTTGAGTGGAAGGCTTGCATCAATCCTAACCAATAAATCTAGCACCTCCAATCCAAAACCCTTCAATCCTTTTCCTCCAAACTCCATAGAAATCCTCAAGATTTATCAGATTCTGTATCAAGCCTGTCCCTACATTAAATTTGCTCATTTCACTGCAAATCAAGCAATATTTGATGCGTTTGAGGCTGAAGAGCGTGTCCACGTAATCGATCTCGATATACTCCAGGGGTACCAATGGCCTGCCTTCATTCAAGCCCTAGCAGCCAGGCCTGGTGGTGCCCCGTTTCTCCGTATCACTGGAGTTGGACCCTCCCCCGAGGCGGTTAGAGAGACTGGTAGATGTTTGACCGAATTAGCTCACTCCCTCCATGTTCCATTTGAATTCCATCCCGTTGGTGAGCAACTTGAAGACCTAAAACCACACATGTTCAACAGAAGGGTCGGTGACGCTCTGGCAGTCAACTCAGTTAACCGGCTCCATCGTGTTCCTGGACATGCTCTTGGAAATCTTTTAGCCTTGATCAGGGATCAAGCACCAAATATAGTCACCATTGTTGAACAAGAAGCAAGCCATAATGGACCTTACTTCTTGGGCCGATTCCTGGAGGCATTGCACTGTTATTCAGCAATCTTCGATTCGTTGGATGCAACCTTCCCACTGGATTCCGTGCAAAGGGCGAAAGTGGAGCAACACATATTCGCACCAGAGATTTGCAACATTGTGGCATGTGAGGGGCCAGAGAGAGTAATGAGGCATGAAAGGCTGGAAAAATGGAGGAAACTGATGGAAGGAAAGGGATTTGAAGGGGTACCACTGAGTGCAAATGCAGTGACTCAATCAAAAATATTATTGGGATTGTATTCTTGTGATGGATATAGATTAACAGAAGACAAGGGTTGCTTGCTATTGGGTTGGCAGGACAGAGCCATTCTGGCTGCTTCTGCATGGAGATGCTAATTCATATTACGTGTACGTGTTTATTTTTCTTTTAGCTTAATTAATTATATTAATATTTAATTAGTACAAGTAATCTGATTGAATAATTATGGAAATTCAATGCTTTACAATTAATATTGACCTTTTCTTTTTGTAAGATTTTATGAAAAGTACTATTTTTGAAGTGTCTTGTTAAAAAAAAAGGTATATGGATCCACTTGTAAAATTATTTTATTGAAAATTAGTGTAATTTAAAATGAGTTTAAGCAAAAAAAAATAATTTTCTAAGAATCTATGTCAATATAGACTTAGCCCCTGTTTGGTCCGGATTAAAATCTAATTTTAATTCATGTTAGAGTCAAACAATCAATATTAACTACATCTTTCATGGGTCCCACAACTTTTCAACCACACATTTCAAAAAATTCTATCACAATCTATTAAAAATCTAATTTTAACTCTTACCAAACACCCTCTTAATATAAAATGCTAACAAATTGCATTTTCAGAGTTGATAATTTGACTTTTATTGACAATATAAAGTGTTTATTAAAATTTTAATTTGTCCTAACATATTTAAGCATGTGAGGCACACATGACACAACTTGAAAAAAAAATGCATGTTTAGGAATTGTTTATAAACAATTTATATTATAAATAAATATAGATAAGTAGTGTATAAGTGAATAGTATTTATGGATCCGGGTTATCAAACAAAACTCCCCTAACCTTTGCCCCTATTGCGGAATAACTCCCTATCATTTCAAATTGGTGGAAAACCCCCATATATGACATTTGAGGTGCAAAAATGCCCCCCCGTCGTCCATCCATATTAATGTTACCGTTAAATCCACTTAAAAAGGGTTAAAATGAATAATTTTGAAATTGGGTAATTTGCCTCTAATTCGGAATACCGATATCATCTCAGATTTGTGAAAGCCCCCTAAATGTCCTTTTAAGTGCGAAATGCAACATTTTCTTTCATTTTCTCAATAAAGTATTGTGAAATGAAGAATATATATTTCTCTTTAAATAAAACAAAGTAAAAAGAAATTAAAG
This sequence comes from Fraxinus americana, assembly GCA_035079005.1. Taxonomy (NCBI): domain Eukaryota; kingdom Viridiplantae; phylum Streptophyta; class Magnoliopsida; order Lamiales; family Oleaceae; genus Fraxinus; species Fraxinus americana. Next base: position 345,426 of record CM068706.1, on the reverse strand, counting down.
AGTTAATTACAACAATAATCCCAAATTCTTGAAAAATGTACAAATAAGTCCAAAATAAATAATAAAAAAAATAAAATAAGATAAAATTTGCAATTAATTCTTTATTTTTTTCTTCTTTTTATTTTATTTGATTTAAAGAGGAATATATATTTGTCATTTCACAAAACTCTATTGAGAATATAAAAGAAAATATTGTACTATGTACTTAAAGGTCATCTAGAGAGTTTTTTACTAATCTGAAATGATAAGAGGATATTCTGTAATGGATTTATCTACTTTGCCATGCCTGTAAAAGGCCTGGTAGAGTGGTTGTCTCACATGAGGTGAGTCCTCTCATTAAACCCCCCACCCCCCCAGACACATTTGATCCGCCAGGTCTTTTACCGACTTGGCAGAGCAGGACGGTTCTTAGAGGTAAAGTTTAGGAGGATTTTGCGTCAATTATCCAATTTCAAAATTATTCATTTTGTCCCTGTTTAAGTGGATTTAATGATAGCATTAATGGGGATGAATGGCAAGGGGTTCCGCACCTCAAATGTCATATACGGGGGGTTTTCCACCCATCTAAAAGGATAGGGAGATATTCCATAATAGGTGCAAAGGTAAGAATGCGCCATCACCCTGTGGATCCCCTCCAATGCCATCATGGGTCAATGGCCAGGTGAGACTTTTACTATTAGTTTTACTAATAGATGTTATCGATTTGACACAAAATTTCAGTGACCTGTGAAATTTCAAATGCCAAATTCTCCCCTTACAATATTTAGGTTGTGCTTTGTGCACCGTGTGAGATCATATAAAAAATTTAGTATAAATTACAATTGATAATATTTATGGTGAATTAAGGTGATAAGGTGGATAATATTATTTTGGTCAATAAAATAATTAGTATAGATTATTGTCATGTTTGGACTAATTATCTACTTTAATCCACCATAATAACATTCATCTATTCTAATTTTATGCTTATATGGTCTCATACGATATCCAAACGCAAGCTCAAGGTTAATGTAGAGAAAATAAAAATGTCTTACATAGGCCACATAAGTCACGCACATATTCTTAAAATAAGACCAGAAGTAACATTTTTTAGAAGGGATAATATCACAAATGGTCACTGAACTTACCTAAAAATTACAAAACGGTCTTTGAAGTTTAAAATTTGCAAAATCGATCATTGAAGTTTCATACGCTTTCAAAAACAGTCACTGAACCTACTATTAAAACTATTATGATGTTAATTCAAACTTAAAGGACCAAAACACGTGGACATAAAAGCTTGAGAACCTCAAGTGCAAATTCAATTCCCATCCCAAAACGATTGAAAATACACATTCCAACGACACCCATGTTAAGCCCAATATACTGGTCAATTCTCCTCTTCTAGGCGACCCTATCCATGGCCTCCAATCAACAAAATAATCAACTCCATCAAAATCAAAAAGCTCCATTTGCGTTGCCTGCCGCATTCTTTATCTTCTAATTCCTGCGTCGGTGGTAGGACCCATGATCGCGGACCACCACCTCAGGCAACTACTCCTCCTGGCGCATCCATTGAGCGCATGGGTCTTCCCTAATTTGGTCTGGAACCAGCGATTAACGGCGGGGCAGCTCGAACGCATCTCAAGCCACTCGATCCCCTTTCTTCTCCACAACTCCAATCAATAAATTGGACCAACCATAATGAAATTCATGATAAAACGACCTTGGTAAGGATTCAATTGGCTTCAAGAACGGTCTGCCCTCGTGAATCTGAATTTCATCCATCAATTGGAAGCTCAAATGTGTTTCAAGATGCAAATCAATTAGGGGGAGGGGGAGGGGGAGGGGGAGGGGAGGGGAGGGGGGGGGGGGAGATTGAAATTCAAGCTCAAAAAACATTGGGTAATCAATTAATAGCAGAAATTACAGCCCACGTTTGTCAAATTTTGGGGTCGAATTTCTGCCAATTTGAACATAATTTCGGCCAAATTTGCACTTGAGGTCCTCAAACTTCTATGTCCACGTGTTTTGATCATTTAAGTTTGAATTAACATCATAACAATCATAATAGTAAGTTCAGTGACCGTTTATGAAAGCGCATGAAACTTTAGTAACCGTTTTGTAATTTTTAGATAAGTTTAGTGACCGTGTGTGAAATTAACCCTTTTTCAGAATGATCTTAGATTTTAGAATTTTATGATTTGAAAGTAACAAAGCAGTTAAGTCTATAACTAAAAGAAATATACTGTCAAGAATCTTGATTATATCATTTATAACATCAGGATCCTATATATAATTTCAGAAAACCTACCCAGTCATGCAACACATGTATAAATTGGTAACATACTGTCATCAAAGGCAACAGCAGATAAGTGATAAGCTCTATCCATCTCGTGGAAATGTATACCCAGCAAGAGGAAAGGTAGGAAAATGGAGGGCTCTGTAAACGGCAACCGCACTCCAGTATGCAAGTTACTGTATCATTCTTTTGAGTAGTATCAAAAAATTTAGAATGAGTGGGGAGCCATGTTAGAAGACAATCCCCTTTTGAGGCTAATAGTATTCTTAATTATACAAAAACTCCAAAGCTATACAAAGCAACAAATTTATAGAACACACATACATTAGAACAAAAGATCATTACATCAAACAATGTGTCTCATACGGTTTATAGATTATTGTCTTTTCAATTAGAAAACTTAGCACATATTGAAGATAATTTTTGTATTGTAAAAGCTTGGGAACAACATTACATGTTATCAGTATATATATACAAAAAGGATAACAAAACCATGCTGAAAATATTCTATTACACCCTATACAAACTTGCCAAGTGTATAACAACCAATACTCTCCCACTCCTAGAAATAAGGAATACTCCATGCACTCAAACAGATTCTTGTATCAGCTCGTGAGTGGGAATTGTAGCATCTATCATTACTGAATAAATGGTTGATTAATTTTAACTCCCCCCTTCAAGCTGGAGTGTGCTTCAACCACTCCTAGCTTGTCTCTAAAAAATTGAAACTTGCAAGAACTTAACGGTTTTGTCAACACATCTGCAACTTGATCTGATGATGGTATGTAATCAATTTCCAGCTCCTTGCTCAGTACTTTATCTCTAACAAAATGGGCATCCAGTTCGATGTGCTTTGTCCGAGCATGGTACACAGGATTAGAAGCTAAGGCACTTGCTCCTAAATTATCACACCAAATTTTAGGAAGCAGCTTCTGTGGTATACTCAGCTCCTTCATCAATGATTGTATCCATGTAATCTCTGAAGCACCATGAGCTAAAGCTCGGTATTCTGCTTCTGTACTAGATATGGCCACAACATGTTGTTTTTTGGAGCACCATGAAACCAGATTTCCTCCCAGATACACGCAATAACCTGCTGTGGATCTCCTGTCGTCTGGGCATGATGCCCAATCAGAATCAACAAAGGCTGTTATTCCTAGATTGTCATTTCTTTGAATCACCAGATCGTGTTTTATTGTGCCTTTAAGATATCTGAACACTCTCTTGAGTGTCTTCCAGTGAACATCTGTAGGGCTTTGAAGGAATTGACTCATTTTATTCACGGCATAGGTGAGGTCTAGTCGAGTATGTGCTAGATACTGGAGTCCTCCTACTGCACTTCTATAGAGGGTTGGATTCTTCATGATTATTCCTTCATCTTTAGAGATCAACTTACCTACTGCCATTGGTGTTGAGCACGGTTTCAAGTTGTCATATCCAAACCTCTTAAGTAAGTTAGTAGCATATTTAGACTGTGTTAGGTATAGCCCTGTTTCACTTCTGTACACTTCAATCCCTAGGAAATGTTTGAGTTTACCCATGTCCTTAAGAGCAAAGCATAAGTTCAGCTGATCAATGAACCTTTGTAGCTGGTGGCCATCGCTCCTGTCACAACGATATCATCTACATACACCAATGCAAACACGATACTACCTTCACCCATTAAGAAGAAGAGTGAATTATCTGCTCTTGACTGCTTGAACTTCCATTGTAGCAGTGTGTTTTTCAGTTTCTCATGCCACGCTCGTAGAGTTTGTCTAAGTCCATAGAGAGCCTTATCCAACTTACATATGAATTTAGGATTTTTTTTTTTATCAACAAAACCCTGTGGTTGCTCCATGTACACCGTCTCCTCCAACCTCCCATTTAGAAAAGCATTGTTTACATCCACTTGTCTGATTTCCCAATCTTTGAACACTGCCAGAGTCAAGATAACTTTCAGAGTTGAGGCTTTAATTACTGGGCTGAATGTTTCTCCAAAATCCACTCCTGGCGTTTGCAAAAAACCTTTGGCAACAAGTCTTGCCTTGTGCCTTTCCACCTTACCATCTGGTCTGTGTTTCAATTTAAACACCCATCTGTTTCCAATCACTTTCATGCCTGGTTCTGGAGGTACTAATTTCCAAGTTTTGTTCTTCATCAGTGCGTTATATTCTTCCTGCATTGCACTTTTCCAATCAACATTTGACAGAGCTTCATCGACACTGTTTGGCTCAAGTTCCACTTTGTCTGACTGTTGGCTTAGACATGCGTATATTTTTAGCTTAAAGATTCCTGCCTTACTCTTAGTAATCATATGATGACTATCCTGCTGTAGAGCAATCTGTGTGTCAATATCAGATTTTGAATTCTGTTCTTGCTCAGCTATTTCAGGATTGACTGATTCTTCCTGTCTAAACTCTGCTCTATCATTCTCTTCACTTTCATTTGCTTCACCACTGATTTCAGGATGTAATTCTCTGCTGAAAGATGCTGCTGCAGGGGTGATGCTAGGATGGCACGTATCAGCTCTGCCTTTGGAAGAGAAAGGAGAGTTCAACTGAAACTCAAAAGGAAGGCTACTCATGATAATTTCAGGTTGTTGGGGCTGACTCTGTTTATTTAGGAAACCTGTTTTAAAGGGAAATTCTGACTCATCAAAAATCACATGCCTCGAGGTGTAAATTCGACCTGTGGGACTTAAGCATTTATAACCTTTATGTGCATCACCAAAACCAATAAAAACACACTTCTGAGAATGGAAACTGAACTTATGGTTTTGATATGGTCTCAAACAGGGGTAACACGCACATCCGAAGATTTTTAGCATTTTATAATCGAATTCTCATTTGTAAAGAACTTGAAAGGGAGACTTGTATTGAAGTGTAAGAGTGGGTAGTCTGTTTATCAAGTAGGTTGATGTTTTAAAGGCTTCCCACCAGTATTGTAATGGTAGTTTTGCTTGAGCTAAGAGTGACAAGCCAGTTTCAGCTATGTGTCTATGCTTTCTTTCAGCTCTTCCATTCTGAGCTGAGGTGTAGGGACATGATATCCTAAGTTCAAAGCCTGACTGTGATGCTATTTGCTCAAATTTCCTATACTCACCCCCTCCATCTGATTGCACAACCTTAATTTTCCTTTCAAACATAGTTTCCACTAAATTTTTGAACTGGATAAATATGTTTAGTGACTCAGATTTTTGCTTCATAGGATATATCCAGGTAAACCTGCTATGGTCATCTACAAAAATGATGTAGTATCTAAAACCTGAGGTGGAACTAACTGGTGCTGGCCCCCAAACATCCGTGTGTATAAGGTCTAGAAAATTTAAGGCATGAGAAGATGACAATTTGAACGGCAAAGTGTGTGACTTGCCAAGTTGGCAGGCTTCACAGAACTTCAAATTTTCATTGATTTTTGCAACTTTATTACAAGATTTCAGAACTTGACTCAGTACAGAATCTGAGGGATGGCCTAGTCTCCTATGCTAGACCTCCAAATCTGTGTTTGACACTTTAACATTTTTGATTGACTCATTGGAATTCAAACAGACTGAATAACTGGTGATACTGGGATTATTTTGGTGACTGAAGTTAAGTGATGCAGACTCTGACTTGTGATTTGGCACCTCGAGCTGATACAGGCCATCTCTAAGTATCCCTTGTAGCAGAACTCTCTTCGTTTGCAGGTCCTTAACAACACAAGAATCAGAGTAAAACTCAATGAAAACGCTATTATCATTTGTCAATTGTGAAACACTAATTAGGTTTTTCCTAATTGTAGGCACATTAAGCAATTTTTTCAAGTTTAATGACTTATCACTCATAGTAGGTAAATATTTGTTTCCAACATGAGCAATGTGCAGTGAGCTACCATTACCAACTACTAGTTTTTCCTTACCTCCATATTTTTCTGCTATAGTTAGGTTACCTTTGTCTGTGGTGACATGGCTGCTTGCTCCTGAATTTATAAACCAGGTTGGATCATCAGCAATGTTGGGAGAGGCAAGGTAAGCAGACGTTGGTGCTGTTGGACCGTTGTTCTGATGTGTGTTATTGCTTGGCTTATTTCCCATATACCTTTCATCATATCTGTTAAAACACCAACTAGCTGAATGGTTGTTGAGTCCACAGATTTGGCACGGTCCTCGACTATCATTTGTTCTGCCAAACCTTCATCTGCCTCTAGCTCTTCCTCTAAAGTTTGATGCCCTTCCACCATTACTAGTTCTGAAGGTTCTTCCACCACCTGATGCAGATCTCTGAGTCAACTATACACTGGATTGGCTGATATTAATTGATGACATGCTATTCCTCACTTGATTAAGATGTTCCAGCCTGCTTTCGAATGTCATCAGGATTGACGAAAGTTCATACCAAGAAACATTATCTCTGCCATTAATTTGCACCACAATGGGTGTATATTCATCATCAAGCCCTGCAAGGACTTGAGTAACAAGATCATTGTGATCTATAGCTTTTCCAGCAATCTGCAGATTGTCTGCCAGTTGTTTGACTGTGGTTAGATACTGGTCCATAGACATATTGCCTTTCCTGATTCTCTGCAGCTCTCCAATCAGAAATATAACCCTTGACCTATTGAGGATTCCATAGCTTTCTTTAACTGCATTCCACAATTTGCTTGAAGTAGTACAGCCCATGACTCTCATTGCAATCTCTGGGGTCATAGACAAGTATAACCAGCCCATAAGGAGTTGATCAGTCGACATCCACTTGCTATACTCTGGGTTTTGAGCTATTGTAACAGCTTCCCCTTAATGATAGGCATAATCATGTTCTGCCAAAGTAGAAAGTTATTTTTATCAAGCTTGATCGATGGGGTTTGAGTAAGGTTCATACCAAAAGGTGATGATTGATACATGGAGACTTCAGTTGGTAGTGCTGAATTTTGTCTTGGATTCATCTCAGTTGAGGCAGCTTGGCTTGCTGTTCCTGTTTCGGCCATTGTCTCTGATACCAAATTAGAAAACTTAGCAAATATTTTGTATAAACTGAAGATAATTTTTGTATTGTAAAAGCTTGGGAACAACATTACATGTTATCAGTATATATATACAAAAAGGACAACAAAACCATGCTGAAAATATTCTATTGCACCCTATACAAACTTGCCAAGTGTATAACAACCAATACTCTCCCACTCCTAGAAATAAGGAATACTCCATGCACTCAAACAGATTCTTGTATCAGCTCGTGAGTGGGAATTGTAGCATCTATCATTACTGAATAAATGATTGATTAATTTTAACTTTTTCTGACTTGTCAATCCAATGGTGCAGGCAACCCTAAAAACCGCCACAAGATAAAACATGAATCAGATTTATAATCTCACATATTGAACACGAACAGATGTTTTTCTTGGGAGCCTCGTCAGCCTTCTTTTCTGAGATTGCATACAATCACAACTTACTGTCAGAATAACATGCCTTGCATAATGAAATTGCAATACAAAGATGTTAGATACCTGTCCTGTCCTCAATTTAGTTAACAAAATTTAAAGATAATTAAGTCTTAGTGAACAACCATAACTCTAAAGTCTGATGTATAGTTAGATACTATTTAAGCCTAATGAATATATGTCCTAACAGAGTTGAACCCTCCGCAGTAATCACAACTTAACTACTGTCATATTACCGACAAACTTTAATAACAGAGGCGGACACAATGGGAATGTTTCACAACAACTTTACATGTAGTTGAGATCATTACACTTTTTAAAATATTAAGATATTCTTATTATAATGTATTTGCAATTAGGTTCAGTCCCATATCCTATACGTTTTATTTCGTCATGCCTGATCTTACAAGTCAATTCAACAGTGAGTCAGTTGGTTTCTTCTTTTCGCTGATAATGCTTCGAGCGATAGTTTAGAATAAAGGCGAAGAGAGGAGAGGACTTTTCCTTTCCTGGCGAGAGAAAATCAAGGAGGCGATTTTGGGCGATTTGGGCGATTCAGCTAGGGTTTTCTTCTGGCTGTCGTCGAAGTAACGGCGCTTCCCTGGCTGGGCCTTTCGGTAACGACGGGCACGATGGGAGAGACGTCGACGGCTCTGGCAAAAGGTGTTCAACAAGGGCGATCGTTCCTGGAGGCTGCAAAACAACCTGTGGGTGGGGATATTCCGGCGACGCCGCCGCTTCAACTGAGGAGACCGGAATTGATTAACGGAGAACTGGGTTTCATCTTCACTGATGTCGAGGTAAAACGATTGGCAGATGATTTCAGATTTGCCTTAGTTCTTAAATTTTTATCCTCTCGCCCCAACGTTGATCTGGTTCGAGCGGCCATTACTAAAACTTGGGGATTGCGGGAGGTTCCAGTGGTTAGTTACATGGATGCTTCATACGTTTTGGTTAAAATGAATAATGAGGGAGATTTCTTGCATGCCTGGGCTAGAGAAGGGAGATTTGTGGCTGGTGCTTCATTTAGATTGTTCAAGTGGACTCCAGATTTTGATCTTCACAGGGAATCATCATTGGCTCCTCAATGGCTTTTTTTACCTGGACTTCCATTGCACCTTTACCGACAGGATTGTCTTCGTATCCTAGCATCGCGATTTGGCCGATACTTGGGTACAGATCATGCTACCTTAAACCACACACGGGCCTCTGGTGCCCGTATATGTGTTGAAATTGATTTATTGGCTGATGTGGTAGAATGTTTTCCGATCACAGTGGGGTTCGACAACTCTTTGGCAGTGTGTTCAATATGAAAAACTTGGTTTCTATTGTAAAAAGTGCAGGAGGCAGGGTCACACAGAGGCTGTTTGTAGAGTGGGTCAGCAATTTCATGAGAAGCAGAAAATGAAGAAAGTCGTTACTATTGGCCTGGAAAAGCGAGAGTGGAGACAAAAAAAAGGGAACATGGGTAATGATGTGGGAATAGGAAAACGATATGTGCATGAGGGTGGAGACATACCTAAGTTGGATGCTAGTGGTTTTGGAGGTTCAACCCACGGGCAAGGAAGTGATAATATAGAGAAGGTTGGTGAAAGTAGTAAAGGAATAAGTTTGTTTGTGGGTAACGATAAGGAGACAAGGGATGTCACGCAGACTGAATTGGGGAGAGATAATAATATGGATGAGGATGGAACTGTAGCCTCGAAAAATAGTGGGATGGAAATTGCTAAACTTGGAGGAGACAGTCACATGAAACCTTTAGGTGGGGATTATTTGGTGGATGGGAAGCAAACAAGGGAAGAAGGAGAAATTGAGGACATGGAGACAATTTGAAATGGAGATATGGTGGTCACGACCAAGGGCAACGAACAAATAAATGAAATGACCATGCACATAATGGTAAGGACAGAAGACGATCAAGGTGTCAAAAACAGTGTTGAGGAATCACAAGAGGATTCTAGGGATCATGTCAGTGCAAATGAGGCTCTGACAATGTCAGATAAAGAGGTGGAAGGAATGGTGGAGGAATTGGGAATTATTCATGATTGTATTTCAGATTCTGAACAAATGGCTAAAGAGCACCCAAGGAAAACAGTTCATAAGGTCAGAAGCTCTTCTAGGGTTCCAAGCAGACCCTCTAGACTTAATCTATGAGTTGCAACTATCTCTTTTGGAACGTGCGAGGTATAGGGACCTCGACACGCAGGCTACGTAAGTTGGTGAGGAAGTATAAGCCGAAAACTGTAGCGGTAGCGGAGCCTTAGTAAACATCGGATAGAATGAGCATTTTACAGAGGAAACTAAACTTTAATTTTGGGTTATCGAACAGTGACGTAGAAGGAAAACTTTGGATCATGTGGGGTCAGGAAGTACATGTTAATTTGATAAGTAAAAGTAATCAGCAAATCATTTGTCTGGTGGCAGAAGGTAATTACCGAATGCTCGTTTCTTTTATTTATGCAAAATGTACAGCTGCAGAAAGAAGATTGCTCTGGTCTGAATTAGAAGAAGTGAATCATTCACATATTCCCTGGGTGGTGGTTGGAGATTTTAATAGTATCAGAAATAATTCAGAAAGGCGTGGAGGCCAACCTCGACCTATGGGTGCTATGGAGGACTTTAACCAGTTTATTGATTTTTGTGGTTTGATGGAAATACTGCCAGATGGTGGGGGACCTTATTCCTGGTGTAATGGTCAAACGGGCTGGACTAGGAGTTGGGCTAAACTTGATAGATTATTGTATGATTCTAATTGCTTGGAGAAATTCCCAAATCTCCATATGAGGTATTTAGCTCGTACCACATCGGACCATGCACCAATGCTAATCTGGTTGCAACCTAATATGGTTCGCTATGGCCCTACACCGTTCAAATTCCAACAAATGTGGACTACTCATGAGAGTTTTAAGGAATGTGTGTCAAAGATTTGGGAAGGGAACTCAGGTGAAAGTGGTTTATGGCGCCTAGTAGGAAAACTTAAAAGGTTGAGGACTGCACTACGTATATGGAACAAAGAGGTATTTGGGTGGACGGGGGAACACATTCAACGGCTGGAAAAAGAGTTAGAAGAGCTGGATGCTAGCCTACAAGTGGATCACTCGGAGGAGATCGAGTATACCTACTTAGCTACTAAAGTAGAACTTGAGACTTGGGAGAAGAGAGAAGGAATGCGCCTAGCAAAAATAGCAAAGCAGAGCTGGATAGAGAAAGGTGAAGCTAGTAATCAGTTCTTCAAGCAATTTAATGGCAGGACCTCTTACAGGGTCAAGGAGATGAGACTTAGGGATGGTATGGTGCTTGACAATCATGAGGCAATCCATCACGCAGCGGTTGATTATTTTCAAAATTTCTTAGGAGCTGGACCCAGGAGAGACCAACCAGACCTATCAGCTTGGATTCAACAAACTATTTCAGAGGCAGAGAACGAGGAATTCGGGAGATTACCTTCACCCCAGGAGGTCAAAGATGTAGTTTTTTCTATTCCAACAGACAGTAGTCCTGGTCCTGATGGTTTTGGCTCAGGATTCTATAAATCTTGTTGGGATATAGTGGGTGAGGATGTCGTGGAGGCAGTGTGCGATTTTTTTCGAGGTATGGCTATTCCAAGATTTTACTCTTCCTCATATGTGGTTCTTATTCCTAAAACTGATTCCCCTTCGAGTTTTGACAAATTCAGGCCTATTAGTTTATGTTCAGTCATATATAAGGTCTGGTCGAAAATTCTGGTTAAAAGATTTGCTTTGATATTACCACGAATGATTTCTATGGAGCAAGGTACTTTTATTCCAGGAAGAAGTATTTTTGATAATATTACCCTGACTCAAGAGATGATTCATAACCTTCACAAGCAGGCCAGGGGTGGCAATGTAGTCTTAAAAGTGGATATTGCCAAAGCATATGATACTATGGATTGGGACTTTCTTATGCACGTATTGAGGTCTTTTGGTTTCTCCTCCAAGATTTGTGATTTGGTTAGACAATGTGTTACTACTCCTTGGTATTCTGTGGTAATGAATGGAACTATGAAGGGTTTCTTCAAAAGTGGAAGGGGCCTGAGGCAAGGGGATCCCCTATCTCCATATCTTTTTATTGTTGTAGAAGAAGTTTTATCCAGAATGTTGAGAGCTAAATATGAAGATGGCAGCATAAGATCTTTTTCTTTACCTAGGGGGGCTCCCCTTATTTCTCATCTGTTGTATGCTGATGACATTGTAATATTCGCGAATGGTGGGAAAAAATCTCTACGATCTATTAAGGAGGTCTTCCGAAAATATGAAGAATGGTCGGGACAAGTTGTTAGTGTTGATAAAACCTCCATTATTTTCTCTAAACGGATCACTGCGTCAAGAAGGCGGATGCTCTTACGACTCACTGGATTCACAGAAGGTAAATTCCCTTTCAAATATTTAGGGATTCCTATCATTACAGGAAGATTGAGAACGCAAGATCTTGAGGACGTGGTTGGGAAAATTCGTATGAGATTGGCAGGCTGGCAAAGTAGGGTATTATCTAAAGGGGCCAGACTTCTGCTTTTGAGGCATGTCCTTACTAGTATGCCTCTTAATCTGTTTTCTTGTCTCAAAGCACCAGCTTCGGTTCTAAAAGTTATTAACAGAATATTTAGTGATTTCTTCTGGGGCTACGCGGATGGAAAGCCTAAGAGAAAATGGATCGCATGGGACAAAGTCTGTACGCCTGTTAAAGAAGGAGGAGCTGGGCTTCGTAGTCTACATGAAGTGAGAGTATCCTTACACATGAAATTTGCTTGGAAAATTTTGACTGAAACATCCCTTTGGTCAAAATTTTTTAGGGCAAAATATATCAAGGACAAACACATATCTCAAGTGGATGCTACTAAGGGGTCAAGATTCTGGAAGATGGTTATGAGTTGCATGCCGAATATCCTTACACGGTCTAGATGGCGAGTAAAGGAGGGTGGTGTATCATTTTGGTGGGATAGATGGTCAAATATAGATCCTTTGGGAGATCAGATGCTTTTGGTTGAACAGCCTAAAATCTTGATCAAAGATCTCAAAACGGACAACGGGTGGAACGACCATTTGATAGAGGAGCTTGTTGGGAGAGATAAGGCGGGAGAGGTTCTTGCTACACTGGGAAAAATCGAGACAGGCAAAGACAGACTGATTTGGACTAAAAGCTTGGATGGACAATTTACTACAAAAAGTGCTTGGGAAGCTACAAGACGTCAGGGGTATATATCACAGTGGCATGAATGGATTTGGCACCCAACTCTACCAAAGAAGATTTCATTAAATATGTGGTTGGCCATGAAGGGAGGTCTCTCGGTGGATGACAGCATACGAAAAGTGGGTATCCCCATTGTATCGAAGTGTATGTGTTGCTTGCAGGGGGGATATGAGGATCAAGATCACGTCTTGGCCTTAGGGAACGTGGCTCAACAAATTTGGCTAAAATGCTCAACCTTACTAGGAATTCGTTGCATGCAGACTCGAGGATGGAAAGAGCGTGTAGAAATTTGGTTCCGAAGAGCTAAACAAACATCACATAAAGGTACTCTGATTGGTATTATTCCTAGTATAATTTGTTGGCATTTATGGATGTGGCGATGCTCAGCCAAGATGGAGGGAAAGATGGAATCTATAGAAGCTACTTGGAGAAAGATAAAAGTTTGGATCTCTTGGGTGGGGTTAAAACTAAAAGCGGCGAGAACGCTAAGCAGAAGAGATGAATGGGTGTTGAGGGAACTTAACATACCAGTAAAGCCGATTAAAAATAAAAACTTTAAAGTAGTGAGATGGCAACGACCTATGCAGGGGTGGTACAAACTCAATACTGATGGATGTTGCACAGGCAATCCCGGAATTTGTGGTCTTTGGAGGTATTATTCGAAATGAGAATGGAGATATTGTCATTGCCTTTGCTGAGAAACTCGATGAGGGCACCAATAATGGTGCTGAACTACAGGCATTATTATATGGGCTCCGACATGCTAAAAGGATGGGGATTACCCGACTTGAAGTGGAGCTAGACTCATTGATTATCATTAATTGGCTAAAGAGGAAGGGCTGCGGTATTTGGTATTTAGAGGATTATTGGGAAGAAATACAATACTTATTGTCTACAACCCCATGTAGAGTTCAACACATACATTGCGAGGGTAATTCGGTAGCTGATATCTTGTCAAAGATGGGAGCGTCTAGTGTTTCACAGATCTGGATGGATTCCACTGCTATATCACCATCAGTTAAAGGAGCTGTGCGTATGGATAAACTGGGCATTCCTCATTTAAGAGGCTTTTCTCCCCACAGGTTGACTTTAAATATGCCAATGTTGTTTTAGATTACTTGGAGTTCGGAAAATAATTAGTTGGTCTGGTTTGTAACCACAGTATTCCTCCGCCACAAGTGAGGTTCTCTTAATAGAATAGCTCAAATATTGGGTTAAAAAAAAAAGATAGTTTAGAATAAAGGTGGAATAAATGACATTCCTTTTAGTTATCCCTCTTCTATTAAAAGAGGGGATTCTTTGTTCACTATTCATTCAAGACGTATTTCATCTCCCCATCTTACCCTCAAATCTTCTATATCTTTCTCTCTTTCTCTCGCGACCGACGCAGTGTAGCAAGAAATCTCCCCATCTTACCCTCAAATCTTCTATATCTATCTCTCCTTCTCTCGCGACCGACGCCAGTATAGCAAGAAATCAAGAAATTCCTGAAAAATTCGCTGCTTCGATTACTTGCTGTTTTTTTTCCCCAAAACCTAGCTCGAGAAAATCAGTGACTTTGGTTGCCGTCGACTGGTCGGCGATTTAGAGCAAGAAGAATGTTACTGCTGTTCAAAACGCCAGCGGGTTTTGCCCTTTTCAAATTCTTGGATGAAGGCAAGCTATCCAAAGTGGAGGTATTTTTCTTTGTAATTTTTTTTTATTTTTTTAATTTCTCCCCGTTTCCTTCATTGTTGCAACTTCATAATTCGTTCTTCTGATGTATGAGTGATTTGATGATGATTTTTTTGGCTTTTATGGGAATGGCGATTTTTAATTAACATTTAGATTTTGATGTTTTAAATTTTCAGCTTCTACTTCGGTGGTGTTTGGGGATAATTGGTGTAAAGTTAATTGTATATTCTTTACACATGAGTTCTTTAGTGGCAGGGAGGATGATTGGCTGTGGAAGAGTCGCAGTATCGGAGTGTTTGATGTGGAGAGTGGGAGTATTGGGCCAACTGATAGTCACGATGGTTATTCCGACATGTTCTGGCCGCCACCTGCTTGGGTTTGTTCTAATGTATCTGTTGAAGTGGTGGTTTTAATTTTCCAGTTTACAGTTAATTTCTTGGAATTTATATCTTTCCGCCTAACTTTGTTTATTACGTGAGATGAATTTGTTGAGCAGCATCACGTATTCGAGATATTGTTTGTGTAGGGTAACCCCTGAGCAGCACTCAGTTTCTGAAGTTTGAACTTAAATAAGTTCTCGAGAAACTGTTATGCTAAGTATGGCCTTCAAAGTGTTTTTTTGAATGTCAATGACTTGATATGTAGAGTCAGAGTACAAAATTAGTTGATAATGCCATGGGACAAGAAGAAAATCATTGATATGGTATAAAAATTTTCTTGCACTATATGTGAGGAAATTTCTGAAGCTGTTAGATGCTTGAATGTATATAAGTTGCTAAAGCGCTGTGATTTTACTTGGAATATAAAAACTAGATGCTACTCAAAGACATTTTGAATAAATTGGAATATTATATCGCGTAGCTGTTTGTCAACTCAAAGTTGTCCTAGATCCTATACCATCTAGGATTTGTTAAAAAACTAACAAGCACTTGATTACAATTCTAAACCACATATTGTTAAAATGCAATTTATCATTCTTAAAACCCTATATAAAATACAAATAAGAATATACCTCCTCAAATCGATACAATTTTGCCTATTATATAAACAGAAAAAGATTACTTTTATACGATCTTATTGGGTCATATACATGCATTTTGAATCCTCTTTTTGATGTTAATTGTTTCTTATTTTTTGTTCTCACAGGTAGCAAATATTTAGAAAAATTTCCTTCCGACTTAGATCGTGTCTCTGCAGTGTCTTTGTAACAGCTTCTTTGATTTGTAGTGTTTATTTCATTGGGAGTGCATGGCTGGGAAAATATTCTTTCAAGGTAAATAGTAATGCAAACGTATTCACAGATTTGCTTTTTGTTTGCAGTTGTAAACGGTAGAAAATCTGCTGAATGTATAGCATGATGTGGGTTTACCTCAAACTTTTACATTTAGTATCAAAAATAAACATCATTTATTCTTTGATGCAGATATTATCTGGATTTGGAGTGAATGGAGCACATAAAAATATAGAATATGAGGATTGCAAGGTACATTTGTGAAAAATTACACTGTTTTAGTGGCACGCATATCTGATAAATGCTAAGTATTATATCAATGAACTTGCTTCGCCAAATATGTTTGGAATTCATTAGATAAAGAAGTTTGGAATTGCACTCTGTCTCGGGTAAATTGTTTTACAGTACTTGTGTTTATAAGGGATTCTTGATCTATTTTCCATGATAATATTTGTCTGTTCTCAAAAGTATACTTTTATCAGATTCATGATATTCTTGTATGAAAATTGGGTTTTTTTTCCTGTCCTTGTTTATATTGGGTTTATGTTATAAGAAATTGAGAACAGTGATAGATTATTAGGGAGGGGAACATTACCTAATGTGAATAACCATGTGATTTGGAGTATCTCAATGATAATGCATGTTTTGGTCAAATTTAGGTGGTTATCGATAAAGATGGTGTTCTAGAGCAAATGAATCCTGGAAAAGGATACATTGACATGTCAACTGTTCATGCCGAGACTTCCTCAAAAATTAGTGAGGTTAGTTTTGGTTGCTTCTACCAAGTCTTCAATTGTGTAAACTTGAATTCTTCAATGTGCTTTCTCAACATTACTCTCTTTTTGGTTAACAGAATATGTTTGATCCCACAATGATTTGCTGTGCATAAACTAATCTAACGATTTTTCTCTCTTTACAGGTATCACAGTTTGGATTACGTGGATGAACGACATCGACATATATACAAGGTTAATTGGTGTTACTTAACAATGTCACTCTTTGATAGGCTTTTTCTTATCTCGAACACTACATATTTCCTCATCAATATTTGTGACTTTAGCATATGTTACTTTGTTGCAATTACCACAGCTGATATGGATGATTGGGTGCCTTAATGCACGCTTGCCTTTAACAAAAAAACCTCTTCTGCATGAGTTGAGACAAATATAGTGATTATTATAATGTAAAAAAATAAAAACCTTAATTTTGTAAGAAATTGTTAGCCAAGGATATTTTTATATCATGTTAAATAAAAAATAAAACGAAACGAAACTAAGCATGAGTTTTTTTCATACAAGATGCTACATAACCCTTATATTTTTAAGCTCTACGAACCTCTCATACTCTGATATACCTAAGAAGGTATCAATTCAAGGTCACGCTTTTCCAACAAAGCTTGATTTAATAAACCGACATTAGTTTTAGCCTTGGCAAGCATGTAGAGTTTTTTTTTTTATCACTGTTATTGTAACATTAGGATGGATAGAGGAAGAAAATTTTGATGTTTTCAAGATTTTAAATTAGACCCTCTTCGATAACTTTTCAGGAGGTTGAGCAGCTCCGAGATGCAGTAGAAAAAGAAGTATTTGAGAGCTGAGGTGTTTTTCTTCTATTCTTAATTAAAATGTTATTACTTGGTGATTGTGATTCCTGGATCAATTTTATGTTTATCCTGCAGTAGTAAGCTTACTGTGGCTAATGCTTGAATTTTATGTTATTTCCCTTGAATCGATTTTCTTTTGTTTATCATTTTGTTTTGGTACAAAATAATCTCTGATGCAATCTCGATTGATCCATGCCTAATTGCTTTTCTTTTTCATACCAAACATGGGTTTTACTTTATCACTGGAAATCATTTACTCTTCCTATTCCCCTGGCCTTTATCTTATATTATAGGTATTCTTCTCTACTAATGAAGCTCAACCTTAAAGAAATTCCTTTAGAAAAGTCACAAATAAAGCTGTCGAAATATGTAGTGTTCTAGATAAGAAAAAGCCTATCAAATAGTGACTCTGTTAAGTAACACCAATTAACCTTGTAACTTTTAGAAAATTCTTCAATTCTTTTAAAAAATTCCTTGATATAGCTTCACATGAGGACCTTTGCGCAGTACAAACAATCCAAGATATATCCACTATTTATGAACAAGACTTGGGAGTTTACTATTATTTTTAAGTTGTCATGGTATTGTTTATTTTTTTCTCTTGTTGCTGTGCCATCAGTGTGATGGAAGATTGTGATTCAGTTGTCACAATCCCTGTTACTATTTATTTTTTGTTTATATATCTTAGCCCATGTTTGGTACACATTATTTTTTTCATTCTCATTCTTCTACTCATTTTCAACAACACATTTTTCAATAAAATAATATTTTCCATCACATCAATAACTTTTCTTTCCTTTTCAATCACACACTCTCCATTAATTTACTATTCCATAATACATTCTTTCAAAATAATGTGGCTCAAACACATCCTTAGTTTGTTCCATGGAAAACATATTTCAGATCTCATTGACTTGGAAAACTCTGGGTTTTTTTTCCTGCTTTTGCTTATCTTGTGAGGAAGATTTTGCTTATCTTGTGAGGAGGGGAGGACAGGGGACGAGGGAGTGGGAAACAATAATTACAATTCATTGAGAAGAATACCAGTTGCTCCTGGTTTGCAAGCTACAGCCAGGTTTACTGTTTTAGTTGGCTTAGGTTAAGACATGTTTGAAGATCTATAATTAAATTATGCATTTATTTACTCAAATGGACTACTGAAAAACTCTCCCATAGATATGGATGAATGGTTTGGTCTGCTCTATCTGCTAACGCGATGATATGTTACAACTGAAATAATTGTAATGTGGTTCTGTGAGTGTGTATCTAGCTTTTAGACTGCTACTGTAGTTATGTTACAACTGAAATGATTTCAATTTGGTACATGTTCACGTCTTCCGATTAAGTTTCCTACATCAGGCTAGAATTCCCGTAGGAAAAAATGTGATTTGTATTGAATGCACTTCTTATCCCATCATTTGCATAATATGGAATTTCCCAGGAAAAAATATATTAACACGGATTTTGTTTTCTTGGTTATTTATGCAGGGTATGAAGCATTTAAAATAATGTCCTTCTACAGGAATAGCATCAAATTTAGTGGTTTACTTGACAATGACTACCATATCCATTTTTGACTTCCATAGGGAAGTTTCATGAAGCTCAATAAGCCATAGAAGTGGGAACTACTGAACATTCTTTCTTGCAATTCATGAACAACTTATATGGCTATATAAAATTTCTTGCATTATTGCTTTGGCTCAACTGCTTAAAGATCTGAAAGTTCTTTATTATATATACGCTAACATAACCTCAATAATAAGACAGCCCATGCATTGCATGGGCCAAAACTAGTAATAGTAATAAGAATGAAGTGATCATGTTTTCCCATATATAGGCATAGCTATAATTAGGACTGGACAAAAAAAATTGTGAAATCACAAATCGAACCGAACCAAACAGTTTCAAAATGGTTTGGTTTAGGTTTCAATTTTCAAAATCGAACCAAACACTTTTTTAATTTTTTAATTAAAAAACTGATTTTATTAACTTATAAATTCTATAGTTTTCACTTTTCAGATAATGTGAAAAGTCGATACTTAACTACTATCACAAACACGTTAAGAAAATCAATTTGAATGTGTTAAAAAGTAATAAGATTTCAAAGGTCACAGATAAAAACACTTTAAAATACTTGGTGGAAACGTGTGATGAACATAAGACATTTAGAGATACTAAAATTTTATTTTTTGACATTGTGGATTTAAGTTCTTATTTAACATAGTTATTTGATATAACATATTGTTTGTCATTAATAGATTAACTCCCTATTTGAGTCATATTCAAATTTTCATTCTCATTCTTCTACTTATTTTAAACTACACATTTTTCAATAAAATCATATTTTTCATCACATCAATAATTTGTCCTTCTTTTTCAACCACATATTCTTCATCAATCTACTATTCAAAAATATATTTTTCCAAAATAATGTGGCTCAAACACAAGTAAAATATTGCAAAGTGATGACATGTCAATTGAAGCTGCTATTGAATACTAAAAATCACTTATTTTATTTTTTAAAACATAGAAAGAAACTAAATTTGAATTTAACATGATTAATGTTAAATAATTACTGTTCAAATGAAAGTTGAACATACATTTCATGAAAAAATGAATTATTCATAAAAGAAACTTTTATAAATATATCAATGATGAGATAAGACATTCAGCCGAAAAATCTTTTATAGTTGATTATTTTTCATATATAGTTGATAAAGCTTTTTCTTCACTTAAATTAAGGCTTGAACAATTTTAAAAATATGAAAATGCTTTTGAATTTTCTATTCGATTGTAAGAAAAAATTGTTGTTTGAAGTATTAATGTAATAAGTTCGAAGAATTTATGAAGCACGGTAAGAATTATGATTTTGATGGGCATAGTTATTTATGAGCTAAGAATTGTGAGAAAATGATTGCCAAAAGATGAATTTGATAAAATCCTACATTCTGTAAAAAACAATTTGGCAAAAAATGTTGAATGAATTGCCCATAGTAATAGTGTAATTAATTATTGATTTTCTATCAAAAAAATCTAGAAAATTTAATTTAAAAAATCGAAAGTTGTAGATTTTTCTATTATTATTTTTAAAAATATTTATAGGGATGGACCAGGAATTCTTTAGCTGATTCATCCATGTGAGAGCATGTCCCCTTTTGAATTATTTAGCTGACTTGTCCATCTCAGTGGTAGGTTTGATACATCCCTTTTCTTTCTTCTTTGTTTATTGTTCTAGAGGAGTTGAACCAATAATCAATGAACATTAATCAATGTTAGATAAGGTTTTTATTAGAAGCGGCGATCATATAGTTATGGTCTATAAGAAATTCAAGCACCTATCTTGGTCTCCCTTCGATTACTAGAAGAAAGAAAAAGGGATTACGAGGAACAAGTTTAGGAAAAAAATACGATCGTGGTGCTGAAATATTAATTTTAACCACTGTTCATTTTTAGCTATAATTTTGAGTAACGACAAAGTAGAAATTGGGAGGTCAAAAGCGCCCCCCACCTCGCAAACCCTATGAACAACTAACTGCATGGGGGGTTGGAACAGTTGTGGGAGGGCCCCCATGTGGTCATGGTTCTTGCCTTTGAATAATTTTTCTTCTACTTGACAAGTAATTATAATTCATTTGAATAAAGGTCTCATTTTGAGGACTGAAAAATAGGTTAGGGGTCTCTTCTTGTTATGTTAGTAAAGATTGAATTGAAAAGCATAGAACGAAGAGTATACAAAATTGGAATATAATGTGCTGCAAAATAATCCATTGACTTTACTATTTCCACAACGGACATGCAATTTTTACAACAAAATCAGAAGACTTGACAACACAAACATCAAGAAAATGAACAAGACACATTGTAACTTCTTCTGCGTTTAGAATCTTTCAACAAAAACAGTGATTACATTAAAAAAAAATGTTGAGGCCCCGGACCATTGTCTAGTTGGCTTTGGTCTAGTGTCGGCCTTGTATATATAATTGAAAACGAACTCTTTAGCACTTTGCCGATACCATGCATGGTTTTAATTAATTAATGAGATTACATTAAAATTTTGGAAAGACACTGCCCGTTCATTAGTTGTATTGTAGGAATAAAAATAATAGTGAAACTAAACTATTGAGGTTTTGTTTGTCTTAATCATTTAGTTTGAAGATTATTTGACCTATAAGATTAAATTAGTTGTAATGTCAGAATAATATATAGTTATCTATCTTTGTCTCATGTTTATAAATAATCCATAAACGTACTTAGGTCGATTTATAAGTATTACTTACTTATTCATAATTTACAAGTAGAATATATTAAAAGAAACGTATAATTTCAACTGAGACGATTACATCGTATGTGGTCTTTTGGTAAACAGAGATATAGATTGAAAAATAATAATGTTGACGTTTAAATTTATCGAGAATATTAAGGTCATGTCTTATTTCTATTAATTAATCAGCTTGCCTTGCATGGTGAGCGATAAATATGAATCTTATGATTTAGTAAGTAAAAAGAAATAATCTGTGTCTTTCCCTCCTCTGTCTCACTCGCCGACAAATATAAATGCACCGCCGTCGCACAATACAACAGCCGCTTATAGAAATAACTGAGAAAGATATATTCCGACCAAACTACATTTTCTCCGACAAATTCATAATGCGGAATTAGTGAAAGTTACTCAAATAATGAAACTGCGAACATAAAATTAACAGAAAGAATATACAATTCTATTAATGTTACTCCGTTAATTCCACTAAACATCATATAGATTGATTGCTTATTACTCATTCCTTAATTTCTTGTTCTAAAAATTAAGAATATTCAATCAATCAGAGCCAAAGAGCACCAGCCTGTTTTAGCAATGGCACAAGAGTGCCATTGATGTGAGATGCCAGGACTGTGTCCATGGCCCCCACCAGCTTCCCACCAATGAACACCACCGGCAATGGCACGTCGGAAGACACTCCCATCTGTAGCATTAAAGCCTTCTCTATTTCCTTTCCTAATGTGAGATCTTGATCCAGTTCATACACCGTCGGGTTCACTCCCATTCCGAAGAAGAGCCTTTTGATGGCGTGACACATGCAACAAGTGCTCATACTGAATATCACCACAGCATTATCAGATGCCAGTCTTTCAATGTGTGCCAGTGGGTCAGTAACAACACAATTGCTGGTGGGCTTATAAGAATTCCGAGACCCTGTTCGATAATGCATTTTCACAAGGATGATGATACTAGTTTTGAGGATAGAATAGTGTTTATTAGATTGTGTTTGTGTTCATTGAGGAAACCGAGGGGTATTTATAGAAACGAAAAGAATTATAAAATATCTCCAAGTGGGCGACTGATTGTAATCCCATCCCATGCATGACATTTTAAAACTTTTCAAATAAGGGGCCGGCCGGCGTACGTGGATGATCATCACTCTTTGCTCATCAGTATCCTCACCTATTATATATTTTTCCACCTAGCAATTAATATATGAAACTTCAGCATGGATTGGCTTAACTAAAAAAATTGATAAATATTTAACTTAAGGTTGAAAGTTACTAGTTCAATCTAAAATCATCTAATATGTGAATAAAATGGAATTAAATTTATCAATTAAAAGCAAAAAGTCGCTTTTTAATTGTTATAAATGTTTAGTTAATCAAGTCAAATTATCTTATGTTGAATTGTCGCAATAAATAATTAAAGCAGTAAATAATACAAGATTTGATAACAGAGAAAACTTTTAACTAAGTAAAAACTCCAGGACCAAACCAGTAGTTTCTACTATAGATAATAAGAACTTACAGTATAATTCAACCTAAAAAACCCACTAGACCAGTGATCTAATTCATGTAATCTCCAAGACCCGCTGTAATGTGCTTCACTCACATCTGCTCCCGAACTTTTGAAATTGTCTATCTCATGTGGAACATCAAGAACGCTTCGTTCTTATCCATGAGTGCCCATGACCCTAGTGGTAACATGAGACTTATCCTCAATCGGACCAAAATTTACAAATCCAAAATCAGAAAGTTTAGGGTGGAACCCTTCATCCAGTAATATAGTAGACTATTTCAGATCCCTGTAAATGACTGGAGGATCCACCTGGTGGTGCAGGTAACTCAAACCATTGGCTGCGTCAGCTGCTATCCTCATCCTCGTATTCCAACTCAGGGGTTCCATATTAGGTGTAAGATCTGCACATGATTTGACAATCATACGTTTACAGAAGAAATTCATAAATGGGTCATAACATGCATTAGGTAAATACAAATTTATGAACAAAACAATGGATAAAATGCAATGTCGTTTGAAGTGAAGTAACAAATCATGGTGTCCAACTGGTAATCATACCAAAAACCTCTCGAACAATAAAGACAATCAGATGAATTATATACAATTCAAAATTTCGTTTGAACTTGTAGCGAGTAGTCTGGTTAAAATGGATTTGGATTGGATATGACTTATTACACCAGCCTGCCATGTGGCCTAGAGCAATGACAAGGTTCAACTTGAAGTGTGTAACTTCCAATTGTAAGTGTTATGCCCTAGTCCAATCAACTTTGGACATAAACACTTTGAATATATATAATCAATGCATATATATGGAAATATCTATTATTTAATTGAATTAATATTCTAATAAATTAAATAATAGAATCCGTAGATTCAAGTCTTGGTGATTTGTTAATCACAAGGAGTTGTGATTGTGAGATACAAATTACATATGACTGAATCTTAAATCGTTCATGGTCGAAGTAATAACGAGATACGGATATCGTTATTACGGATAGACTATCGCGTGTGGCATTCTTACTTGTGAAGTAAGTAGCTGATCTCACAAGCTAAAGTGTGGTGATACTTGAATGAACACGTGGATGCTTTGTTATAGAACAAAACATTGAAGACCATTGAGAGATTCCACTTGGATAACTATCTAAGTGTTAGTGGTTAATCTCTAACGTTCGGTAGTGGAATTGGTCCTTTGACTTGAGGTCATCATAGTAGCTTATATGAGGCGGTCATACTTTGGTGATGTTGGATGTTGCTCTGTCAAGGGTCGCTAATACTGACATCGTTCGGGTATGTCAAGAATCATATGAAGGTTGTGAATGATCAATAGAGGATTCGTCACTCTTAGATAGTAAGAGATTATGATCTACATTTTATCCAATTAAGTTGATAATGAAATCCTTGGCCAAGGTGAACTCATAAGTCGGAAAAGAGTTTTCGACGTACATTGACTTAACAGTGGGATAAAAGATATAATCGATAATTGAGATTGACACATATCCATATCTCATAATTGATCGGATCATATTGACGAAAGGATTATAGTTTCACGGTAAACGAACAAGTTTGGTTTTATCATGCTACGTGATATTTCCCGTCACATGTATTGCTTACGATACATTGCTAGATGTCAATCTGGGACAACGAAAATGAATTAGTGATAAATTAAAAGGGGCATTTTAATTTATTGATTTTGATTAGATCAAAATAATAATTCACGTCGTTCGGCATCGTGATCGGGAACCTAATGGGTCACACACAAAAGAGAATCAGAAGAATGAGATTTACCAATTAATTAATTGACAAGTGTTGGATAATTAATTAATTGTGTTGTTTATTAATAGGCCCGAATTAATTAATTGGATTAATTAATTCATGGACCAGATTTAATTAATTTGATTAATTAAATCTTGGACCGGGTTAAGTTTAATAGATGGGTCGAGCCCATCTGGACTTATATTAATAAGCTGTTAGGGTTTGAAAAACAGTAGAGAATTTCATTATTCTTGCTAGCACAAGAAAAGAAAACCCTAGCCGTCATTCTTATTCTCTGTGTGGATCACCATTGGAGGCTGGACAATTGGACAGTTTGGATTGCAGATCGTGATCATGGAATTCAAGAAAAAGCAAAAGAGTTTGTGGAATTCATCAAAGGTATCATTCTCATCACAGTTTCTATCTAAACACATTGCAGATCCTCGTTTGGGAATTGAAAATTGTTTAATTTCCGCTGTGCATGTTAAGTAAATTCCCAACAGCAATAACCTTGGGTGATGAAATTATTTCTTTAGAATTGAAATTTACTTTGGGAAATTCCTTATGAATTCTAATTTCATATTCATTATCCAATTCTCCCAAAGAAATCAGGTTTTTTTGAAGATCAGGAGCATATCTTGTTAAGGGCAGCTCAAGAATATGACTATTTTTTAACAAAAGATTAACTTTACCATTGCCTTTTATTTTACAAGCCATATCATTTCCCATTTGAACTTGACCACTATCAGATTATCAAACTCAGTGAACCATTCTTTGATGAAACACATATGCAAAGAACAGCCAGAGTTAAGAACCCATTATAAGAACTCATTCCTTGGGTTTTCTTTTATTTGAAGTAACAAGGACAACTCATTGTATTTCAGATTCATTATTACAGGCTGCGATAGCTAACTCATCGGGATTAGACTTTCCTTTCCTTTCATATCAGATATCTTTTTGAAACAGTCTTTTATGAAATGTCCAATTTTACAATAGTAATAACATTTCCTAACTTGATTCTTGGATTTCAGTTGACTCCTGTTTTGATTTCTAGATTTGGAAGTTTGAGATTTCCCTTTCTTGTGAGAGTCAAAATTGCATTGATTACTCTTTTTTGTTCTGATTCAACTTTTCTTTAATGTTTAACCCTTCTCCATTTTAGAGTTTTTGAATTCAGATTTTAGTTCAAATTCTCTATTTTTTAAGGTTGAGATAATAATATCAACTTTCAAATTCTCTCTTCCATATTTTAAAGCATTTCTAAGTTCTCTGTATTTATCACCCAGTTTATTCAACAAAGCAACAACTTGTTGATCATCAAATAGCTTCTCATTATAGTTAGCCGGATCTTGAATCAATTTTGTGAATTTATCAATGTTTTTTTCCAGAGTGGATGAGATATCAAATCTGAAATTATAAAATTGTCTGAGGTGATAGCATTTATTAGGCATTGTCTTGATTAAGTAAAGGGATCCTAACTTAGTCCACAAAGCTTCAGCAGCAGCAGTAGTAGTAGTTTCCCCAATCTTTCTTATCACACTATCACACAAATGTAGAAAATTTGAACTTCAAGCAATCTCATCTACTTCATGTCTCCTATAAGCACTAATTTCAGTACGTCATGATCCATCAAGGGCAACAGCACACCTCCATTGTAACAATAGAGCACTCATTTTTTGGCGCCAAAGATTAAAATCTCCAATTCCTTTCCAAACTTCTAATTCAAATTTGTATGCAGTTGTCATAACAGTACATAAAGTCACATAATCAAGTTTATACAACAAACGGAGTACAATAGATTCGGGCAAAATGAGAAGATTATAAAATATGTAAATTTCATAATAAGATGGAATATTGCAGAAATTTCTTCTCATCATGCAATTTACACATTTTATAAGACATCTTATACAATTCAAATAATTGAGAACTATATAACAGTATAATGATCAACTCAATTATACCGAAATTGAATTGTCAATTTGACAGGTTTAAGGGGCGATGACCCGTGAATCCACTTCTTCCTCAAATTCCTAGACCCTCTAAGGAGATTTTTCGCGATAAAGGCCCGGATGTTTAGCTTTAAGCATACTCACTCATTGAACATCTACAAATAGATTACGCTCAATTTCACTATGAAATCACCAAGAAATAGTAAAAATGTTTGAAGAAATCAGAGATTTAGACAAGAAAACCAAAGATTCGAAAATCAACAAATTTACTGAAAGAACACCAAAGATTACAAAGAAAGATTTAGACAAGAAAACCCTAGAAAACCAATCATGCACAGAATACTTCAAATCGGGGAGAGAGAGAGAGAGAGAGAGAGAGATGTTAATTAAAAATATGGGTAGAAATAGGGGACAATGATCAACCGTAGTTTCATTGGCGAAAATGTTAAGCTCGTGGATGCACACAATTCGTCTTTGGACCTTGACACATCCCTAGGTTTTGCCATATGCCAAAGCTGACTTCATAAAATTTTAAAACTTTGCCACGGTTGTGAACCAAATGCAATCTTCTCACCTAAACTATCTACTAAGATGAGAAGTCTATGTTTGTCTCACTCAATCCAGTTTTATTCACACATACTTATCCACCATGGATGGAGTCAGGGGACAAAGAAAAAAAAAATTAATTGAAAAAACTATGCCCATGCCACCATCTCATTTTTATCTAATTATAATTAAAATTATTTATAAACATGCTCTTGGCTTCGTTGAAGTTTGGCACATAACAACAAATTAATTGCATTGGTCGAATTAATAAAGTTGACCTTGGTGTCTAATTCTTTAGTATTTTGATTAACTTGTATGATTCCATTCTTACATTTTTTTTTTTTTTTTTATCGAACTCTCCGAAATCAGATTTAACAAGAAAACATTCTGTATTAAGTCTACATTAATTTGTTGTAGATAAAAATCTTAATTCAAGCAGTTTTATTCTTAAAAGATAAAGAACAGCTTTAGATTTAAGTTTAATATTATTTTATGAAAAAATGTGCATTTGAAATTGAGTTTTAAAAAAATGGACAATGTATACAGAATTTAGTTCACAAAATTTTTACAGACACACACTTAACAATTTTTCATTTGTTCATGGCAAAAACAAAAAAAAAAAAAAGATCCAATCAAAAGTTGCCAGGGCAGCATCTAGAATATTTTTGTGAGACATTTTTCTGTACATATGATTTTTTCCTAGAAAAATATATTTTAAAAAAAATGGAGTTCAAACAAGATAGAAGTGGATGCGGTTCGGTTTGATCTGATTCCAAAGGGATCCAAATCGAACCGAGTACTAATGATAATTTTATAAATGGAATCATTGGTTTCATATCTAACTATATAATCGAACAAGAACTGCTTCTAGTCCGGTCCGATCTAATCTGATTCTTTATATTAAAAATTTTATGAAAACAAATATTTAATTACTTGTCAGATTAATTATAGATAAAATAAAGTTAAATTCACTTATCATTCTTGTAATCTAATAATTAATTTAATAAGGTATCCAAGACTCGAGATTAATTAATGAGGGTATAAAAAAGGATAAATTATTAAACACAATATAAATTGTAAAATCTAGATCAAAAATTAATTCTTAAAAAAATTCACACAATAACATATATTAAAAATATGTATGTAGTATTTATAATTTGATTATCTTCAAGAACTTGATTCTGACGATCAACCACTTTTGACAATAACAGAAATTTAAGTTCTTACGAAATATTGAACTAAAAATACATTTTTTTTCCTATTGGGATTGCATTAAAAGCTTAAAACTATGAGTTTTTATAAAGTATTTATAAAATTATTTAGATTATAATGTTGATGATGAGAACTATGGTACGGGAGTTAGCAACGACGATGATTTGTTAATTGTAGAGGAAGGACCAATGACTAGATCACTCGTAAACAAGGTCAAAGAAGTTTATGGAATTACTTGTTAAAGTTATTGTGGATAAAACATCGATCATGACAAGCAAAAGGACAACTTTCATATTGGATTTGGAAGACGGAACAAAATGGATCAATCGGGTCAAGCAACGGACGAATGACGTGAAAATAATAACTATGCGACCGCATAGTATACCTAGGCATGCTGCCACATGCATCTCTACAGAGAAATTAATGTGGCATTTCGGATGAATTATTCCACCGCATGTCCATACACTATGTGGTCGCATAGCACAAGTCCGACAACGGATTTTTCAATTTTTTGAAAGAATCATAGTTTAGTTAAAACTTTTTTATGGTATTTTTTTTTATATCTTTTAGATTCAATTCCATTTTTAACTAGACTTTAAGGATTCCATATAAATAAAATTATTCTTTTCATTATAAAAAATACACAATTTGAGATATATTATTGTAAGGCATATTGTTTTCTACTCGTGCTTCATTAAATTAATTCCGAATTTATCAAGAATTAAATTTTTATGGAATTCAACAATTTAAGTAAGATTCATAAGTTTTGTGATCACGGGGTCAAAATATTTTTGACGATTGTCATGGTTGTTTGGTTCAATAATTTATTGGGTCGAACTTTTCAAACGTTGATTCTTGATTTTTTTGAGTTTGATCTAATTTATCGTGAATTTCGTAACTTCAATTATTACGTTGGTTCACATTGATTGATTACTTATTAAGTTTTACTATAAAATAAAGAAGAAGAAGTGTATGAAAGGTGAAATTTTGGCTGATATCTATCATATATTTATGCAAGATATCAACAAAAAAGAAAAATGAGGGAGAACCAAATTCACTACTGATTTTTAAGATAGCATCAAAAATCGAACCGGAACCCAATCGACCGGTTCTATTCAATTCTGATCTGATTCCACTAGTTTTGGGAAAAAAAAGCCCACCCATAAAACAAGAGTAGGATCTACAATTTTTCAATCATACATTGTATCAATTTTTATCAAAATTTATTAAAAATTAATTTTAATTGTTGCGAAGTTAATTCAGTAAATTAAGTGCATGTTTGACACTCATTGATTTATTTTATAATTTGTTATATGATCATTTTCAATAATACATTCAGATAATAAAATATTTTACATGTATATTAAAATTTTTTTCAAAATTTTTAATTATACGATCCTAAAAATTATTATTCAAAACTATTTTTTCTATAACAATGATGGTCAAAGCTCTCAAAAACGAGACATCCAATGAAAAATAGACACGTCATTTTGACCATCCTGTAAAGTATGAACTCTCACATCCAATCTCACTGATCTTTCTCTTGCCCTCTTATTACCCAAACACGCCCTTCTCTCTCTCATGGCTCTTCTGCTGTAGCCGTCGCCAAAATAATACTCAAATTAACTTGCTCGAGTACAGACTACTCATTGCATCGACTCGATATTCTATAGTAGGGTTTCCGTTAAGATTTCAACTTAACAGAGAGATGCATGTGGTTCCGCCTCCTACGCAGCGCACCGATCCGTTATCCGGATCCACAAACGGGTCTGATGATCACCGAATTTACCAGACTTGGAAAGGAAGCAATGTGAGTTCATCCTAGTTCTACTTTCTCTCACCCTTCTCTAATTCATCAGTATTGTTATTAATTAAGGATTTTTTGTTTAATATTTTCTCCTTTAATGGTACTCAATACAGATACCTTTAATTGGAATTTGTGGCGCTAGGCATACGCATATTTTTTAATTCAAGTTGCTTAAAGGAAAAAAACTTAATATAACGAAAGAGGAAAAAGAAGAAAGAAAAAGTTAGCTGATTAGTTACCGGACGAGGTGTTTCGGAATTTATTGTTGACAAGAAAGTAGTTTTCTAAGTGACAATTTTTGGAATGGGGTATGTGAAGGAATAGGGATTGGTTTTTAATTCGCATTTCCTCCTAATTAATGAGTAAAAGCTTGCATCCGCATATCCCAGCCGCTTGAGGTTGTAAGCTGACATCTGCAAATTAATGCACTTGCTTTGGTCTTGTAAAGAAAAATGTTCTACATCAGATGCAACTACTGCAGTTAATAATCATGGTTTTTGTGGATTTGTTAAAGACTGTTTTCTTGTCTTGTTGGGCTTTGGTTGGGTTCCTTTTATTACCCTTTTAGTTCTTTAATGTTTAAGGAACATTTGTGTTTACTGAAAAAAGTCAAGACATAGATTATGCAAGTTCTGGTGCTTGAAAATTTCTTTTCCTGATGGTATTATAAAAGTCTCTAGGAAAGAAAAGAAATATGTATGCTGAAATTTTTATTTGATTTAGCCATTTATGGAGATTGTGAATGTCTTGAAATATAAATTGATAAGGTTAATGCTAGTTATTTTTGTTAAGTTTTTAATTGATTGCATGTCTTCTGGTGCAGAAATTTTTTCTTCAGGGAAGGTTTATATTTGGGCCGGATGTGAGGTCGCTAGCACTCAGTATTTTCCTAATTGTAGCTCCTGTCGCTGTCTTTTGTGTATTTGTTGCTAGAAAGCTGGTCGATGATTTTTCGCATCACTGGGGATTATCAATAATGGTTATTGCAGTTGTTTTCACGTTTTATGTATGCTCTCTCTCTCTCTCTCTCTCTCTCTCTCTCTCATGGGGCAACATGGTGCACTTGAGATTTTTTTTTTTGGGTGGGGACGTGTGTATTGTGTGTTTATTTAACTTAGAATATCTGCAAGGAATATTAGAGTCGGAAAATTGATTAGAAACAACAATGATGAATGCTGAACTCGTGGTTTAGGTAGTTTTATGAGCTGGTAAACTGGAAAACATAAGAACATTTCCAATTTTTCAAAAGCTTTATAAAGATGGTGGAGTGACTTTTTCTTGGTAGCATTTCCTTGTTTTATGGCATTATCATTGCAAATAGGCCTTCTGGAGAAACATTATATGGTAGGTTTTGGAGGGATCTCTTCAATGGGTTATATGAAATAAATCAATTTTCCATTAACCCAATATACACCTTCATTCATTTAAAGAGAGGAAATTATGCTAAGCTACTAAATTTGATGGACAATTTACTCTGGAAATATGGAAGCTGTTGCATTGGAATAGTATTTATTGAGTTTATAATCGTGCTTTCTTTGGCCTAAATTATTTGTGAATCATCATTCAAACATGGACTGTTCTACATCAGAGATCAGTTAAACCTTCATATTGAGGTCATCTAGTCATCCTGGAAGTATTTGACAAGACAATGGACATATCCACTGTGTTGAAACTCTCCACTGACTTTGCTTGCCTTTTGCTTCTTTGCTGCTTTACTAGCATTCAGCATTCTCACTCAGGACCTTGCTTCTTTTCAGAATACTCGGCATTTTACATTTAGTAATTAGTACTTGTAATGGCTTTATATTAGTATCAATAGGTAGCTGTAGCTAGGATGTACTCTTGTTTTACATGGCACATAATAGAATCTTGATGCAAGACTTGTTGATTATTTCTGGAAGCCAAATTGTCCATTGTATACTATTGTTGAATTTTCAGGATTTAATTCTGCTCCTGCTAACTTCTGGAAGAGATCCGGGTATAATTCCTCGTAATTCACACCCCCCAGAACCAGAAGGCTATGAAGGGAATGCAGAAGGTGCACAAACCCCCCAGTTACGCTTGCCTCGCATTAAGGAAGTTGACGTTAATGGGATTACTGTGAAGATTAAGTATTGCGACACCTGCATGCTTTACAGACCTCCCCGCTGCTCCCACTGTTCCATATGCAATAACTGTGTTGAGCGATTTGATCATCACTGCCCTTGGGTTGGTCAATGCATTGGACTGGTGAGACATGCATTATCTTAAAAGCATTGACATGCCTTGTTCAAGGATTACCATGAGATAGAGATTTACACTTTCATCCAAGTTGAATCTTGATTTTAGACTGTCACCATTAGAAAGACAAGTTGACACAAGTAAAGCAATTTCTCTTCCTCAATTGGAGATCTGAAATGATATTAGACTATCTCCATTAGAAAGACAAGTTGACACAAGTAGAACAATTTCTCTTCCTCAATTGGACATCTGAAATGCGGGACTTTATTCTGTGATGTGGAACGAAGTCTGCAGATGATTGACTACATAATTAGATTTTGATTGCTGTGAATCATTTTTATGTTAAATAATTGCTAAGTTTGAGGATAAAGCTGGCCTTTGTATTTTACCAAAACTTGTAGGTATGAAATTTATTAAACCTCGACGATATGCTTTGATCTCTT
Source organism: Fraxinus americana (assembly GCA_035079005.1). Classification (NCBI taxonomy): domain Eukaryota; kingdom Viridiplantae; phylum Streptophyta; class Magnoliopsida; order Lamiales; family Oleaceae; genus Fraxinus; species Fraxinus americana. The sequence goes on along the minus strand of CM068706.1, from coordinate 312,324 downwards.
AATTGACACTCCCTCTACTTGGTTTTCTTGACTTGGCTTTCTCTGGCAAATAGATGACTTCTGGTGTGCAGTTTCTTAAATATAACTATTGTTCGAGGGAAAAACCAGTGTGTTAAGAAAGCTACTGTGAAATACAACCATTTGAAACGTTTTTTAAGAAAAGGTTAGATAATCGATACATGATATATTTTTGATGAACCAACCACCATTTGTTCATGAAAGTCAAACCCAAGTAATTCAATTATGGATGGAGTAAAAGGCGAGGCATGGCGTGCTGGTATGTTCACTTATCCATGAGTGGGATTGCAAAAACCCAAATCAATCTTGCTTTAAGTAAAAGAAAAAGTCAAACCCAAGTAATTCAATTATGGATGGAGTAAAAGGCGAGGCATGGCGTGCTGGTATGTTCACTTATCCATGAGTGGGATTGCAAAAACCCAAATCAATCTTGCTTTAAGTAAAAGAGCATCACAGCAGATTTTCTATCTGAAGCATGTAATGCCTGTACCTTTGTTTTGCCAAATTTCTGGTTAAATATTTTCTGGTATATGAAATTCCCATCAAATTGACTAGGAGTACTTTCATTTTATATGGGTTGGCTAAAATAGATTTTCATTGTTGTAATGTTAGGTATAAAAATCTAATCCCTGTTGTCTATGTAAATAAGTTCAGGGTTAAAACCTCCATTAGGTTATTGACTTTGTTCATGTTGTTTAGAACGGGATATACCATATATTGCTAATTGCTTTTGACAGTATCAAGGTACTACTGATGACTCGTGGTTTGTAAATGCAAATGGACATTGCAGTCTAAATCTTTGACGGCTTTGGTTGCAGAGGAATTACCGGTTCTTCTTCATGTTTGTGTTCTCGACGACTCTGCTTTGTATATATGTTTTTGGTTTCTGCTGGGTTTACATAAAAAGGATCATGGATTATGAGGAGACATCAATATGGAAAGCACTGATCAAGACCCCTGCTTCCATTGTTCTAGTTGTCTACACCTTTATATCAGTTTGGTTTGTTGGTGGTCTTACTGCATTCCATCTGTATCTCATCAGTACAAATCAGGCAAGAGCAGATCTTTTCATTTGAACTTGGTATCTGAATATTTTATAATTTGTTGCTAGTTTCTTTAATTGTTTTTTTTTCCTTAATTTTAAGAAAACCGTGTTTTCACTCTGAATAAATGAAAGCAATTTCCATGTTGATTGCAGACAACTTATGAGAACTTTAGATATAGATATGATCGGCGTGCCAATCCCTATAACAAAGGAGTTATTGAGAACTTCAAGGAGATACTATGCAGTCCTATTCCTCCATCTAAGAACAAGTTTAGGGCCAAGGTCCCCACTGAACCAGCTTTACCAGCACGACCTGTCGGCGGGGGTTTCGTTAGTCCGAATATGGGGAAAGCTGCAGATGAGATTGAGATGGGAAGGAAGGCAGTTTGGGGAGATGTTGGTCCAGTGTTAGATCATCATGAAGGGCGATTTTCTGACAACGAGGGCTTAAACAGCAAAGATGGTGGGTTAGGTGAAATGTCCCCAGAGATAAGGACTACAGTAGATGAGGGTGATCGTGCTGGGATACATCCTAGGCCATCCAGTTGGAGAAGGAAAAGTGGAAGCTGGGAAATGTCACCTGAGGTTCTGGCTTTGGCATCTAGAATGGGTGAACCAAACCGAACAGGTGGTGGCGGAAGCAGCAGCATCTCTCGACCATCAGAACCTAAGTTGTAACAAACGGTCAAGTTATATATTCAGAGGAATCCATTTGTTGATGTTGGCAAGATGTTAATGTCTGATTTGTGATGATTAAACTTATAGGGTATTGTGCAATATGTGGGATTTGCTTTGACGAGGTTTGAAGTGTTAAGAAGAAACATTTGGGTGCTATGTGAGGGTTGCTTTGTTAATTCTTCTTATTCTGCGTTCTATGTTGAATTAGTTAGTGTTGAAATAGTTGATCCAGTGGATTAATTACTGATCTCCCTCTCTTGAAAAGGGACTTGTATTGACTATAGTTAATGCTCCAATGTCTTTAAATTGTCCTGCTTAATGTCTCTCTAGTGGTCTCAGCTTTTTCATTAATGAATTCCAAACAGCCAAGATTCAGCTTCTAGGCCTAATTCAAGTCGCCTGAAATGAAACTTTTCAGATTTATTTGGGCTGAACACAACTCGGGCCTGGCCTGTTTTCTTTTCTTTTCTATTTTAAGCTATTGGATCGCTATCTGAATTCCTTGTGGGGACTTCATTTTGACCTTGGTAGGGAATATTCTCGTACGGATATCAATCCTGTACCGTATTGTTTTCCTCCACCGTCTGTTGAGGGTCCTTATATAGAACTAACCGACAACGCATCAAACTCCATTTCAGACAACAAATAACAAACAAAAAATTGAGAATTTTAATCAAGAATTGAAATTCGTCACCTTAATTAGTCAGCAAGAATTCTAAATCTATAAGTAATGAGGTATGATCCTGAAATCTTAAAAAAATCCGTAAGATTATAAAATTACCTTCTTCTCTCATAATCACTCTTCAAACAAAAAAAGTATAAATATACAAATTTAATCTGCAACTTCGCAAAATTTGTTTGCTCAGCAATGGGAATGGGGAATAGTTACTCACTGGAACATGTGAAAAGTTTCATCGATCTCCTTTTCATAATTTAGTAAGAAAGATGTACGTTTTGAGGAAGGATAAAAATGAATATATGTAGCTTTTCACTAATCTGCGACGTCCTATAAAACATGATCAACCCCTTTGCCAAATCCTCCATGAACAAAATGATGATCATCCGTTATCTCAATTCCTTTATGAATGAGAGTGTTGTCCATATAAGATGTAGGATAGACCTTGTCGTTGATGTGCATACTATGCTGGGGCGGACCCGAGGGGTCACGTGACCCCCACAACTTTTGATATTTTTTTTTTATAAAATCATGTTTGATATCAATTGAAATCTAAACTTTAATCTAAATCAAAATTAACATTTAATTTTAATAACATATTTTATAGAATTCATACCTATTTAACTTTTGTTTACTTGAATTGATTGTTTGTATAAAATACATTATAAGATTTTTAAACGTAAATATGTATTTTCTTATGATGAACAAAACATTAATAAAATGACTCTTCGAATTCAAATTGATGAAAATAATTAGCAAAATATTAATGAAGAAATGTTTTTTTAAATGTAAATTTGCATTGTTTCAAGTCAAATATGAATCATTCAAACATGAAAAACAAAGTATTTGATTTGTATAGGGTTTGATTGTGCCCCTTAATCTAAAATGTCTGCGTCCACCACTGATACTATGTGTGATTGAAAAGATTCCATTTGCTTCCCCCATCGACAAATCATAATAAGTAATAATAGTCATTAGAGAAGTCTCTATTTTGGACCTTAATAGTAGAGTGTAGGATTATGTCAAGGGAGTTTTGGGAGCAGATATGGAAGTGGAGGTAATAACACAAATAAAGTTTAATACAAAATCACAAAAGTTTCAGAAATAGTATCTTATAAATTGATTTAATTTTGAACGTATCATTGATTTAATGATTGTCTTCTATAAGTCTAATAGTTCTGGTGAATTTACATTAAAAAAGACAAAGGAACACAATATAATACTAAATTATGCAAATACAATAATGACATTGGTCATAGCAAAATGAATGCAGAAAATAATTATATGCATTAAAAAATTCATGAGTGAGGTCGTTAACGTCTGAATTACTATTTACACATTTAAATCTTAATAATGAAAGACATAAGTGGCTTCAAATTCGTAGAGTTAATAGTGTTGACGCACAAAATGTACAACCCAATTCAAATGGCCCAAGAAAGGAAATAGCCCAAGAGAAGAAGCCCACTTAGAGAGATCATGATGAAAGCCCAACCAGAAATATCATTAAACATGATAAAAGCCCAAAAACAAAGGAGCGTTGTCGTCCAAGCCTGCAGAACGCCCAGATATTGAGCGAATGAAGTATCCTATAATCGCTCAGAGCGGAAGATCAATTGTCGCCCAAAAATGCCGAGTCGCCCAGAGTCCCAGCGATGACTAAAGCTTGTTGTTATCCAAAGTCACGATCTAAGGCAGTTTGAGCACATCACAATTACGCCCCACGATTTGAGAGAGTTGGTGGCAAGCAGTTATGAAGAGGACGTGGTGATAAGAGTTATACACGGTAGTTATTGGCCAGCCGACCATTATGAAAGAAATAAGTAGTTACAAGCAGTTTCTAAACGATTAAAACTACCCAAGCCGTATAAAAGAAAGAGGAAGACAACGAAGACAAGGACCAACAAAATTCACTCTCAAACGGAGAACATGTAATTTATTTTTCTTAGATTAATCTTAATTACTTCAATTCCCTTGTACTTGTGTGCTTGCGCCCCTTGAAGGCATCTTGTTCGTGTCCAAACTGTAATCTTCATATTCAATAAACACCCCTTTTTGGGATTTTGTTCTAAGAGGTTTGTCCCTTACACAATCATCTCATCCCTTTTAATTGTTAGTGAGTAAACCCGCGCGAAACAATTTGGCACGCCCGGTGGGACCGTTGGTGTTTGAAGATGCAAAAGGAAAACATTATGCCTCATAAAAGTTCTGATAAAGCACCAGCAAGTCACGGAGTAGTCCAGTCTGTGATCGAGCGATACGAGGAGCAGCAACACTCTTCTTAGACGGAAGGAAAGACTCCAAGCAGTCACAGTCGTTATGAACCAATGACAAAGTTGAGTCTTCGAACCAAGCGTGCATTGCTTGGAGAACTCACACAAGATGTCGTTGAACAGGTAAATTTACGAAACGTCCATAATATGGAAAAATTTACCCAGAGTGGAAATGTTCACTATGATAACATGGCCAAACAATTAAGTGCTTTAAATGATCTTATGAGCAAATTAGTAGGTCAAGTATGTCAACCAACCATAGGGAGTCATTTCCAGACCAGGGCGATTGTGGGACATGCTTCACCACACAATTCCCCTGGTTTGAACCCAGGTCTAGAAACATTTTTCGGCCATTCCACCTCAAATCAAGGGGTTAATGGAGCGCCTAATTTGAATGACGATAATGTGACTACCAACTTGGGGGGTAATCCAAACATAAGGGATAATGTCCTGAATGGTGGACATAATTTACCTCGTGTTAATGAGGGAATAAATACTCAATATAATGGGTATAATGGTCTGAACAATGGCACTTTCCCTACCAATCAAGGACCAAACATCAGGCCGCCTTAAATAAACCAACAAGTGAACCAACACATAGGAGTCCCATATGATCCAAATGCTTTACTGAGGAATCAAATTGCAGAAATAGTACAAGATCAAATGGCTGTTGGGGTACGTCCTGCTATTAGGCCGACTTACACTAAACCATATCCTGATTGGGTAGATCGAGCATATCCATGGCCTAGATGATATAAAGTGCCCGAATTCTCATTGTTCACTGGTTTAGGAGAAGTATCTACTCTGGAACATAGAGGACGATTCACATTACAGAGCGGTGAGGTGACCGATTATCATAAAATGAAACTATTCCCTAGTTCATTAACAGGAGTAGCCTTTTCGTGGTTTATTAACTTGCCAGCAAATTCCGTTCAGACATGGCAACAAATGGAACAGTTGTTCCATGCTCAGTTTTATAAAACAGAATCCGAGGTTACACTGTCCGATTTGGCGAACTTACGTCAAATGCCAAATGAATGGATAGAAGGCTTTCTTCAAAGGTTCAAAACAGCCAAGAGTAAATGTTTTGTATCCCTGCCTGAAAAAGAATTTGTCAAAATCGCTCAAAAATGTTTAAGTTTTGATTTAAAGAAAAAGTTCCAGGATAGGGAGTTCCTTGACTTGTTCCAACTTAGTGCGAACGTAATTAGGTACGAACGTTTGATAAGAGAAGAAGAGCAAGTAAAAAATTCTAGTAAATGGACTTATTACAAAGACCTACACTTTGGTGTTCATACTATAAATGATGAATTTTACGATCAAACTGATATATGTTTGGCCGAATTGATCAAGGGGGATACATATACTTGTCCCATAATGGCTAAGCCTAGGGATGTAGCCAGAGATGATCCTATAAAAGGAGAAAACAAAAAGAGCAGAACGTTCTCGTTCGACGTGATGAAAGCTGACCTTATATTTGATAAATTGTATAAGGATAAGCAGATAAAGCTGAGCGATAAACATAAGTTGCCAAGCCCTGAGCAAATTAAGGGTAAAAAATATTGTAAATGGCATAATGCATGGTCATATATGACTAATTTTTGCCTGATTTTCCGTCATGTTTTACAGGATGCTATTGAGTTAGGACGAATCACGTTCGAAGACAAAAAGAAGATGGCAGTTGATGAAAATCCTTTCCCACAACCACTTGAAGTGAATATGGTGACGACCAATATCACAAATAAATTACCAAGGTTTAAGTTGGTCATCGATGATGAAGAAGACCCTGAGAAACATGCCAACGTGTTTGAACGTATTAGAGAAAAGGAATCCATGAAGAACGAAGAAGTCTTGTGTGCCAGATGTAAAGGAGAAATGAGAGCAAATACTGAAAAATCAGAAGTATGGCAGAATCACCATCGCCCTGAACTTATTCCAAACAAAAGGCAGGGCACATCGTTTTATAAAGGATCGCCTCTGGAAAGGCAGTTCAGGCCAGCAAGGCATGATAGATCGTTCAGACTACAGCCTTGACAACCTAATGTATGACACTCATATCAGTATAATGCAAGACGTGTTTTGTCTTTTAATGAAATGACCAGGACTCAGCAAAGACGATTTCAACGGAATTACGGACGAATGATGAGGCAACGACAAGAAATGTCACGTCCTAAAGCATCAAAAGTACCGAAAATGGTTAATCAAAATGCTCTCGAAGATAGTGAAGAGACTGGCACTGGGGAATCAATGAGAAAAATACCAGAAAGTTCTTCTGGGAGGTCGAAATTTGATCGAAGCAAAAGAGAAGAAGACGATACAGAACCACCCTTTACTATCCAGTTCGGCACCTTACCTCCCGTCATGGCTAATAATTATCTGTTGGCCAACGAATTCAAGAATAAGGAGGAAGAAGGAGGAGATGAAGAAGAAGCATGTGTGTTGGAATGCGAAGGTGGTCAGACGTCTCAAGAAATACAAGGCGAAGAGGATGATGGTATGACTGATATTGAGGAAGAAATTGACATAGAAGAAGAAAGGAGAAAGAGAGGAGTATCACATAACGCCTTGCTGAAACAATTACATCGGGAAGGAGTTCGTGAAGTAGATTTGTTGGGAGAACCATCTGGGCGTTCTTTCGATTTCTAAGTGCTATATGGGATGCCCAAGAGGAAGAAAAGGGTACCTTGTTTTGAGAAATACGGGTCTCCTCCAAGGATATTGCCTCCCCCAACAGGTTGGGTAGCTGCTGGAGAAATATTGGAGGATGAAAATAGTGCCCCACAGACAAGTACTCAACCCGAGGTATTGCAAGTTGATTTATCACAAGGGAATAAGTCGATAGGGGACAAACAGGAGGTGAAAATTGATGCAGTAGAAAAATTTCGTCTTCAAAAAGCCCACTACGAAATTGACCAAGCATTTAAGGCCACTTTATATGAAGGCCTTGGTCAATGGCATACCCGTGGTGAAAGTGCTTATTGATCATGGGGCCGCCATAAATACTATCCCATTAAGGATGATGAGGAAATTCGCGAAGACAGTGGATGACATGATCCCAACGGAAGTCATTCTCACAAGCTTCAATGGGGGAGCCACTTCAGCCAAGGGAGTAATGCCACTAGATATAACTATGGGAACAACTACTAGGACAACAGTCTTCTTTGTCATTGATGGTCCTACTAGTTACAATATACTACTAGGGCGAGATTGAATCCATGGAAGTCGCTATATACCATCATCGCTCCATCAGTGCTTGAATTTCTGGAATGACCAAGGTAAAGCAGAAGTGGTACAGGCAGATCATAGGCCTTTTGTTGGAGAAACCAACTCGGTAGAAAGGTTCATGTACGAGGGAAATTATGGACCTGTCAGGATAATCCAAGATGGAGAAGAAACTCAAGTCATCGCATAGAGTGAAGAACCATTTTCGGTAGAAGCACTCACTGAAATGTTCAATCAAATGAGGCCAAACATAGTGGCCCTAGAAGAGCCAGTAATTGGCAAAAGAACACTCAGAGAGTATTGATGACTTGGCAACCAAAAGAGCATGTGGTCGAGATCCAGGCCTTTAAAGCCAGATTAGTGGATTTCAATAAAGAATGTCAAGAGAAATTCAAAAAAGAGGTAGCATTGAAAATATTTGGAGACAAATTGGCAGTATTCAAATTGGAACAAAGTATTGACCAGGAAGTCAACAAGGTAGATTGCCTAGAAGAAGAAGTACCTACAAGGGACATGGACGATGAAGTAATGAGGATCCACAAGCCTGGAAACGCTCAAGCACAAGACCCTTTGATCAAAGTAAACATTGGCGATGTGGGAGAAGATCGCCCAACATTTATCAGCCAGATGCTTAGTCAAGAGGTTAGTACAGCATTAATCGCTTTATTAAAAGAATATAAAGACTGTTTTGCTTGGGAGTATGAACATATGTCTGGTTTAAATAAAAATTTAGTGGAACATAGATTGCCAACTAAATCAAATTTTAAGCCCCATAAACAGCCTGCTAGACGTTTTGCTCCTAACGTGTTATCTGAAATTAAGAAAGAAATTGAGCGATTATTAAGAACAGGTTTCATCAGGACAGCTAGATATGTTGAATGGTTATCTAATATTGTGCCAGTGTTAAAAAAGAATGGTAAATTAAGGGTGTGCATAGATTTTAGAAATCTGAACTTAGCGACACCTAAAGATGAGTATCCAATGCCCACGGTAAATTCTTTGGTTGATTCCACTGCCGGACATGTCATGTATTCCTTTATGGACGAGTATTCAGGGTATAACCAAATATATATAGCTGAAGAAGACATACACAAAACTGTCTTTAGATGTCCAAGGGCCTTAGGGTGTTATGAATGGGTAGTTATGCCTTTCGGCCTAAAAAATGCGGGGGCGACTTATCAAAGGGCAATGAATCTAATCTTTCATGATATGATAGGCAAGTTTGTTGAGGTGTATGTGGATGATATTGTAGTCAAATCTGTTAAAGAGGAAGATCACTTTGAACAACTGAAAAACTCATTTGAGCGAATGAGATAATATAAGTTGAAATTGAATACTTTGAAGTGTGCGTTTGGTGTCAATACCGGTAATTTCCTTGGCTTTCTAGTACACCAAAGAGGAATCGAACTCGATAAGAATAAAGCGAAGGCCATTTTAGAGGCCAAGCCGCCTAGCAACAAAAAAGAATTGCAACGATTTCTAGGTCAAGTTAATTTCTTAAGGCGATTTATCTCTAATTGTGCAGGGCGAACAAAAGCTTTTTCGCCTCTCCTAAAGTTGAAAAATCAGGACGAACTCGTCTGGAAAGAAGAACATAAAAAAGCCTTTGATAGCCTAAAGACGTATTTGTCAAGTTCGCCAGTGTTAGTGTCACCTATCCAAGGACGGCCAATGAAGTGTATATATCGGCTGAACAAGAATCGATAGCTGGAATGGTCGCGCAAGAAGACCAATTTGGTGAAGAAAGGACAATATATTATCAAAGTAGACGTTTGACAAAATGCGAATGTAATTATTCTGCTATCGAGAAACTATGTCTCGCTTTATATTTCACATGTACTAAGTTGAGGACTTATTTACGGCCTGTAACAGTTTATCTAATTTCTAAAGTAAATTTAGTGAAATACATTTTTTCTCGCCTTGTTTTACACCAAAGGATAGGCCATTGGACTTTGGCATTATCCGAGTTTGAACTATAATATGTACCATAGAAGGCGGTAAAAAATCAAGTATTGGCTAATTTCTTGGCCGATCACCCGTGCATTGATATGCCTGAAGAAATTAAATTAGAAATAGATTCATTCGAGTTCAAACCATGGATCCTATATTTTGATGGATCAAAAACTTCCAAAGGTGCAGGGGTAGGAATAGCCTTGATAAATCCTCTAGGAATTTGTTATAAGTACGCTTTCCCGTTGGATAGAGTGTGCACCAATAACCGATCGAATATGAAGCATTGATTGTCGGCCTAGAGTTACTAATTGAAATGGAAGTAAAAAACGTGATTGTTAGGGGCGATTCCCAATTGGTGATTTACCAACTCACTGGTAATTTTAAATGCCAAAGAGAATCCGTCATAAGACAGTATGAAGTCGCCCAAGAATTGTTAGAAGAGTTCGACCAAGTAGAACTCCAATATGTCAATAGAATGCACAATGACATAGCAAACGAACTAGCCTCAACGGCATCAGGTTACTTAAAAATCTTAGATATAGAACCCACTTGTGAATATAGAACAATTTTGCCCGTTATACAAAGGAGGGCAAATAAGATTGGAATTCATTGCATACAAGAAGGAGACGCAATAGATTGGAGGGTAGAAATAAAAGAGTTCTTGAAAGAACCAAGTGAAAAGAACAATAGAAAGATAAAGCTACGATCGTTGAATTACACATTGATTGAAGGTGAATTACTTAAGAAACGCCCAGATGGGGTGTTGTTAAAGTGTGTAAGCTTACAAGAAGCTAAGATGATTATGGCTGAAATACATGAAGGAATTTGTGGAGCCCACCAAACTGGTCAAAGGATGACGTGGTTAATTATTAGGAATGGATATTTTTGGCCTCAAATGGGAGAAATGTGTATCCAATATGCAAAAAGTTGTCTGGCATGTCAAAAGCATGTGCCAATTCAGAGAACGCCACTAGAGAAATGGCACCTATCATTAAGCCATGGCCGTTTAGAGGTTGGGCAATAGACTTAATAGGGAAGATTTATCCACCATCGTCCAAGCAACATACGTTCATTATAGTGGCAACAGATTTCTTCACCAAGTGGGTAGAGGTGATACCTCTAAAAGAGATATCTCAGAAAAGTGTTATAGAGTTCATTCGAGATCATATCATCTATAGGTTTGGAATCCCACAAACCCTGATGGTGGATCATGGGACTTCCTTGAATGGGGATCAAGTGAAGGAATTTTTGAGCGAATTTGGGGTCAAATTGGTAAATTCCACGCCTTATTACGCTCAATCCAACGGTCAGGCTGAATCATCTAACAAGATTCTCAAGAACATCGTAAGAAAGATGATAAGTGAAAACGCCAGAGATTGGCACGAGTGTTTGAATCAAACTTTGTGGGCCTATAGAACGTCGCCACGCACAAGCACTAAAGTTACCCATTTTCAGCTAACATACGGGCAAGACGCAGTGCTATCCGTGAAAATCAACGTGCAGTCAATAAGAGTATGTTCACAAAACAACCTGGGCGACAACGAATGCGCAGAGTTACTCGTCCAAAATTTGTTGAAATTGGACGAATTAAGGTTGGACGTTCTGGATAGATTGCAAGTCTAGAAACAGAAAATGGCTAAGTTTTACAACAAAAAGGTCATAGCCAAATCCTTCAGTTTGGGCGATTTAGTTTGGAAAACAATACTCCCTTTGGATAGTAAAGATCCAAAGTACAGTAAATGGTCACCAAATTGGGAAGGACCATACAAAGTGAAAAGTATTTTACCTAATAGAGCCTACCATTTAGAAAATTTAGATGGTACTAATCACGCGAGGTTCATCAATGGCAAATATTTGAAAAAATATGTTCCTTCCTTATAGGAAGACGAACAATTAAAAACTTAAACATGAAAGTTCTATTGAGCGATGATAGCCAAATAAAATAAAGAACGAAATACGTTCAAATAAAACTTTTATTAAGTAAATATTGGTTACATCAACATAATATGAAAAGTGCAAAGCCTCCTATGAGCGAGAATATGAAATCTCCTACAAGTTACAACTGAGAGTAAACAATTATGGGCCTTTGGCAGCAACGGTGAAAATTGTGGATTGGGACCAGCCACATCCCCAAAAGCATTGCTGTAATGGCGAGCAAAAGGGTTGAGAAACATTCTCAGCAAGCAAAGTGGCCCAGAAGCGTTCCCTCCCACCATCGATAAATGGGAATAATTTTGCTGCTGGCCAAGAAACATTTCCTATATCTCTCATACCAACAGAAATGTTAAGTTGGACGACATACAGGATGGATCAACTGACTCATTTCTATGGAAAAGTGAAACTGGAGAAAGTATCGAGATGCTGGACAATGGCAGCAAGATAATTCTTAGAGAGGAATTACGAATGGGGATGATAAGTGTTGAAGGCACAAACGTATTTATAAGGGAACGAATATGAAGAGTCAGAATATGAAAGGCCACGTACATTAAATGGCCCAAAATCTGAAGGGTGAGAAAATTGATATGCATGAATTTTAGCATAAAAAATAATCAAGTGATTGGGGGGTTGACGATTTAAAAGAGGAACGTCAATTAAGGCACAAATATACAAGACAATTATTCATTGAAAGACAAACATTTCTGTTACAATTGAAAAATGACTACGATGTTTAGTTCATAAAATTACAAAGAAAGGGACATAAAATGTCTCAATTACAGTTCACCACAAACAGATCGCATCCGTTCCCTAAGCTTCACCCAATCCTCATCTTGCCTTTGAGAAGCAGTATTTATATCGGTCACAACCTCTTCATCCACCTACAGTTGCTGGTAACGCTCAACTAACGATTTGGTCAATTCTACCTCTTGGGAAGCATTACGCTTTTTAGCAGCCATCCTGGCCTTGCAATCATCCATCCTTGCTTGAAGCTCCTTCATCTCTGCAGCCAAGGTCATCATTAAAGAATCTTCAGCCTTAATTTCAGAAGAGAGTTCATTCAATCCAGTCTTGGCTTTGTTGATCTCCTGGAGCAAAGATTCTTTTTCAGAAGAAGCACGAAGATACTGAGTACTTTTGGCCTTCAATTCGGCACATCTAGCCAACAGAGAAAGGACTTCAGAATGAATGGCCCTCAACGTCGCCTTGAATTTCGGAGAAACATTGAGCGACGGAAGCGTAAGTGCTTGTGCCAACTTTGTGCTCAAAAGATCAAATTTATCCTTCTGTGTGGCAGCACTGGCCGTGCGAACATCCATATCCATGAAGGCAACATACTCAAGCATTGATTGTCTGAGAATCTCCATGTTTGCCTCAGAGGAGCCTGAAGGATGGCCGGAAGAAAGGCAGGATGTTTCCATTTGTTCCCAAGAGGAAAGCAAGTCTTGAATGGAGCGCACAACGGTATTAGTGCACTGAAAGAGAATGCCAATGTTAAAATGTCACTACAACAGATCAATTAAGCAAAGCCAAAAGAGTGAAGGAGGAACATGAGATACCTCATCAGTGACTTTCGGATGTTCAGGATCATCATCAATTGGCCCCACCATTCGTGAAGACTTCCCTTTCTCTGAATAGGACGAACTTACTGCAACGGGCAGGTCTGTGGGAACACCTGATACACACAGAGGAAAACAAGTCAAAGACTGCTAAATCAACAAATAGAGTGAAAGTGCCAAGAGATATCCAACCTGCTGGTTCAATAATTGGGGGATGGACGTCCTGGGAAGTCTGCGATGCCTCAAGGGATTGTGATGAAGTTTCTGGCACTAAAGGTTGTTCTTTAGGTGGAATCCCTTCATCAGATGATCCTGTTGAGACAGTTGCAACAGTAGGAGTTGGAGCAGGAGAGTCTGTGACTAACGCTTCTAAACGAGAAGATGAGCCTCTCTGAAACCATCAAATGGAACAGTCAAATGAAGCATCAGTTCATAAAGATTAATAGGTCATGGTTAAACAAAGTCATTACCTTTCTTTTGTGGATGAGGGGAACATCAACATCATCACCACCATCATCTCCAGCGTCATCTTGCAAGACTGAAGAAGCTGCAACTGGCCGTTTCCGGTTAGAAGCACTTTTGGCAGCAATAGCCTGGGTAGTTGGGGAAGCAGAGGGAAGATTTGAACATTTGTAGGAAGCTGATGGTGATTTGGAAAGGCCCTTGATGGACAGAGGAGTAGTAAGAATAGGGGAAGAAGGGAGAGTCTCTGAACGATCAAATGAGTGAAAAGCACGATTAACGTTGACTGAAAAGAGCCTACGCTTCACAAATCGCCACAGTTGGTCGGAAAGAGGATGCGTAACAGTAGTGGAATTGAAAGGAACAAAAGAAAAGCCTTCAGCCAAGTGTTTATTGCGAGCATCAATAACTCCAGCCTCGGCCTTACTAATAAGGTGAAAATGCTCTGTGATATTCTTGGAATAACAAGGAGGAACAGGCCAAGTTTGGCCAAAACCAAGCTGACGAGCAAAGAAATGAGGAGCATATATCTCAACCCCAGCTTTAGCATTTGTCCCTATCACGATATCATGAAACAACTATCTCCCAACCAAAAATTCAACCCACAAGGACAAAGATGCATTTGCTTCATCCATGGTGGAAGGAAGACGAACAAAAATGGGGATTTGATGAGCGGGAAAAGAAAAGAATGAAGGAATGGAATTCAGTGTATAAAAGAATGTAAAAACTTCTCTGGCAGACATATTTACAGGGTCTAATTGATGAATGAATAACCCATAGCAGGCAACCGATCTAGGAGGAGAAGGTACATTACCAAGTTGTGAGAAATACGCCTTCAACCATAATTGGGCCAACCAAAGAGGTCCACTGCATGTAGAGGAGGCACTATTCTTTAGTTGGAATTAGAGGAAGGCCATGCCTCTATAAAGGGCGGCCAAAAGGAATGAACATAAAATCAGGGGTCAGCCACGTGCTAATTCATGTGATATGGACAAATAGCTCGTAGAAGGCTTCATACTAGGGACGCAGAGGACATATTTACACAGCCAAACGTGGAGGAAAGCCACACGCTCAGCATGGTTAGGTTCAGAAACAGAAGCAGTGTAAAGGCTTTGCATGCTCGAATAAGACTCAGTAATTTTCTTGTCAAACTTCAGAGCAGCACTAATAACCAAGATACCAGGAAATATGGTATCGCCCAAAGGTGGGAGGTTTACTAAAGCCCCTACGTCCCTCAGGGTAATAGACATCGGGTCAAGAGGAAAAAACAAAAGTATTATACTCTGAAGACCAAAAACTCAGCGCGATTGGAAAAAGTACTGAATCATAAATTGGAGGATGGAGGGTAATCTCCAACAAATCAGAAATCCGTGCACGATCAAAAAGTACTTTTGTGGGACCATGTTTTACTAGACGTGCATGCCAAAAACGAAAAGAAGAATCAACTTTAGGCCAAGTACGAATACCTCGCTTCTGGATGGGCTTCAACGGTAACGAGTTCAGAAAAGGGAGGTTTTCCGTGGAAGGGAATACTTGACCCCCCGCCACTTTCTCTATTGATGCAGCATCATTGAACATTGGACCAAGATAAAACTCAGTCCGGTCTGGATTAGCCGGTGCAAGACGAGAAGGGTTTACATACGGCCTGGTAAGGAGGTTCTGGAAGTCTTCGAAACCAAAAGGAGTATCCGAACGAGTTTGAGAGGTCGCCATTGAATGCAAAATACGAGTTTGTCTAAGTTTGCTTGAGAAACGTAGAGGAGAAGTAAGACAATGAACAGTAAAATATTGGGGAGAAGACGCGAAGTATGAAGACGTGGTTTAGTAGTGCAACGAAGTGGCGCGATTCTTGGGTTTATAAGGGTTGTAACGTCACACCGTTCCAGACAATTAGAAGAAAGTGATGATTGAAAATCCTTAGGAATTTCAAATGTTGTTGGAAGACACAAAGATGAATATGGCAAAAATTAAAATTAATTCCTCCATATTGGGGGGTAATTGTTGACGCACAAAATGTACAACCCAATTCAAATGACCCAAGAAAGGAAATAGCCCAAGAGAAGAAGCCCACTTAGAGAGATCATGGTGAAAACCCAACCAAAAATATCATTAAACATGATAAAAGCCAAAAAACAAAGGAACGTTGTCGCCCAAGCCTGCAGAACGCCCAGATGTTGAGCGAATAAAGTATCCTATAATCGCTCAGAGCGGAAGATCAATTGTCGCCCAAAAATGACGAGTCGCCCAGAGTTCCAGCGATGACTAAAGCTTGTTGTTATCCAAAGTACGATCTAAGGCAGTTTGAGCACATCACAATTACGCCCCACGATTTGAGAGAGTTGGTGGCAAGCAGTTATGAAGAGGACGTGGTGATAAGAGTTACACACGGTAGTTATTGGCCAGCCGACCATTATGAAAGAAATGGGTAGTTACAAGCAGTTTCTAAACGATTAAAACTGCCCAAACCGTATAAAAGAAAGATGAAGACAACGAAGAAAAGGACCGACAAAATTTACTCTCAAACGGAGAACATGTAATTTACTTTTCTTAGATTAATGTTAATTATTTCAATTCCCTTGTACTTGTATGCTTGCGCCCCTTGGAGGCATCTTGTTCGTATCCAAACTGTAATCTTCATATTCAATAAACACCTCTTTTTGGGACTTTGTTTCAAGAGGTTTGTCTATTACACAATCGTCTGATCCCTTTTAATTGTTACCGAGTAAACCCGCGCGAAACAAATAGTTTAAAAACTGAATATAGAATTATTTTGTACAGATAAAAGCTAGGAGTAGAATATCACAATTTAGGGAGGAATGAAGGAGTAGAATATCACAATTTAGGGAGGAATGAAGGAGTAGAATATCACAATTTAGGGAGGAATGAAGCTTCCATCTGTACCAGAGATCTTGTATACTTTAAACATTGATATTTCTTTATCTTCATTGAGAAGCTCAAAAACACATGTATCACACCTACTTGAATATTTTTTTGTCTCACACTCTGACCAACCTACTGTGAAGCAATATATATGACCATTTGTCCTAACATTTGCAAGAACTTGCCAATTGTTGTGTGAAGAATCATGGAATTGAACATTTTGCACAAATTTCGACAAATGTGATGAAGCAAAGGCCTCAGGCACATACTACAAAATAGTGTAAAATATTAAGGAATGATTTTTCTTTAAAATCATTAGTCAAATGTGAAGAAAAATATTTCTAGTGTGTTTATTTTAAAGATAATAAGAGATCAAATGAACCATGAAGTTAATTTTTCTATGACCATGAAGATTTGTTGGTAATGTCATTCTGAGCAAAGGGTTATCAGCAGGAGAAATCTCAATTCCATAAATGTCAGAATCATTTGTTACTTCCACAGCTAAGTGGTCGAAGATGGAGATACATTGAACATAGAATGCCAAATATATTCAAATACCCATCTTCAAAGCCGTGATGATGAAAACAATGTTCCTATAACGACGCGCTTTTATTTTTTGTCATTATCATATCTATCTGGATTACTTACATTAATGTTACGTTTAATGCTTAATTTTAATATAATTATTTTCAGCTCGACTAACTATACAGTGGGATGTGCTAGGAACGCTTAGACAACCGACGTGCTTAATAATTAAGTTTAATGTGTTTATTTTTTTAGTAAGTATAAATTAAATTATACAAAAGATATATTCTATTGTGCAATCTTCTATTAGAATTTGTACATAGAAATCAAATTAGAATAATTTCTTCCTCAATAAGTATATTTTTCAGAATTATGATTCAAATATTATAATTAGACAACATAATGAAAATTTAATAAATCAATGTGACCAATTTAAGTCTTAAATAAGTTAATAGGAATATTTTACGGGCTTCAAACATTTATGCAGTAAGACATTTTAGACCTAGAATTATAAATGGTTCAGCGATAAATAATTATATTGAAATTGGAGTTTGACATACAGTACCACATAGGTTTACGTTATTATATCTCTAAAAATCCAGGAAGTGTAGTTTACTGCAAAAAAATAATATAAAGCTTTATACAATCTAAAACTGAGAATAGGAACTAAAAGCTCATCTTACTGAAAATTATTTTGTACATGTATAATTTAAATTTCGTTTCAACTTCCTTAAAAGACTAATTCTCGACTTCACATAAAAAATAAAAATAAAATAACAAGTTTAAAGGGTAAATCGTGAACTTAAATATGGAATAGTAGACGAAAAGATAAACTTTCAGGCATTTTGAAGACAGAAATCACGAGACGGCATGAAAATTTTCAGTTATAGAAAATGAATACGAAGACAAACGAGTTGCGTGCATGTTTCTATTGATAAAATGCACACTTGAATGACAAAAAAATCAGCATAAACACGAGAATTTAGCCAATCAAGAAATGAACGAATAAACAGATAGAAGAAAGACAATAAGTGTAAAAAATGAAGTCACGAGGACACTAAGGTGGTGTTTGGGATTGATTCTCAAATTCTACAGTAAATCAATTCTCATTTTCAACCACACATTTTTCAATAAAATAATATTTTCCATCACATCAATAATTTTTTTTTCTTTTTCAACCCCACATTTCCCATTATATCCCTATTCAAAAATCAATTCTTCCCCCAAAAATCCCTCCCAAACAAGCTCTAAAATCCTAAATCTTCAGCTCTAACTTCAAATGAAAATAATACAAATCAAAGAAAACAAAATAACACATTTGAACCCTTACTCTTCATCATCAACTAATAAAAAAAACTTAATAACAGATTGGAACGGTAAATCTTCAACAGAAAAACCTTCAAAGCCTGAATCTTCAGCTCAAATATAGAAGACCAAAAAGAATATTCGAACTTCCAACACTTCAACAAGAAAACACATTCGAAGACAATCTTTAGGTCACGAACTACAAAAATAACATTTTTAAAAAAGTATATTTAAGAACAAGACAATTAGTGTTAAAAAAAAAAAAGCCACAAGGACACAGATCCTAAATCTTCAGATCTAACCTCGAATGAAAATAACACAAAATCACAGACAGCAAAATAACACGTGTTGTCGGAAATTCGACTATCCCAATCGAAAGAACAAATAAAAGAGCAGGAAAAACGGGAAAAAAAAAAAGAAGATGAAGCGAGGTATGCCAAAGCAAATCTCCTTAAGACAGATTTCGCCCCCCAACAACGTGCAAATGGGATTATGGACGTCTGTCTCCCAAGATACAACGCTTTTTCCAAAGTCGATATTGCACAATACCAACCTTGACGGTCGAACCAAATAATGATCGTACTCGAACGAAATAATCACGAAAATATCGAAGGAATTTTAGGAGAACATGGAGCGAAAAGAATTTAGAAATCAAGAATATATTAACTGATTTTGGTGTCCAAAAAACGAATTTGGAGGTCTCTATTTATAGAGATTGAAGTGTCTCCTTGAAAGGGTGTGTAACATTTCATGAACTGGTGCACCACTTGATCTGATCTGTTATAGCCATTGGATCGCACTCTTTCATAATTTGACGGACCAGATTAAACCACGAAATGTAGTGTCCATTCATCATGCCTATTCACCAATTCTGAACAGTCACTAGCCATGCAGTTGCCACGCGTACGTCCAACAGGACCAACCGCCATGCAGGACGAAGTGACGTGACCTGTTATGTGTGTGCCACCTAGGATGCCAACTCATCGAGCCTCTCATCGCCATGTCATCGAACCATGACTCCATTTCTGAAAACTATAAGGCTACTCAGCTCCTCGCGACGATGTGTACGTGCGAAGTGCAAAGTGCGCCTCTAAAGCGCCCAATGCGTACTTTGCGACGTGCACGGGCCGGGACCGGGACCGGGGCGTGGCGTGGCGTGGCGTGAGTGGTGCGAAGCACCACTCTCGTGGTGACTAGTTAGCTAGCCTTTGGCTAGCTAATAGTTAGCCAAGTTGTAGGTCACTTATTAAATTATAACTTATACACACATCCCACTATATAAACAAGTCTATTTTCTTGTAAACTTTCGATGTGGGATTCCTTACCATATATAAGACACTTAAAATGGGCTTATAACATATGGGCCTATATTGGAGACTTTTCTAATTCACCCAAATTAATTACAACGGTCCACATCATTAAATAACATATTTAATGACCCAAATAAACATCCTTAAATAACATATTTAATGATCCAAATAAATCAATTAATTCCAACAATCCCCCACATGAATGGAAGAAGTCGACTCAAATCAAGGAAGATAAAAGAAGAGTACTATTTGAAAGATAACGCATCAAGATAGGTAGCTTTCGCTTTGAACCTTCTTTAGTAAGAATCTATCGAACTCACTTGGCTAATCAGTGAACGCAACGTTTTGAACTATCAGCCGTTATTGCATGCTCAGACAATAGACCAAACACATTATCTCTCATATCAAACTTGGTTCTCTATTGTGTTCATTATTTCGGCCCTGAACTACTTGGGTTCTGTGAGTGCTTTAGAGAATTCGCCTAAATAAATTCTCAAAGAACCGGCCAAGTTCGCACTTACATAGGTGATGTTCTACAAAGAATACCTTTATAGTCATCATTAAAAGCAAAAGCTTATCCTTAATCAACTTTATAGTCAGCACTTTTTGCATCATAGAAATGGGAAGGAGTTAAACTCCTAAGTGCTTCTTATCGAGTAATTCATAATTAGTTTTCCTATTGAACCTAGTCCATGGGATCTCCAGTTGCTAGGTTAGGTTTCCACTAAGATGACTCATTGGGTTTTAAGCTTTAAACCCATTTCCCTCGATGCACAGTCTATACGCTCTCTAGATAACCCTTTAGTAAACGGATCCGCTAGGTTTTCTTTTGACTTAACAAAATCAATTGATATTGTTCCATTTGAGAGCAACTGCCGAACGGTGTTATGTCTACGGCGAATATGTCTTGACTTACCATTATACACAAAATTCTCAGCCCTGGCTATTGTTGCCTGGTTATCGCAATGAATACAAATAGCCGGTACAGGCTTTGGCCATATAGAATATCTTCTACGAGATGTCTTAACCATTCCGCTTCTTCTCCTGCTTTATCTAAAGTAATAAACTCAGATTCCATAGTAGATCGAGCTATACATATTTGCTTAGAAGATTTCCATGATATGGCGCCACCACCAAGAGTAAATGCATAGCCACTGGTAGACTTAGACTCGTCTGTATCTGATATCCAATTGGCATCACTATATCCTTCAATTACTGGAGGATATTTTTTGTAACATAATGAATACTCTCTGGTCCGTTTCAAGTATCCCAAAACTCTAAGTAATGCATCCCAATGTTGATTACTTGGATTACTTGTATAACGACTGAGCTTACTTACCGAGTAAGCTATATCAGGTATTGTACAATTTATTAAGTACATTACACTACCAATAATTTGAGAATATTCTAATTGTTGTTTCCCATTTCCACTATTCTTGTGAAGAACTACATGAGGAAGAAATGGGTTATTTGTTTTTTTAATATTATGAGTCTTAAACCTCTCAATTATTTTGTCAACATAATGGGTTTGAGACAAGAATATTCCATTTGATGTTCTAGATATCTTCATTCCTAGAATCACGTCTGCTTCACCCATATCTTTCATGTCAAAGTTATTGGTAAGCATATTCTTCGTTCTATTGATGACTTCTATATTAGTCCCTAATATAAACATGTCATCAACATATAAACAGACAAGTACGTATGCCTTTTCGAATATACGCATTTGTCACATGCATTTATTATGAATCCATTCCTAATTATGGTACTGTCAAACTTTTCGTGTCATTGTTTAGGAGCTTGCTTCAACCCGTATAAGGACTTAACAAGTTTGCATACTTTGTTCTCTTGTCCTTTTACTATGAAACCTTCTGGTTGTTCCATATATATTTCTTCGTTTAAATCACCATTTAAGAACGCAGTCTTAACATCCATTTGATGTATTTGTAAATTATACAAGGTTGCTATAGCAATTAAAACTCGAATAGAAGTAATTCTAGTTACTGGAGAATATGTGTCAAAGAAATCAATCCCTTCTTTCTGACGATATCCTTTTGCAACCAGTCGAGCCTTGTATTTGTCTATTGAACCGTCAGGTCTTAACTTTCTTTTGAAGATCCATTTGCACCCTATTGGTTTAGTTCTCTTAGGAAGATCAACCAATTGCCAAGTATTATTACTCATAATGGATTCAATTTCACTATTTATAGCTTCCTTCCAAAATACAGATTCTGGACTAGTCATGACCTCTTTAAATGTTTGAGGCTCTTTCTCAATCATGAAAGATATAAAATCTGGACCAAAGGATTTAGCAACTTTTGCTCTTTTACTCCTTCTTGGTTCAGGTTCTATATTATTTTCCAAAGCACTATCTCGTGTTCTCTTTTGAGTATTCGTAACAGTATCTCTTTTATTGGGGAACACATTTTCAAAGAATTCAGCATCTCTAGATTCTATAATCGTATTGACATGAATGTCACTTATATCAGATTTATGCACAAGAAATTCAGACGCACTACTATTTATTGCATATCCGATAAAAATGCAATCAATAGTTTTAGGACCTAACTTAATCCTTTTAGGAGGTGGAATAGCCACTTTTGCTAGACACCCCCACACTTTTAAGTGTTTGTAGGAAGGCATTCTACCTTTCCAAATGTCATAAGGTATCGAACCAGTTTTCTTGTGGGGAACTCTATTTAGAATAAAGTTAGCAGTTAGCACTGCTTCCCCCCACAAATTTTGTGGTAATCCAGAACTTATAAGCATAGTATTAACCATGTTTTTTAAAGTTCTATTTTTTCTCTCAACAATCCCATTTTGCTGCGGAGTATAAGGGGCTGTTGTTTGGTGAATAATACCAAACTTAGCACATAATTCATTAAACATAGATGAATCATATTCACCACCTCTATCGAATCTTAATACCTTAATTGTTTTTCCAAGTTGATTTTCAACTTCATTTTTATAAGTAACAAATGCATTCAATGCATCATCTTTGCTACTTAATAAATAAACATGGTAATACCTACTGTGATCATCAATAAACGTGATAAAATATTTTTTACCACCTCGAGTTTGAACAAATTTTAGATCACAAATGTCGCTATGTATTAAACATAACGGTTCACTACTCCTTTCAATTGAGTTAAAATGTTTTTTTAGCAAATTTTGCTTCAACACAAATTTCACATTTATATTTGTCTTCGGATTCAAGTTTAGGTATAAGACCTAAACCTACAAGTTTTCGTAAAGAAGCACGATTTACATGTCCTAATCAGCTATGCCATAAATTTGAAGAGTCAAGCAAGTAAACAGAATTATTAGTTTTATTAATAACTTGCGGATACAAATATGTGAATTTTTTGTCCACTACAACAGCATTGGCCTTAAATAGACCATCAAGTAAATAACCCTTTCCAACATACATGCCTGCCTTAGTAAGTACAAATCTATCAGATTCAAACACAATTTTAAATCCCTTCTTACTAAGAATAGCTCCTGAAATCAAATTCTTTCTGATTTCTGGGACATGTACAACTTCATTCAGCGTCAATTCCTTTCCCGATGTGAATTTCAAAATAACCTTTCCAATCCCTTCAATTTTGGAAGTTGTAGAATTGCCTATGTAAAGGCACTCATTATCATTCAGGGTCTTATATTCAGAAAATAGACCCTTATCAGTACAGACGTGACGAGTGGCTCCTGTGTCTAACCACCAATCTTTGGCATTAGATACCAAATTAACTTCAGAAACAACAGCAGATAGGTTGATGTCTCCAACATCTGTAAAGATATAATCCACTTCGGTTATATTGGCTTGAGGCTGTTTCTTCTTCGGTGTATCCTTCTTTTTGCTTCGACAGTCTTTAGCCCGATATCCTGGCTTCCCGCAAATATAACAGTTTCCTTTGAACCGCTTTGCATTGATGACTTTCCTTTGTCCATGGATGAGCCAGAACGCTTCCTTTTCTTGTTCTTAAACCCCGAGTCTTCTACAATGTTAGCCTTTGCTTCCATGTTGTGCACATTATTCTTCTTCTCCGCAACCCGGTTGTCTTCTTCAATATGAAGTCGAACAATTAAATCATCCATCGTCATCTCTTTGCGTTTATGCTTGAGATAGTTTTTGAAATCTTTCCATAGTGGAGGTAGTTTCTCGATCATAGCAGCAATCTGGAAAGATTCACTCAAAGTCATGCTTTCAGCTTCAATATCATGAAGTATAACTTGCATCTCCTGAACCTGACTCATTAATGTTTTTGAATCAGACATCTTATAATCCAAAAATTTGCCGACAATGAATTTCTTCGTTCCAGCATCTTCTGTCTTGTATTTTTTGTCAAGAGATTCCCATAATTCTTTAGCCGTTTTGAAGTCACAATACACACCATATAAGGTGTTATCCAATCCATTGAGAATGTAATTACGGCATAAGAAATCTGCATGTTTCCATGCATCAATGGCTAACTGAGTATTTTTATCAGTAGCATTCTCCGATGTTTGTGCGGGACATTCTTCACGCAGAAACTTTACCAAGTTCAACGTTGTCAAATAGAATAACATCTTTTGTTGCCAACGCTTGAAATCCGTACCATTGAATTTTTCCGGTTTCTCATATTGTGAAGCCGGTGGCATAACAAACTGATTGGAACCAGAATTTGGTACAGTCACAGCACTAGTAGTATTTTCACTAGTACTGGCCATTTTCTGTAAAACCACAATTACATAAAATAATCAATAAGAGAAATGTAGAAGAACGAAAGGAAATAGAAATCTGTCTTAAGATTGTTGTCGAAAATTCGACTATCCCAATCGAAAGAACAAATAAAAGAGCAGGAAAAACGAAAAAAAAGAAGAAGATGAAGCGAGGTATGTCAAAGCAAATCTCCTTAAGACAGATTTCGCCCCCCAACAACGTGCAAACGGGATTATGGACGTCTGTCTCCCAAGATACAACGCTTTTCCCAAAGTCGATATTGCACAATACCAACCTTGACGGTCAAACCAAATAATGATCGTACTCGAACGAAATAATCACGAAAATATCGAAGGAATTTTAGGAGAACATGGAGCGAGAAGAATTTAGAAATCAAGAATATATTAACTGATTTTGGTGTCCAAAAAACGAATTTAGAGGTCTCTATTTATAGAGATTGAAGTGTCTCCTTGAAAGGGTGTGTAACATTTCATGAACCGGTGCACCACTTGATCTGATCTGTTATAGCCATTGGATCGCACTCTTTCATAATCTGACGGACCAGATTACCACGAAATGTAGTGTCCATTCATCATGCCTATTCACCAATTCTGAACAGTCACCAGCCATGCAGTTGCCACGCGTACGTCCAACAGGACCAACCGCCATGCAGGACGAAGTGACGTGACCTGTTACGTGTGTGCCACCTAGGATACCAACTCATCGAGCCTCTCATCACCATGTCATCGAACCATGACTCCATTTCTGAAAACTATAAGGCTCCTCAACTCCTCGCGACGATGCGTACGTGCGAAGTGCACCTCTAAAGCTCCCAATGCGTACTTTGCGACGTGTGCGGGCCCGGACCAGGACTGGGACCGGGGCGTGGCGTGGCGTGAGTGGTGCGAATCACAACTCTCGTGGTGACTAGTTAGCTAGCCTTTGGCTAGCTAATAGTTAGCCAAGTTGTAGGTCACTTATTAAATTATAACTTATACACACATCCCACTATATAAACAAGTCTATTTTCTTGTAAACTTTCGATGTGGGATTCCTTACCATATATAAGACACTTAAAATGGGCTTATAACATATGGGCCTATATTGGAGACTTTTCCAATTCACCCAAATTAATTACAACGGCCCACATCATTAAATAACATATTTAATGACCCAAATAAACATCCTTAAATAACATATTTAATGATCCAAATAAATCAATTAATTCCAATAACACGAACCCAAAGCTTCAGTCAACTAATAGAAAACAAGAAATAGATCAAAACAGTAAAAAAAAATTTAAAAAACAAATAAGATCAACTTGGAAACCTTAATATTAAGCTTAAATATAAAAGGTCCAAAAAAATTTTGAACTTTTGGCATTTTAACAAGAAAACATTTTCGAAGACTAAATGTCACTTATTTAGCACTTTTTGTATTTAATTGAGATTTAAATTGAGTTAATTTCTACGCATAATTGTGTAATTTTGTATGTTTGTAGGCTTGATACCCGAATTCGCGAAGAATGGAGTGAAAAGATGAAGAAAGGGACTAAAAATGTACAAATTGGTGAAGTTAGGGACCAAGTTGCACATGCCACAAAGATGAAGGACCAAATTGAAATGAAAGTGAAATTATGAGGACTAACCAATTATATGAGTTTGCTTAGTAGTTAAGTATTAGACTTACATTATCTTAGATTATTTTATATTAGATATTTTTAGATATTTTAGTTAACTTATTTTCTTTTATAGAATACACTACAACCACTCTACATAGATTTTTCTCTCTCCCTCTACCCTCTTGGATGTTTTTTACTCTTTTTCTTGTCTTTTATTTTTGTTTTCTTTATTCTGGTTTGTTCTTGGTTCATTTGGATAACAAGGAGGTACATAGTAAGGAGATTTCAAGCAAAGAAGGTGGAACATCAATGAAGGAGTAGCCAAAACTTGTCTTCAAAGGGTTGTATCATTTATTTTGGTGTTCTTTCATTATTTTCCATTAGTTGCAATGTATTGTGTAATGAATCTCCTTGCTATTATGTTTATGATAATGAACTAAGTAATTTTTGTTGGAATTTATATAGTAACTTAACCTAATGCTTCATTAAATGTCAATTATATGTTTGTTAGAATTTTAGTATGCATTGATTATCAAAATAATAGTATATAAATCGTCATGTTTAAAATGATTTCATTTAATTAACAACTAGATGAAATTGTTAGGTTTTACATCATTTTTGGTGACGCTTAAATGATTGTAATTAATTTTGATGTGATTGTTGTAAGATAGTTGCATTTAATAGACCAAAATGCTCGATTCATCTAATTGACAACTAGATGAAATTATTAGGTAATTATGTGAATGTTGAACAATGATTACATTAATTGGATCGAAATGATTGATGCCATGGGTTTGCTTGGTGTTCCAGGCGCGTCTAGGTGATGTAGAGATACACACCTACCTCATGTGATCCACTGAGTATTTTCACAAAAAATCATGCTGTTGGTTATGTTTGTATCGACATAGAGATATGCGGTACAGATACGCCGATTAGGGTTAATATGACCTCGAGAGGGGGTATTAACTAAAATAGGAAAATCGGGTCTAACTATTGTATTTTGATAATTAGCATTTACATGTGATCGAATCGACATTAATGAAGTATAAGTTAAGCGAAACATAAATTTCAACATCTTTTCAAAAAAAAAACCTTTTTACTTTTTATCTGTCTTTTTATCAATTTTTAGTCTAACTGTAGTTTTTAGAGTTTTTAAATCATTTTTAAATTTGTGTGTGTGTCGTCGTTAAAATTAAGACTGATAAACGTTGAATTGAATTACACACTCTCTGAGGGATCGACTTGGACTCTTTAGGTCCACTTTTACTACTTGTTCTCGACCCGTGCGCTTGCGGCATAGAATCACACAAGAACAAATACCTTTCTAAAGTAATTTTCGGCTCAAATATAGAACATCAAAAGAAAATATGCACTTTCAGCCACTTAGAATACAGAGTAATCGACAAAGTACGTGGGAATTTTCAGCCATAGAGAATTGAATGAATATACAGACAGAAGAATAAAAAATAAAAAATACGTCAAAGGGAACGATAGGGCGTCGTCTAGGAAGAAATGAAGGCAAAACAGTATTGTTTCCTTCACACAAGGGGGAAAAAAGAATAAAAAAATTAAGTACAAATGGGAAAAAACTCTTTCCACAGCCACGGCAAGATAAAATGGAACGAGAATTGTTCATATGTACAGTACTTGCAAACTAAGAAGTTTTCCTGTCTAATAATAATTAAAATCTAGATAAGAAATCAATTGATAAGGAACATACTTAAGGTCACCAAAATAACACCCAACATGCCATTATTGTTCGACAAATATTTTACTTCACAAACAAACACACTTCAGATAAGTTGCCAAGTTGACAAGGAATTAGCATTCACCAATCCACCATTTTTTTTTTTTTTTGATCGGCTAAAAATGTATTATATTGATCAAACATAAATACAAATACTCCGGGCATACCCAGGTTAAGCAACAATGAAGTTACAATGAAAATACAACTACTATGGGCATACACAAGTAATCAACCAAAGGGGAACAAAAGTCGATAATACAAATCAACACATCGCTAAATAAGAAATCAAAACATTAAGATACAAAGAAAACATCACTTTGTATACGCGTGTTTTGATTTTTCGTACAATACTCTCAACATGGTGTTTTAAATTTTCAAAAACCATTAAATTTCTAGCCAACCAAATGTTGTAGACGGAATTAGCTAAAGCAATTCTCTTAGCTTTGTTGCGCCATGAGGTTCTTCTAGCCTCCTTCTTAATCCACTTTAGTGCACTAGCCATAGTAGTCATGACTCTAATAATGCCCAACCAAGCCTTGATGCTCTTCCAAACACTTGAAGAAAAAGGACATTCAAAAAATAGGCGATTGCATGTCTCCTCATGTGAAGCACAAAAAATGCACTTTTGATCAATATCCAAGTAATGCAATTTATCTTTCGTGAGTAGCTTGGATTGAGCTCCTAACCACAACAGAAATGAGTGTTTTGGAGTGATGAAATGTTTTCAAACATCTGTTGCTCAGCACTTAGCATTTCCCTTAGGCCGAAAAAGGTCATATGCCTTTGTAACACAAAATTTATTCCCATTAATCCATGAATTCCCGCTAAAAATCTGTTGCAGCGTGCCCAAAGAGGGCTAGTCGGACTACTCAAGTGTAAAAAACTGCCCAAAAACATCCCTAATATCAAGCAGCTTTTTGAAGAGAGGCGAGTGGTCTTTCATCGGTAAAACCTCCCAAATACTCGCACCTTTAAGGTAAAATTGATCCACCTAACGAATCTACAAAGTGTCCTTTTTATAATGGATATTCCACAACAACTTGGCAAGTAATGCTGAATTCCAGCTTTTCAAGTCTCTAAAGCCCAACCCACCTTCTATCTTCGGTAAACAAACATCCCTCCAAGCAACCAAAGGCTTCTTTGAACCCCAAAGAAAGTTACGGCAAAGACTTATGATTCTAGAAATAATTGTAGCAGGAATAGGGTGTAAAGAAAGCAAAAACCATTCGACTCCTTGAAGTACCGCTCTAATCAATTTCGCTCTACCCACATAGGATAAAGAAGAGCATGTCCACCAATATAAGCTGTAATTTTATCTAAAAAAGAAGCATAACAACTAACCTTAAGCTTCTTGAAGGTAAGAGGGATGTCCAAGCATCGAAATGACATTGTACCCTTTGGAATGTTTGTGAGTTCTTGGATTTCATCAAGCTCTAGCCCATGTATTACAGCTGTAAATATACTGGACTTAAGATTATTCATCCTTAATCCCGATGCATTCCCAAAGTTGTTCAAACAATTCATCAAAATTTCCACCAAAATGATATCTCCCCTTACAAATTAGCATAAGATCATCCGCAAACGCAAGGTGTGTAATCTTTAATGGGCCACATTTGGGATGGTAGTTAAAATCACTCTCATTTGAGGCAACCTTTAGCATTCTTGAAAGATATTCAATACATTAAACAAACAACAAGGGTGAAAGTGGATCACTTTGTCGTAAGCATTTCCTTCCTTAGAAAAAACCATGTATGCTTTCATTCAAAGCGACGGAGTAAGTGGGAGTGGTAACACATTCCATAATCCAACCGATGAATTTAGTAGGGAAGCATAACCTCTCAAGAATTTGCTTTAAAAATCCCCAATCAACTGAGTCATACGCCTTACGAAGGTCAACCATAAGTAGACATCTTTGAGCAACCCATTTTTTATTATATTGCCTCATAAGCTCTTGAGCAGGATGGATGTTTTCCATCATACTCCTACCTTTAACAAATGCGAATTAGGCTTGGTAACAATGCTTCCCAAAATAGGCCTTAATCAAGATGCAAGAATCTTCGTGATAACCTTGTAAAACACTTTACAACAAGAAATATGCATATAGTATCCAACAATCGTAGTGTGGCTAGATTTAGGAACCAAAGTAATAACCGTGTGATTCTCTTGTTTAAGAAGAGTACCCGATGCAAAAAAAATTCTTTAATAGCTTCAACAAAATCCACTCCAACAATCCCCCATGCTTTTTTGAAAAAACATGTTGAGTAATTATCCAGCCGGGAGACTTATCATCACCAATATCAAAGAGTGCCTCCTTAATTTCTTGGCTAGAAATATCCCAAACAAGAGAGTCCCCTTGCTCCAAAGTAATCAAAAAGGATAAAAAAACTCTACTCCATGGGCAAGTTTGGACAGCTTGTTCCAAGTAAAGAAGTATAGAATTGGACAAATTCATGAGCAACTTCCTCTTGCAATGTAGTATAACAACCATCCTCCTTAAGAACTTTTGTAATAAAATTGCTTTACCATAGCGTGGAAGAATTTTGTACACTTATCACTATTAATAAGGAAATTGTATTTAACTTGTTGAAAGTAGAAACTTTGTTCCGCTTCGCATAATCCAAAAGCTTTTTTCCTCAACTCGGCCACTAAAAGTTGATAATGTTGGTTAGTGGGCTGATCATGGAGCAATTGTTGACCCTCTTCCAACTCAATCTTAGCCATGTTGGCCCTAGTAGATATGTGTTTAAAATGCTTAGCTTTTAGTGCCTTCAATGTTCCCTTCAATTTTTGCAATTTTTTGCGAAACATATATTGTTTTGTCCCTCTATCAATGCAATTCCAGCCATTTTGTACAACTTACGGAAAATCGTCATGATTCGTCCACATGTTGAAGAATCTAAAAGGCCTCCTATTGCTCCCATCCCACTCCATAACCAAGACAATACACGGAGAATGATTGGAAAGGCAACCCGACTGTAAAAAATCAGCACAAACATAAGCACAGTTTTGCATCCAAGTTTCATTCACTATTGTCCTATCAAGCTTACTCTACATAGAATTGTTAGTCCAATTGTAAAGATAACCTGTAGACCTTAAATCGGTGAGACAGACTAGAAGGCAACAATTAGCAAAATCCTTCAATTCATATGGCGTAACCTCTATGCCATTACATTTTCATCAAACTTCAAGACATTATTGAAATCCCCAAGTACCAACCAAGGTAACAAGACCCTCAAATTCATGATAATACTCCAAAGTGGCATCCGGGTAACAATAGTATAGAATGCATAAACAAAACTAACATGAAAGGTATATGAGGTTACCTTGCAAGTAGCAATACAATGGATGACTTGTGGTTTGCTCTCCACCACCTCCAAAAAGACCTTTGTAGGATTCCATAAAGTCATAATTCTCCCGACTTGGTGTGTGCAAATGTTGTTTACTTGCAACAAACCATCGAATTTATTCCGCATAATACGATCCAATTTTGGTT
The DNA here is from genome assembly GCA_035079005.1 of Fraxinus americana. NCBI lineage: Eukaryota > Viridiplantae > Streptophyta > Magnoliopsida > Lamiales > Oleaceae > Fraxinus > Fraxinus americana. The sequence continues at coordinate 280,926 of CM068706.1, read as the reverse complement.
CCCCAAGTTTTGTCTTCAAAACTCCCATCACATCAATGTTGTGCTTCTTGATGAATTCCCAAACTCCGTTTTATTTTAGGGGTATGTTCAAACCCTTAATATTCCACGAGGTAATCTTTATGAGGTGGAAGCAAGGGGATCACCCTTCTTATTATCATTCAAATTTGCAGCCACCCTATGCTCAACAAGCTTGCCTTTCGAATTACCGATAGTACTGGAAGTACTTGAGGTTCCATGAACATTTGAGGAATCCTTACCATCATTTATCACCAGTGAGCTACTCTTCTTTTTTGAGGCCTTTTTCTTATTCACTACTTCGATGAATTTCCCATCTCCTCCCTCATTTTGCATTATGGAACCTATAGCATATGTCTCATTAACTAGCTATCCATTACCCAAATCCTCCTCTACAGCCTGTAATGTACATACGACATCTACATGTTCGCTGCCTTTAGTATTGCTATCCGCGTTCCCAGTAGGATCTGCCCGGATGCGAACTGCCCTATCCGCCGACTACTAGCTGCCCCAGCGGGGCTGCCTTTGTGAAAGGTTGCTGACTATAATCCTTAGTCACGTTATTCAGGTTTTCCACGGTGGTTTGCCATGTATCGTTGTGTCTCCTGTCTCCCCCACTTTCAAGGGTGGCATGTCCGAATATTTTATTGTTACAAAATTTGGGCTCATGTTTATAAATAATTTCTTACTCCCTGAATTTTCTATTTGGGAAACTCAATTCAACTGTCCTCACCAGCTCCTTTGATGCATCAATCTCAACAAGAGCTCTAGCAAAAGATAATCTACCTCTAGATGAACTAATTTTGTCGATGGAAATTGGCTCACCAACTTTAGATACAATTTTCCCCAACACATTCACATTCCATAACTCCAAGGGCAGCCCCAGAAGATTGATCCACAACGGCATACTATTTACTTCCTTGTCATCGAATTCAAAAATTTTAGGCATAATTTTAAGTATCAATGGCCTCGCAAAAATAAAGTAGGGCCCTCCATGTAACACACTTAGCCATTCCTCGTAGGTCTCAAGTTTGAAAACCAACCATCTGCTAGAATGGACACAATATTGGTATTTCACTTTCCATGAGTCACAAAATTTGAGGAGTGCGACTTTGCCTGAGAATCTTCCGGCAAAATATCCAAAGAGTCCAAAACCCCAAGCTTCCTCAATATTATCCATGTCATCTTCACTAATGATCACCTCCTTCGACGAGATGTCAAAAGATTCTAGTTTGAGGCTTTTATCACAATTCCAATTGTTTTTAAAAAGATTGACCTACAGGGCCTTGACACTACTATTGTTGTCTCATTTTGCTTGTTTAGTCCATCCATTGGGCTTCATTACTGAATCATCTGAATCCTATCCTCCATTCTAAGAGTTCGAGATACACTTGGAGATTTATTATGATCATCAGGACCTAAAGATTTCTCCAAGAGTGAGACATTACCTTCCAGAATACTGGCCTTTGCATTTTCACGTGCAGCAAGTAGGGAGAGGATAACTGGGGAGACATGTCCCTTCTGAAGGCCAGAAACTGAAGTACCATGGGCTTTCGTAGTAAATGCCTAGTATAGGGAGTAGAGCATTTCTTTCTAGAGGAAATTACAAAAAACCAGTGGTTTTAACTTTCAAATTCAAAATTCAGGTCCAATATTTATCTAATCAAAAATCAGGTATAAATTAAATATTTAAATAATATTATAATACTAATTTTTCAAACCCTAATTCATTTTCAATCCATTTTTTTTTCTCTCTCTCTCTCTCTCTCTCCATTCCTCACCGCCGCCCTTTTCCTCACCGCCGCCGCCGCCGCGCCTCCGCCTCCCTCTCTCCTCCCCTCCCCTCCCCTCCCTCCCCCCCCCTCCTCGGCACAGCAGCGATTTCGCTGCCGGAAAGGGGCAGCGAAATCGCTGCTGTGAGCAAATCGCTGCCGGAAAGGGGACGATTTATTCTTTGTGAGCGACGAGCGATTTCGCTGCGGAAAAGAGACGAAATCGCTGCCGTGACGATTTATTGCCGGATGTGCAATGATTCAGACATCCGGCAGCGAATCGTTGCGGCAGTGCAGCCGATTTCGTCGCATTTTATTTTATTTTTTTCTTTTTTTTTTTTTTTGGCTATTGAGTGATGTTATTGTTGGTGGATCTATGATTGTTATTGTTGGTGGATCTATGGTGGTGGTGGCGATTTTGTGGCGGGGGCGGCCACGTTGGTGGTGTGATGTGCGTTGGTTGTTATTGTTGGTGGATCTATGGTGGTGGTGGCGATTTTGTGGCGGGGGCGGCCACGTTGGTGGTTATTGTTGGTGGTGTGTGACCAAATATTTAGTTATCTGTGACCAAATATTTAACGTGACAAGCGGTGTTGGTATGGTGTGGTGTGATGTGTGACCTCTATTTGGTGTATGTGACCAATTACTTGGTTATGTAACCAAGTATTTGAGGGTATGTGACCAAATATTTGGTAATCTGTGACTGATTACTTAACCGTGACCTAAAAATTTAGTAATATGTGACTCAAAAATAATTTGTGACCAAACAGTTTTTGAAATATGTGACCGTGTGACCTATAAATTTTGATATGTGACCAACTAAATTTGAAATATGTGACCAAAGAAATAATTGTGACCTACAAAATTTTTGAACTGTGACCGTAAAATAATATGTGACCTATAAGAATTATTATCCGTGACTGAAAAATAATATGTGACTAACTAAATTGTAAATCTGTGACCAAAATGTGACCGGTGACTATAATAATACGTGACTCTTTAAAAATCTGTGACCTCGCCGGAATGGTCGCCGGAATCGGAGCAGTCGCCGGAATCGGAGCCGGAGAAAAGTGGTGGTCGGAATTGTCGTCGGAATAGTCACCGTAGTAGGGGGGTGGTGCATGTGGGGTGGGTTTATTATATTATATTATATTAGAATTAAAAAAAAAAAAAAAACCTGATTTTTGAAGTTTCAAACTATAAACCTTATTTTTGAATTGGTGTAAAGAATACACCTTATTTATGAATTTTTCCCTTCTTTCTACCCATGAGATAAAAGAAGACCGAGAAAGAAAGAAGCAGCCCAACAGGGCTTAGATGGAGCAAAAAAAGAAATGGCCCAAAACTAGGACCGCCAAACAGGCCAAGAAGAGAAACCACAGAAAAAGCCCAAAGAGCACACCAAAAACCTCAAATCACCAGCCCAGGAATAAAATGCCTAAGAGGAAAATCGGGGCAGAGGCCCAAAATCAGAATGAAGTCAAAACAAAGTTGTCAAAAGCAGAGAACCAGCAAGAAAATCGGGTAGAGGCAGGCACCAGTCAAAATCAGCTGAGATTTGAATTTGAAAAACCACCCACCAGAACAATACATACAGATACATATACCAAACAACCAAGAAGATGGAAGAACACCAAGAACACGCCAAAAACACCTAGAAAGCGGCCCCAACGAACCGCAACCCCCGAGTTTCAGATGAAACCCAGCTAGCAAGTAATCTGAAAAATACCCAAACTCTAGCTAACTGGAGCAAAAAACCTGAAAACACATTGGCCGGATAGAACAGAACCAGAATCAAGCTGAGAGAAGAACCAAATCACAGAAACCGTAACCAAGGAACAACCTGAACCTGACCAGGGCCGCTTTCACATACAAACTGAAACAAAATTAGGTCCAAGGCTGGAAAACCTAGCAACGGACGATCTGGACAGTCCTCCATCAATCTAGAGCAGAACAAGAAAGTAGAGAAACTGACCAAAATGAACAGAAGTTGACACCCGAACAATTGACCTCGATTTTACCTAAGTGATTAAGTAAAATCAAGTAAAGAAACAAAAACACTAAAGAACCAGTATCCTTAATTCGAGTTCCACTAAAAGGAAGCAAAATTTGAACCAAAACACAAGAAGTCTTAAGAAAACCAAGGCACTCATGTGAGATTTTCTCTCACTAGAGTTGAGAGCGTTTCTCTCTAACCAAGGACTTGACTAATTAGGATTGAATGACCAATCCACCATTTCTTAGTATAGCATACCGTATCATAAAAGTAAATCCAACTGTTTAGACCTCATCATTATAGTTCCTAACCACACCAAAACTCTTTTACAGAGAAACCTTAAACCAAACTCCATACCAATACTGTATCAATCTTAAAGTTTTTCATGTCGTTTCAAGTGCTAATCGAACTTCTTTATTTTATTTAACCAAGATGTCATCTAAAAAGTTATTCTTAATCACATAACAAAGCCTTTGGTTAATTCGACTTCCATGTATTCTGATATTACTCAACATAGCGTAAATAGGAAAATCACATCCCTAATCCAACATACAACACTTCTTGAAACCAAAAGTTCTTATTCACGAAGCTATAAGATCTTCACTTACCAAAGTCCAACACCCCACCCAAACCCAACCGACACCATCTCATCAATGCAAATCGAAACACCAAGAAAGGTTGAGCAGTGGTCTGAAAATGATGAGTCCTGTAATCATAAAAAATGTAGGTCCACTTCAACTACCTTTCTCATTTTCCCTACCCACAATAAATAAAAATCCTACTTTATTCTTCCTAGCTTGCAATTCAATTTACTATTACACTGCATCATTTTCCCAAAATTGCTTCAATTACACACATACAAACAATTGACCTGGTTCCTCATTCATCACCTTCATATGCTTAGTTCCGAATATAACTCAAGCCCACAAATTATTTTGTAGTAATTTCATCTAAAATTGCCAATAACTCAAGCCCACAAATTATCCTGTAAAATTTCATCACCTTCATAGTACTTATGGTTGATTTTTGAGGTCTACTTTAAAATTGTGAGTGAGATTGTGTTTTGGGTGTGGAAATTGGGAGTGGATGTGGATGTGGAGCAACAGAGTCCGAAGAATCCGGCAATGATGTTTCATGAGGTGTCCATGGAGAGAATCAAAAACTTTGTTAAGGCTTTAGGGGTAACTATTTATAATTAGTTTCTCTTAATTCTAGTTGGGCTTAGATCTGGAAATGTTTTTCACCTTACTACCCAATTGTTCACAAACTAAATATTACAACCTTTCCACTATCAATTAGGTTGATTTCATGATTAAGTTCCTATGCTGAAAATATTTGATAAACATCCACTGATATCAGCTACAAAAACCGAAATCAACTTCAGACTCACCCAAATCTGTGCCCATCTACTAAAACCCACATCAATTTTATTTTTTTTTAAAAACTATTGAATACTTGATTTGGCTTTGGGATTCATTTTTTATGTCAAAAAATTCACATAAAGGAGCATTACATACAAAATCCCTAGCATATAGATTTCAAAATTAACTTCTAAAAACCTACTATCTAAATTAACACTAAATTTAGACCCAAACAAATGTAGTCCAATACTGACTGTGGGTTGATAAGTGTATTTTCTACACTTATTCGGGATTTGAAATTATAGAATTTTTTTTTTTTTTTTGGCAAAATACAATCTAAATTATGTTATATTGTATCTTGTAGGTAAAACTCAATATTTGATGAAGAATTGGAGAAAAGAATGCAAAAATAACGAAAAATGGTAAAATCCAAAATTCGAGGATCAAATTATAAATACTCAAGAAGATATTTTGAGGATTGCTAGAAGACAATTGGATGGAATTAGAATTCAAAAAGGAATGGAACATGATCAAAGTATTATCAAAATCAATTTCCAATCGCCCAAGATATATTCCAGATTTTTAGCCAAACATTGAGGCCCCTTTTTGGCATAGTAAACGTCTGAATTGGAAAAACTCTATTTCAATCAAAGTTGTAGCCCTTTGAGTTATCTTTCCAACGAACTTTGAATTGCATCAATCGGATATTAAAGGAGAAAGTTATGAATAAAATACGAACTACTATGTAGAGACAAAAAATTCGCGTACGAATGCAACTTTCCTTATTCGATTAGAACTCTTTTGGAAACAATTTGGAAGTGATTTTAAACCAATTTTCGGCTCCTGTAAAGATAGAACAATAGAATACATATGGAGAACCTCCCTGACCTAAAAATCTCTATATTATACATATTTTGGAGGCGAAGAACATGACTAACAACGTGGAATCAAGGCGAATTGCATAGGATATTGAAGATTCTTCATCTGGATTCAAAATTCACATCAAATACGTGAATTTTTCATACTTCTTCCATCTTTCTTATTTCTCGGTGATATTTTTCCAATTATTCTTGTATAATTTAATTATAAGAATGTTAGGCTAGCTTTTCATTGTATTGGATGAATGATGAACCATATTACTTATTTGTTTTAATTCGAGACAATTAATTTAGTACTTCTTGATTTTTCTTGATTGGTTTTGCATTCCCATTGAATTATTTGATTGTTTGATCACCAATTAGATAGTAAGTTGCTTGTTGTAGTGTAGGAATACTCACAATAAGTCTAGAATGCGGCAAAATCAACACATGGACAATAGGTATTAGGAATAATATCTATGACATATGCAATCATGTGTGATAAATCATGTGATTCAATACATATTTTTCATATGAATTCGGATTAGGAATAGAATCGAGTCGTGTTAAACATAGGTTTAATATATCTTGGAAAAGAATATTGAATAAAAGTGGATTATCGATTGTTTTGAATGCATGAATTTACTAGATTACGAATTAAAAACTGAAATACATGGCAATAAGGGGATTCACGATTCCAATACAAACATTTAAATATTAGATAAACACTTTATTTGTTATGTTAGTTTATGATTAATATAGATTACATACAAATTATCTTTTTTTTATATATATTATCACACTTCGAATTTAATAGTAGTTATTGAACTACAAATTATACCTTATTCCTCGTGGGAACGATACTCTTAACTCAAAAATATTATTATTTGTACAACAACCCCGTTCACTTGCTGGTTTCACGCGAACAAGTTTTTGGCGCCGTTGTCGGGGAATAAATGATTTAATTTTAATTTAGTAATTTATATTAAATTCGATTTTTGTTTTTTTTATTTTGTTTTGTTATTGATTTTGGCTATCCACTCTGATCTCTCTTACTTGATATTCTATCTAGGTACCATTCAGCAATGCATCTAAGAGTCTAACGTGGCATGTTGAAAAGATTTTTACAATGAATAATCTTGAAATGGATGACGAGGAAGAAGACATATATTGTGAATTATGTTATGGGGTGCATTATACTGGCTACTGCGTGAATACATGCACTGAACCCTTTCAACTCAAGCTCATATGGTTTAAACACTATTTAAGATGTCGAAGACTAGCAATTGACACATCTTTTGAAGCCTATATGCATGTGGGTGAATGTATCCCTTCCGACACGTTTGTGGAATTTGATCCTTCCATGTTGAACGAGGAGCCAATTGCAAAATACTACACCGATCTTGCCAAGTTAGATGAAAACAAAATGTGTATAGAAGATGGCGTATTTTGGATTGAATTTAAAAGGTGGAGATACAATCCATTCGAAAAATTTGAAAAAGAGTTTACATTACCCGTGGAATTAAATTGTGAATCTTCCATTGAACCCGATGAGATATCAATTATGGAAGACAAGAACAAAGACTATGAAAGATCAATTACAAAGGAACAAAGTGAAGACAAGGCAATTAATGAAGACAACGTTAACCCACATTCTGTAGACTTCATTGATTGCCCTATCATTGAATTTGTAATTAAGCTCGAAGAGAAGGAAGAAGTCTATTTAGTTGAATTCAAATCAGAGGAGATACGCATATCATATCACATTGGAGAGGGCAGTGTTAAAATTTGTAGAAGCAATGAAGAGTGGAGCAAAGTCAGAAGAGGCAAATTGAGCAAGGCGTCAAAAGCGTTCTTCAATATTCCATAATGTTGAAACAACAAAGTCAAGCTAAATGTAGATTAGTTTTTTATTATTCAATTTTAGGGACTCATCATCCATACCCCATTTCCCCTTAGATCTTCGATATGTTAGTGGTTTATTAGATGTTAGATGGAAGCAACACTTGTTCCAGTTATTTAATTTTAATGTTTTGTTTGATTGTATTGCACATGAACATGATGTCGCGCAACACTTAAACAAACCAAGACTAAGGAGCTAACAGGAGCAATATGAAGCTAACCATTTGATTACAATTCATATCAGGGGAGTCTTTTCTTCATTTTCTTCCCCACCCCTTTATATGCGGATTTAGAATTTAAGACATTGAGGACAATGTCTAGTTTAAGTTTGGGGGTGGAAAACATGAGTTTTCTTTTGTTTTTTTTGTTTTTTAATAGTTTTTGTGTTTTTGTGTGCTTTTATTGCTTTTAAAAAAATTGAAAATTTTCAAAAAATTCAAAAATACTTTCTTTTTGTGTGCTTGTGTGAATTAGTTGACCGGCGGGCAATGAGGAATGTATTGAATCGTAAATTGATTTTATGAATGGTAAATAAGTTGCATGCTTAGATTAATTTTTGCTTTTCCATGTGAAATTTGATATTTATTGAACACGTGAATTAAGTAAAGTATTGTGTACGAATGAGTTGATTTTAACCAATTCTCGGCTCCCGTAAAGATAGAACAGTAGAATACATATGGAGAACCTCCCTGACCTAAAAATCTCTATTTTATACATATTTTGGAGGCGAAGAACATGACTAACAACGTAGAATCAAGGCAAATTTCATAGGATATTGAAGATTCTTCATCCGGATTCAAAGATTCACATCAAGAATGTGGATTTTTCCTACTTCTTCCAACTTTCTTATTTTCAGGTGATATTTTTCCAATTATTCTTGTATAATTTAATTATAAGAATGTTAGGCTAGTTTTTCATTGTATTGGATAAATGATGAACCATATTACTTATTTTTTTTAATTCGGGACAATTAATTTAGTACTTCTTGATTTTTCTTGATTGGTTTTGCATTCTCATTGAATTATTTGATTGCTTGATCACCAAATAGATAGTAAGTTGCATGTTGTAGTGTAGGAATACTCACAATAAGTCTAGGACACGGCAAAATCAACACATGAACAATAGGTAGTATGAATAATATCTATGGCATGTGCAATCATGTGTAATAAATCATGTGATTCAATGCATATTTTTCATATGAATTCGGACTAGGAATAGGATCGGGTCGTGTTAAACATAGGTTTAATATATTTTGGAAAAGAATATTGAATAAAAGTGGATTATCGATTGTCTTGAATGCATGAATTTAGTAGATTACGAATTAAAAATTGAAATAAATGGCAATAGGGGGATTCACGATTCCAATGCAAACATTTACATATTAGATAAACACTTTATTTATTTTGTTATTTTATGATTAATATAGATTACATATAAATCATCTCTTTTTTTGATATTACCACACTTTTTATTTAATAGTAGCTATTGAACTATAAATTATACCTTATTTCTCGTGGGAACGATACTCTTGACTCAAAAATATTATTACTTGTACAACAACCCCGTACGCTTGCGGGTTTCACGCGAACATGGGTATTTACATGTCAGAGTCATACATAGAGAAACCCACAAAATTACGTTGATGAGAACTCATGCTCAAACATAAACCATTCAAATCAATCGTCAGTCGAAAGTCAGTTTCAAGAGTGGAAAAACTTCAAGGAGACTAAAGTTTTGAGTAGGGCTTAGAGACACGATATCTAGTGGTGGCAGGCGATAGAAGTTCGATAAAAGTTTGAGATATTCGTGTTAAGAAACGCAAAAAAGGGTTTGGGACATAAAATATACAATATTATAAAATTCTAAACCGTCATCATGATTTTTATATTAATAAATGTCTTTATGCGTAAATATTCTAGAGTATGCTCCTGAACATATTTCATTGACTGTATTTCATTTTACAATATTCTAGCATTAAATTCGGTATATGAAGATTTTTTTTCCTAATGCATGTTGGGAAGATCTTTTTGCTAAGACATTTTTGATAATTAATTTTTCTATATAAATTCATATTATGTCTATATGGTAATTAAATATTTTTAAATGTTTTTCTATAAATTTTAAATTAATAATTTATTATGTTGTTGCTCCTGAAGTAACACAACATTATAATTAATATTCTAGAAGAATATTAATCGTATATCAGTCTATTACAAATATTGTTGCTCCTGAAGTAGCACACTATTATTAATATTCTAGTGAGATTTTACTTGATCCCGAAGAGTATAATTAAATAAAATAAATTTTGTTTTAACTCCTGAAAAATAAGTTTTTATACAATTTAGTATTTCAAATAATATGTTATTGCCCCTAAAGAGCATGACACTCTGATTCCAATATTTTAGAACAATATTAATAAATAGCTCTTGAAGAAGCAAATATATGGCTCCTGAAGAGCTATTGTTTCGAAATAATAGTTCATTGATGTTCACGAAATTGCACAACATGATAATTAATATTTAAGAAGAATACTATTTGCTACTGAAAAACATGAATTATAATTTTTAATATTTCAGAAGAATATTAACATATTCCTTTTGAATGAGCAATAATAAATATAACGTTCTCTCGAAGTAGCATATTTTTCGAAGAATGTATCATTTTAAATTCATGTTTATACCTGAAGGACAACATATAATTAACGTCATGAGGATATTGATTAGTTTGATTAATTGAATGATATATGATTATATAATGTTTAATCATATTTTTCGAAATTAAATAATTGAATTATATCTTATTTGAACCAAAAGTTCAATTTGACTTTATTGTTTGGCATAACCAGTTGTATCATCACTGGATCAATAATGATGCGAAATTAAATATTCAAATTGATATTTAATAAAGAACCAGTAGATTCTTCAATCCAATGAAGTCATATTTGATGTTTGTTCTCTTTATTGAAAATTGGTTATTGATTGTTTTTTTTTTTTTTTATAAGAATTGATTGTTAGTAGTTAAATAAGGATTGAATTCCCTATCTTTCTGAAAATTAATTAAGGTGATATATGGGGCCCCGTCACCCTCTACGTTGACTATCTAGATATTTTTTGTATCTAATAGATTGATGCAAATATTAGATGATTGCACAGTGTTTGCAACCTGAAGTTCGCGAAAGTGATACTCAAATTATGAGCATAATTTTCAGACTATACAATGAAGACGGTGTGTCTTTTTAATACTAGTGATCTTAAATTTCAACTTTTTAATAAGTGTTAGTTGAGATGTCGATAAATGGTTTGAGATTATTGTTTGTTAAATGCCTCCAATTAATTTAATTGAGAACTAAATACTTCCTATTTCAGTTTAGGGAAAACCTTTACGCATCATGCCAACATTATAGTTCTCACAATTATAACTTGGTTTATGGTGAGAGCCTAATTTTTCCATCAAATTATTTCGATAATGTAGTATATGTAAAATTGATCCACCACATAGCATTGAGATGGAAACTAAAGAATATTGAGAATAAATACGTAGCTTGAACATTTATTCCAAATAGGTGATATTTTATAACGTTGGAAAAATGGTTGTCAATTTGATTGAACAATTCTCTTGGCATTAGGGGGAAGGAATTAAGAAGCAAAAAATAATTTAAAAATGCATCATTATTTAAATCCTCGCAAAAGATAATTCGAACCAGAAGTTCAAAAGATAATTCATTTAGATGCATTTACTGACCAAAGAGATTAACAATCTCACACATCAGCTTTAAATGCTGCAACTCGAATCAACTCCTGGAAGGATAATTCGTTTATATTATATTTAATAAATTTATGGCACGCCTGAAATGTGATGATATTCGATTCTATTACAAAATCCTCCAAACGAAAATTGAGCAATTGGTAAAGATAGTCTTATTAAGGAGATATATACTCTTAATGAGTATTTAGACATAACATATTATAAAACCCCAGAAGAGGTTCAAGTACCTGAAATAATGAAAATTGAGATATCTCAATAAGTTATGTCATTATGGAAAAAGAAATAGAATTGAAATGGATAAGAAAGTTATCGATGACACTTTTGCACATGATGTACTGCATCATATTATGAATAGTGATGAATCAAAATAAATTCGTTAGAATATATCGATCTAATAAATGATTGGTCAAATAAAATGACGCGATCATACTAAAATTGAATTTACTAGAGAAACTTGAAGTTTCTAGATACGATCCTAGTAAAATTGAACTTACTAGAGAAACCTAGAGTTTCTGAATTTACAATCTGAACACATAAAGGTGTATATTTATGCGAAATGATAATGGAAAAAATAAAGTTCTAGTATGAAATGTACTACTCTTTACATGATGAATTTCGCGAAAACTTGTATAAATAGATAAATTGTATTTCATTAGCGTGACAATACATGAAATTTGATATGCATGTAATAAATGTAATTATAGACAATTTATGGTTTTGATACTATTTTGCAAAGATTTAATATGTTTGAAGCATAATTTAAGGGATATTATCATGAGGAGAGAAAATACGTGTTGTACTCTTTTTCCCGTGATCGAGATTTTGTCTCATTGGGTTTTCCTGGTAAGGTTTTTAATGAGACAACTCTTATAGCGTACTTAAAAGAATGACGTACTCTTTTTCCTTCATTATGATTTTTCCCACAAGGTTTTTCTTATTAAGGTTTTAACGAAACATATTCTTTGTGTGATTAATGTTCAACACTTCAAAGACATTTACCCTCAAAATAATATTATAATATATATGAGACTCCTGAAGAGCTCAACAAAACTACAGATTATGTGAAAAATGAATTTTGAGATGAATGATTTGGGAACAATCAAATTCTGTCTCGGGTTGCAGATTGAACATTTTCTAGTAGGATTATTTGTTCATCAATCTACATATACAGAAAAAATCTTAAAACACTTTTATATGGATAATGCACATCCATTGACATCACTTATGGTTATTCAATCACTTGATGTGAAAAATGAACATTTTCATCTACTTGAAGATGGAAAAAATGTTATTGGTCTTGAAGTATCATATCTTAGTGCAATTGGAGTATTAATTGATCTTGTAAACTGTATTCGACTCGACATGACATACCTTTTTCTGTAAATCTCCTTGTAAGATATATCTTCACACTAACACAATGATATTGGAATGGTGTTAAACATATTTTTTATTACCCAAAGGGTACTACGTATTTGAGTTTATTTTATTCCCAAAAGTCAGGATTTGCTTTAGTGGGATATGCAGATGCAGGCTATTTCCCTGACCCACATAAAGCTAAATCACGAACATGATACGTGTTTACACATGGAGGAACAACTATATCATGGAGATCTGTGAAGCAATCGTTGACAGCAGCATCCTCAAATCATTCTTAAATAATTGCAATCCATTAAGTAGACCGAGAATGTGTATGGTTGAGAAACATGACACATCAGATCCAAACATCATGCGGATTAATTTCAACAAAAAATAGTCCAACATTTTTTTATGAAGACAATGCTGCTTGTATTGCACAACTCAAAGGAGGTTATATCAAATGTGATATGACGTAGCATATTTCTCCAAAATTCTTTCATACACATGAGTTTCAGAAGAAATGAGACATCGATGTTCAACAAATTTGTTCAAGTAACAATGTAGCTGATTTATTTACAAAAGCACTGTCAACATCTACATTCAAGAAATTGGTTCACAAGATTGGAATGCGTCGACTCAAAGATTTTCAGTGATCAACATTAGGGGAGTAGCCATACTCTTTTTCTTTCGCTTAGGTTTTATCCCACTGGATTTTTCTAATAAGGTTTTAATGAGACAGTCTTTATCTTTAATACTCCAAAATAACTGTACTCATTTTCCTTCATTTGATTTTTTTTGGTCCAAATGTATTTTTATCAAACAAGGTTTTAACGAGTCACATATTTTGTAATGTGTCATTTAAGGGGGAGTGTTGTAAATTATAAGTTTATAGTGAATGACAATTGTACCCCTACAGCCCTAGAAGTTATTACTATTGAATCCATAATCCTGCCCTATAATTATAGAACTTTGGTTCTCATTATAATACACATAAGTCTATTGACTTCTCTTATTCTCTTATCTTTTTCTCTATTTTCACAACAAAGTAAAAATTATTGCAATATTTATAACTTTGATCAATATGTTTTTTTTTTAATTGGAAGAATATGTACAAAATTTAAAGAATATATTATTTTATTTATTTATTAGTTTAGGATATTAAATTTATTATTAGAACTTAAAAAATACATAATTACGCATGTGCTTCACATAGATCATATTCTACAACTTGTATGTCACATAATTTATCGCCATCGATATAACAATATATACATAAAATGGTTTTCTACCTTAAATAAAAGAGTCACTTTCTTTTTTTACTGTTCATAAGCTGAGTCGAGCCAAATGGTTTGACAGCTGAGCTTGGCTAAGCCCTTTTTTTTTTAATTTTACGTTTGATTCAGTATTTTAAGTTACAAATATTCATTTTAAGCGATTTAAAATTTATTGAAAATGTTGAAGTGCGGTCATGATAAATATATGATCGATAAATTTTAAATATCAAAAATAATTTTACATTAATTGTGAAACGTAAAGTCGTGATTGTTTATGTTTCTTTTCAATCCTGATCTCATTCCATTGTCCTTTTTTTGAACTTTATTTTTCTACAATTTTTCGTTTGATTCGATATTTCACGATATAAATATCCATTTGGATCGATTTAAACTTTTTTTAAAAAATTTAAAATGTGATGATAATAAATATATTGTCGATTTAAGTTTAATCTACCTTAAATAAAAGAGCCACTTCCTTTTTAATTTTTTTCATAAGCCGAGCCGAGCCAAAATGCTTGACGACTTGGCTTGGCTAAGCCGTTTGCTTTTTTTTTTTTCTACGTTTGATTTAGTATAATGGCTTGACGGCTCGGCTCGGCTCGGCTCGGCTAAGCCATTTTTTTTTCTTACGTTTGATTCAGTATTTTAAGTTACAAATATTCATTTTAAGCTATTTAAAATTTTTCGGAAATGTTTAAGTGTGACTATGATAAATATATGATCGATAAATTTTAAATATCAAAAATAATTTTACTTTAATTGTAAAATGTAAAATCGTGGTTGTTTATATTTCTTTTCAATCCCGACCTCATTCCAATGTCCTTTTTTCGAATTTTATTTTCCTACAATTTTTCATTTGATTCGATATTTCACGATATGAATATCCATTTGGATCGATTTAATTTTTTTAAAAAAACTTAAAATGTGATAATAATAAATATATTGTCGATTAACTTTAAATATAAAAACTCGGCTAAGCCCTTTTTTTTTAACGTTTGATTCAGTATAATGGCTTCACGGCTCGGTTCGGTTAAGCCTTGTTTTTTAACGTTTGATAAAATATTTTAAATTACAAATATTCGTTTTAAGCGATTTAGAATTTGTTGAAAATGTTGAAGTGCGGCTATGATAAATATATGATCGATAAATTTTAAATATCAAAAATAATTTTACATTAATTGTGAAACGTAAAGTCGCGATTATTTATATTTCTTTTCAATTCCAAGCCCATTCCAATATCCTTTTTTCAAACTTTATTTTCTTACAATTTTTCGTTTGATTCAATATTTCACGATATGAATATCCATTTGGATCGATTTAATTTTTTTTTAAAAAAAAACTTAAAATGTGATAATAATAAATATATTGTCGATTAAGTTTAAATATAAAAATTATCTTAAATTATTAAACGTAAAATCATAATCGTTAATTTTTCTTTTCTACCACATCCTCAACCCCCATACTCACACAAATTTCTCTCAATTTTCGTTTTTCTTCAGTTTTTGCGTTGGGTTCGATATTTTACACTACAGATTTTCATTTTCAACTATTTAAAATTTATTCAAGAGTTTAAATGGCGACCATGATAAATATATGATTGATAAATTTTAAATAACAAAAATTATCTTGCATGAATTGTTAAACATAAAATCATGCTTTTCAATTTTCCTTTGAAATCTTGAAATGCGGCTATGATAAATATATGAGAATTATTGATATCTTTGTTTATAATTTACTCGCTTGCAAAGTGTATAGAAATTTTTAGTTGAAGTAAATTGGAATTATATTTTTCTTTCAATTATTATGTCGAAAACAAATTAAGGATTTTCTAATCATAAATTTATTTTTTATTTTTTCATTAAAAGAAAAAACACTTACTACTCTGAGATGATCTTCTTTCTGTCATGTAGTGATGGTTAATAATCTCTTGTGCTTGTTATTTAGAAGTATGTTACTAGATTTATTAGGATTTAGAATACGAAGATATGTGATATTGATAAATATTTTGAATATATGCTTCTTATATTTGATATTATTAATGCGACTATATTTGAGTAATTGGGAAATGTTATGGTAATATTTTCAAAAGTGAGTACATGTTTTATTATTTGTCCTTCCAATTCACTGCTTTGACTCACGGGATTATGGTAAATCTCTTGAAATTTATGCTGTGATTTTTATGGTTGTATGCTTTCTTAATTTAGTGATTTGGCTAACTTTATTGAGTCGATTAAAAATAGTAAATTTATGGTGTCAGAATGGATATTGAAGGAACTCAATATTTTTCAGAAGAATCATCCTACATCATACAGTGTTGGTAGAAAAACATATTCTATGAAGTGAATTATTTTGGTTCTTTTTTTTACAACCACGCTATTAAGTAGCCAACTACGTTGGTAGCACGTGCATTGCACGTGCGTCTGACTACTAGTCTATACAAATGAGTGAAGAAATAGTATTTCTAAGCTTTGAACTGTTTACCGTAGCAATAAAATTCTCGATGGCCAGACTTCGTGTTGGTTGAACAATGGAATGCTCTTGATAACTATGGTCGTGTTTGAACACAGTTCCACAATTTTTTTTGGATTATACTACTTTGTGATTAAGTTTCACATCAATTTTCACACCTTTTTGTCATTTTGTGTGAGTATTGTCTATTATACCCTTATATTTATATTTTAATCGTTTTCCGCATTTTTATTGTATAACTGGTATCAGAGCCTAGTAACAAAACTAAAGAAAATTTTTATAATGAATAGAAAACATAAAATGATTTTAGAAGAATTACAAAATATTAATATTTTAACTAATACTAATCGAATTAAATTACAAGAATTAGCAACAAATTTAAGTATTAAATATAAATCTCTAAGTGAAGAGATAAAATAAGTAAATAGTCCTCAACATTTAGCAGAAATAAAAAATAAAGGATTACAAATATTAGTTGATGAATTTTCTGAAAATAAAAAAGAAGATATTATTATAAATCAATTTTTAGAATAATATGATAATTTTGCTCAACCTTTAGGAGAAACGGATATTTTAAATCAAGATATTTTAACTCATATAAAAAATATCGAGTCTAATTTATAAATTGTGAATGACAATATTAAAATAGGACCAAAAATCCTATATAAACAAATTGAATATAAATTTAAAGAATCAAAATTTAAGGATTCTTATACATCAATTGAACCACTTTTACCGGCATATGTTATAGAAGAATTAGAAACTAAATTCTATGAAGCCACATGAGAAGAATTAGAAGCTTATAAACAGAGTCTAGAACAATTAGCTATTCAAACTGAGAATATTTATATGAACGATCCACCCAAAAAAGAAACCACTGGAGAAAAATCTACAACTACTATAGATAGCAATGAAAGCTTAGATGCTGAAAACTTTAAGGAAATTTTAAAACGAATGGAAAATTTCTTTAGACATTTACTCTTAGGAGAAGTTATACCAGAAACTAAAATAGATATGATCACTCAAGAAGCCTTACAAGCAGAAAAAGAAATTGAATTATTAAAAATCTATGATATGTGTGAATTAAACGAATAGACTAAGAAATTCGAAAAGATATACATCAAAACATCTAAATTCATAAATGAATGGAATCTATCAGAAGAAAATAAAAAACTACTTAATAGATATTTTCTTAAACTACTTTGGCCATGGGGTCAGAAATTATTTGAAGATTACAAAACTTATTGGAAGAAAATAGAATGGGAAGATCTTAATCATAGAGCTGATACCTTAGGAGTGAGAATTTCATTCGCTAAAAGAAAAATATCAGAATGGTGTAGAAAATCTATGTATTAACACCTATTTAGGAAACATGGTAAGAAAGCAAGTTTATGTTGCTATGAAGAGATAGCAACAGTACCACAATTTGATTGTCACAAACCATTTAGGAAACCATACTATAAAAAGAAACTTAAAAAATATCTTAAACCTTGGAAGGAAAATAAAGGATTTAAGAGCCACAAGAAATATTTCAAGAAGAAAAAGCCTTGAAAAAATGAATATAGCCAACATAAGAAACCTCAAAAGAAATCTAAAGAAGAATTTTATAAAAAATGTAAATGTTTTACATGTAATGAAATAGGGCATATATCTCCCAACCGTCCTAATAGAAATAAAAGAGAAAATGTTAAAGCCATTAGATTAATGGAAGAAATAGAATCTGACTCAAATTATGAAATAATCGAAGATTTAGATGAATTATCTGAAACAGACTCAATCTATGAGCTTGATATAGAAGAAATTGAAGAACTAGAGTTTGAACAAATTTACATGAATTAAGAAATTATGGAAACCATTGAGAATACTTTAGATAATGAAGAAGGAACTTCACAAACAGTTATATTTGATGAAGAAAGATATGGAGCCATAAAAGAAAAACAAATATCTTTAAAAGATAAAAATGTTTTTGTTAGACCAATATTACCTTGGTTTAACAAAACCATATATATTGCCAAATATGATGAAATACCTATTAACATAAAAAAATGTTAAAGGTAACACTACTATACCTCTAATAACCAGAGAATGAGTTAATAAAGAATTAGCTAAGATAAAACCCTCAATTAGAGAAAGATTAAAAAATATTGTGATTGGAGGAGTACAAATAATGATTAAATGATACTTTAGAGAAGGAATGAATATTCCTATACAAATGTACTTGATGGATAACAGAATACTTCATGATCCTATGGATGCTTTATTAGGAGTTGTATCTTGAAATCTAGTATATAAGAAAATTATATTTACTATAAGACCTGGATTTGCCATGTCTTTATTAGATGAAAACTTAAATCTAGGATTAAATCTATATCATAAAATAGATAGATTAATTATGCCAGCAAAAAGTAAAGCAGTAACTTTACATTGTAAAGCTTTATATGCCTTTACTACTACGCACCAAAAAGAAATCAATAAAGTCTCAGGAGACTTCATACAAATCCATGAAGACTTTAAAGATCTAGCGCAATTTACACCGCCAAGAATGTTAAGTAATAATAACATTTCATTACCACAAGATATATTGCTTGATTTTCATCAGCAATCTAGAAGAATAGACAATAATGTAGGAAATCAAGGATTAGTCACCTTAAATACCACTGGACAACTTCTTGTTAGAATGCCTAGCAGAAGAATAGAAAGAAGTATCAGTATTAGAGAACTCTCAAACTCTAGTAGACCATCTACAAGTAGAAATTATCCAATAATGCCTAGAAATAGTATTGATATTGATCTTAGAAGGTGTGAGGAAGATAATTTCCTTATCCTAACAGAATATATCAATAATCAAAATAAATACAAATAAATTATAGCATTTGTTAATACAGGAGCTAGTACTAGTCACATAAGAGCAGATTTAGTAGAACATTTAACAGAACAAAATTTACCACAAGGAATAACTCTTACCGATTATCACGAAATTAAATACGAAATTAAAATATTTGTTAATCTCGAACTAAGTTTCACAGATATAGAAGGAGAACAATTTAAATTAAATCTTAAAATCTATAAAGATTATAGAAAATGAAAAGATACTAGTCCAATATTACTTGGAATGAATTTTCTTGAGAAAGTCTCACCATTTTATATACAAAAGAATACTCTACAAATAACTATAAAAGGCAAAAAAAAAAAATGATTCCTATAATTACTAAAAACAAAGAACCAATTTATATGATACACGGAATCAGATTAATCAAAACTAGTATACTTAGTCCATATATTGAGATAACTCTCAATTTACCAGACTATTGTATGATAAAGTTTCATGCTATAATTGATACTGGATCAGGTATTTGTCTATGTAAAAGAAATGTGTTCCCAAAATATTATTATAAAAGAGATTATAAGAAAACAACTTATGGTCAAACAGCAAGCGATATTGTAGAAATCTATAGAGATTTTGTAGAAAATGGAGAATGTTTTATTCCTAGAACATATGCAATAGATAAAATTGGATGTGATATCCTTTTAGGAGAAAATTTTTATCCATACATATAGCCCATTTATACAATATAAATATAGTTTTGAGTATACAAACATACGGGAGCAAACTCGAGGGAAATCTCGTTGATATTATTTTGTTTTTACATTCTGCTTCAATACTGTAAGATCTTTCTTATTTATGTCAATTACTTGCATTAATATTTGCACTCATGCTATTTATGAAGTTTTGGTTACTATTATTCAGTATTTAGAAATTAACTACGAAAGGAAAAAAGAAGAAATTAAATCATTTTATACTGTACTTGATTATTTTATGAAAAATAGTAGAAATATACCTGTGTCTTTATATTT
Source organism: Fraxinus americana (assembly GCA_035079005.1). Taxonomy (NCBI): domain Eukaryota; kingdom Viridiplantae; phylum Streptophyta; class Magnoliopsida; order Lamiales; family Oleaceae; genus Fraxinus; species Fraxinus americana. Next base: position 260,304 of record CM068706.1, on the reverse strand, counting down.
TACAGAAAACATAGTCAGAATTAATAAAGAAATTAATAAATTAGAAAATAAAATTGGAATATTAAACGATTGTTTTGATAAAAAAATATATTGATAAATACGAGCATAATCGACTTTTCTATTTATTAGGAGAAATACATCAAAATTACAATATATCAGGATTAGATAACCTTTATTTGACTAAAGAATAAGAAGAATGATATTTGTGTCTTTTTATTAGAGAATGTCAATCAAGATGTCAACTAGGATGGTAGTGTAGCATGATTGAATTTTTTTCTTGCTGTTTTCAAGGGTTTTAAAAAGATGAAAATATTTATCGCTAGTGTATTTACATACTTTTATTTACTCAAAGGTCCATCACTTGTAACTATTGGAAAAGCTTTGAAAGTCAAGAAACTGATTATATTGAGAATTATGTGTTAATTATCGGGAATGAATATCTAGAATAGTGTAGTTATGCAGAGAAGTAAAACGTCGCACAATCACGATATTACATTTTCTCAACAAAAGGTCGATTTGCAATCCTTCGAAACTAAGAGACATCCTCCAACATTGATGTATAAAAAGCAAAGCAAATTCACCATCTTCTTTTGATGACAACCTTCAAATATTCAATAAAGTGTCCCTTTTAGTCGTTAGAACACACCATTTGCCTGAATTTGAAGAGCTTATGAAGAAGGAGGCGAGTTTCCTTTTTCAAGCAGTGGTCGTTGATATTTCATAGAAAAGTAAAAGAATTGTTTGAGGTAAATTTATGTTGATAATGCATATTACTGGCAGAAGCAAAAACCAAGAATAATATGTTGTATAAGAAAAATGCGCAGCGTGATCAAAATACATAGCTCGACACTTATTATACCCATAGCCATATGAAGACACTCTCACACGATGACATGGCATTAACAAGGCTTGATTCGAATAATTTAACTATAGGCGAAATCGGCACAAAGAGCTCAGTTGAATGCCTTGAAGTAACGAAGCTTGTCCTTAGTTACTTACGCTATAGGATTACACTTAAAAAAAGCACGAGTTAACATTGAAACGTGAAAACTAAACAAATTGCAACTAGAAAATAATTTGTCAATATTTGGCTCATGTTTGTAAACATTCAATCCACTTTTTATCCTCAAATTTCGATGAGCGTATTACCTACTTATTCATAACTCATTTCTATATATTTGAAATTTAAGCTATTTATATACATTTCACAAACATGCTACACTATCCACTATTGAGCTAAGGCAAAAGCTCATCGTCAACAAAATGTGATATGAACAAGTTTTCTTTAAGTACAACTTTTGTACAAAGTGTTTTAGCCTTGTTTATTGCTGCGTGACCAATTAATCATCAACATAAGAACACCCATCGCTCCTGTTAGAATTTGGGTATGACCCGAATTCCCTGTTGAAATAATTGGAGAATTCTAATTGAAGTGCACGTCATGAAGAATTCAAATTTGGAATATTATTGGAATTCTATGTCATATTGAAGTTCTATTTTGAAAACCCATTGGGAGTTGGAATTTGTTTTGGACTCACTTTTATGGTATCCTACTTCATTAACAACTTTACTAGGTGGGTTTAGACACCCCCTACGTATTCTCTATAAATACTAGACTCTTCTATACAATTTTATAATGTGAGAAAATAGATTACTAGAATTATAAGATCCATTGTAGTTTTCTATCTTCTCCATTATTCTTAAATCAATAAAATCTCTTAATTCCCCTTCCATATTTTTGTCTTCTTTATTCTTTTGCTTGATCAAATATTTCATTATTATTTGTCATATAACTTCAACATCTCAATCGGCGATTTGTTCCACAATAATTGGCATCAGATCAATTCTGGTATCTTGGTTGTTTCACAACAATTGGTATCAGAGCGTCGGGTTCAGCAGTTCCTCAAGAGCGCAATGTTTGATTTTTTGTTTGTGATGGATACCATGAAGTATGACATTCCACTTTTGGATCGGAGCACTAGATTTTCGCTATGGCAGGTTAAGATACGTGCAGTACTCGCACAACTGAATTTGGATGATGCGTTGCTGAGAATTGACAAGATGTCTGCAACTTTGACAACAGATGAGAAATTACGGAAGGATAAGAAGATAGTTTCTCATATTCATCTATCAAATATTATTTTTTAGGACGTTTTGAAAGAGAATTCAATAGCTGCTTTATGGTTGAGGTTGGAGCAATTGTGCATGACTAAAAGTCCGACAAGCAAGTTGAACCTCAAGCAGCGTTTATACTCTCATCGAATGGTAGAAGGAGGATTATTGGAAGATTACTTGGCTGTATTTAAGGAGATCATCTCTAATTTGAAAACTTTAGAAGTAGAGTATGTTGAAGAAGATTTGGCCTTGATCCTATTGTGTTTGTTGTCCACTTTATTTTCTTCATTTAGAGACACAATTTTGTATAGTCGTGATACTCTCACCATAGAGGAAGTGTATCATGTTTTGTATTCAAAAGAGAAGATGAAGCATCTGGTTTTTGAAGCTAGAGATAGAGAGGACATGGTTGCTCATGGTAGTTTTGCAAGGGGCATATCGAAATCTAAGTTTAGTAATAAAATTTGTAACTACTGCAAGAAGAAGGAGTACTTAAAGAAGGATTGCTACAAATTACAAAATAAAGAAAGGATGTCTGCAAGTAGATATTCAGATATTTCAAGCGAAGCAGATCTCGTGGAGAATGTTGCAAGTGATGGGGAACTCTTAGCTATTTCTGACATTGAGTCTAAACCGGAAGATGATTGAATTTTTGATTCAACATGTGTTTCATATCTATCCTAATAAGGACCTGTTTGCTACATATGAAACTGTTTCCAAATGTGTCGTGGTTATGAGATACAACGCATCTTGTCGGGTTGTTGGAATTGGCACAGTCAGATTGAAACATTTGGATGGGACAATTAGAACACTTGGCCAGGTTCGACATGTTCCAGATTTGAAGAAAAATCTCATCTCGTTGTCTATCATTGATTCAAAAGATTATGAGTTTTTTGGTGGATGTGGAGTTTTGAAGGTTTGTAAGGGTACCCAAGTTGTATTAGAGTGATAGAAAATGTCTGATTATACATCTTGTAGGGTCATGCAGAATTTAGAAGAGTCAATCAGTTCAAGTTCAGGACCATGGTAGACATTCAGTTTGATACAATACCTTTATGAGCTCATAAATGGTCGAATTTGAAGAATACAGTTCAGTGGAGTTCAGGAGATATGGATAATGTCGCTTTGCCACCATCACCTGGCAGTGCCATTTGTATTCAATTGCTAGGGACAGACCCAATGGAAAAGGGTATGTGGATGCTGATTTTGTTGAGCATGCTTTAAGTAGAATAGAATGTGTACAATCTAGCAATGAGCCTTCTGTAAAAGCATTTGGTATTGATTCTGTTTTGGGGTGTGTTACAGCCCATTTTGGTAAATTATAAAATCATTATGATTTTTTGGAATCTGAGGTAATTCTACAGGGTAGTGCTTGGATTCATTGGAAGATGTGGAGTATTTTGTGTTTGGTTGGAGAAATTAATTTTTTGGTTATTGTTGAAGAAATCAGTTCATTCCTTGGTGGAATTCGTGTCAATGTGGAGATTGTTAGAATTTGGATGTGACCTGAATTCCTTGTTGAAATTGAAGAATTCTAATTAAAGTACACGTCATGAAGAATTCAAATTTGAAATATTATTGGAATTCTATGTCATTTTAAAGTTATATTTTGGAAGTCCATTGAGAGTTGAAATTTGTTTTGGATTCAATTTTATGGTATCCTACTTCATCAACAACTCTATTAGGTAGGTTTGGACATCCCCTACTTATTCCCTATAAATATTAGGATCTTCTATACAATTTTATAAGGGAACAATACATAAATCCTATAAATAAGAATTACATTTCAAAAATAACAAACTTCAAAAATCTTTTAAAAAATCAGGTGTTAAATCAATTAATTAAATATTTTTAATTATAATATAATACAATTATCTTAATTTATTAAATTTCAAATCCAAATTACTCTATCTCTCTTTCTACTTTCTACCTTCTCCCTACCCTTTCTCTCCATCGGAGGCGGCATCTACTCCGGCGACAGTTCTGGCGATCTCCGGCGACAGTTCCGGCGGCCGCTCCGGCGACTATTCCGACGATCACCCTGACGCTCTCTCAAGCGACTATTCACTATATCTCTGACAAAACCGTTTTAATTACCACTCAAATGCATGCTCCGATCAACCTACCCATGCCATCCATCTATTCCCAACTTCCAAAATATTTCCAGAATTTCAGGTCACAGTTAGTTGGTCACAAACGGTCACGATCGGTCACAAACGGTCACGATCGGTCACAAACGGTCACAATATTGTCCCTTTCCAACAATGATTTTGACTCCACAATTCCAGAGTGGTTATTCAATTTAACTAGCCTAAAACGCCTTGATCTGAAATCGATCAATTTAACTAGCCTGAATCGCCTTGATCTCAAATCGAACAATCTTTATGGTGTTTTACCAGATGCACGAGCAAAATTGACTCCCCTCAAGGAATCTCTGTAATTTGTTGAAACTTGTACAGAGCTGATGGTGACATAATGGTGTTCATCGATGGCTTGTCTGAATGTTCAAACAACAGGCTGGAGACACTGGATTTGTGATTCAGTAAATTGACTGGAAACCTTCCCAATTCACTTGGCAACCTCAAGAATCTGATATATCTTCGTCTCTGGCACAACTCTTTCGGAGGTTCAATTCTAAAAACAAATGAGCAGAAAAATCCCAGTGAGTTTTGGAGAACTTGTTTCCTTGGAAGCAGTCGACTTATCTGAAAACTTGTGGGAAGGTGTCATAACGGAAGCCTATCTTATGAATCTCCCCATAAAGACTTCATGTTTGAAACTGTCAAAAATTAGTAAACTCTGCCGGTAGAGAAAAAGAGAGAAGGTGAAGATGAGAGAGAGTGAGGGAGACGAAAGTGATGAAATATCAACCACCAACATTGCCACCACCTCCTCCAAGCCACCAACTCGCCACCATAACCACCACCACCACATCCCACACACACAATTTAACAGATTCTCCCAACCACCATGTATATTCGCACAACCACCACCACTACCATCCTACTACCCACCATCGCATCACCATCTCACCCAAATCTAACATCCACACCAACGTAGTGTCGAAGCAACAGCGAGCTGAAGTGGTGCGACTGACGATTGCTTGCAGCAGCGACGTCGACGGTGACGTGACGAGCAGCGACGTCGACGGTGACGTGACGAGCAGCTTCAGCACCTCCAACCCGGCAGCACCACTGTGCGTAGCGGTTGCTTTTTGCAGCTGAAAGAGAGGGAGAGCTAGGATAAAGTGTGGAGAAGAGAGGGAAGTCGATATATGATTTGGGGATTTTGGATTGGGGGGTGGGGTGCATTGTATTGGGTGGTAATTTAATTTATTATTTCAATTAATCTAATTTATCACCTGATTTATGAAAAAAAAAACTTAATCTTCTTTTTTTAAAATATAATCTTTAAATGCAGGTTCTCGGGTAATTTTCTCATTTTATAATGTGAGAAAATAGATTTCTATATTTATAGGATCCATTATAATTTTTTTTCTTCTCCGTTATTTTTGAGTCAATAAAATCTCTTAATTCATTTGCCATATTCTTGTCTTCTTTATTCTATTGTTTGATCAAATATTTCATTATTGTTTGTTATATAACTTTAACATTTCAATCCGATAATTTATTCCATAACAATTGATATCATATCGATTCTGGTATCTTGGTTGTTTCACAACAGCTCCATTAAAACAATTCACTCAAGGCAATTGAGCATTCACAGTTGAAGGTAGATTGTAATTTTTCTGTGGACCATTTGTTATTGTAAGTGTTATGCCCTAGTCCAATCAACTTTGGACATAAACACTTTGAATATATATAATCAATGCATATATATATGGAAATATCTATTATTTAATTGAATTAATATTCTAATAAATTAAATAATAGAATCCGTAGATTCAAGTCTTGGTGATTTGTTAATCACAAGGAGTTGTGATTGTGAGATACAAATTACATATGACTGAATCTTAAATCGTTCATGGTCGAAGTAATAACGAGATACGGATATCGTTATTACGGATAGACTATCGCGTGTGGCATTCTTACTTGTGAAGTAAGTGGCTGATCTCACAAGCTAAAGTGTGGTGACACTTGAATGAACACGCGAATGCTTTGTTATAGAACAAAACATTGGAGACCCGCTGAGAGATTCCACTTGGATAACTATCTAAGTGTTAGTGGTTAATCTCTAACGTTCGGTAGTGGAATTGGTCCTTTGACTTGAGGTCATCATAGTACCTTATATGAGGGCAGTCATACTTTGGTGATGTTGGATGTTGCTCTGTCAAGGGTCGCTAATACAGCATCGTTCGGGTATGTCAAGAATCATATGAAGGTTGTGAATGATCAATAGAGGATTCGTCACTCTTAGATAGTAAGAGATTATGATCTACATTTTATCCAGTTAAGTTGATAATGAAATCCTTGGCCAAGGTGAACTCATAAGTCGGAAAAGAGTTTTCGACGTACATTGACTTAACAGTGGGATAAAAGATATAATCGATAATTGAGATTGACACATATCCATATCTCATAATTGATCGGATCATATTGACGAAAGGATTATAGTTTCACGGTAAACGAACAAGTTTGGTTTTATCATGCTACGTGATATTTCCCGTCACATGTATTGCCCTGATACATTGCTAGATGTCAATCTGGGACAACGAAAATGAATTAGTGATAAATTAAAAGGGGCGTTTTAATTTATTGATTTTGATTAGATCAAAATAATAATTCACGTCGTTCGGCATCGTGATCGGGAACCTAATGGGTCACACACAAAAGAGAATCAGAAGAATGAGATTTACCAATTAATTAATTGACAAGTGTTGGATAATTAATTAATTGAGTTGTTTGTTAATATGCCCGAATTAATTAATTGGATTAATTAATTCATGGACCAGATTTAAATAATTTGATTAATTAAATCTTGGACCGGGTTAAGTTTAATAGATGGGCCGAGCCCATCTGGACTTATATTAATAAGCTGTTAGGGTTTGAAAAACAAGAGAGAATTTTATTATTCTTGCTAGCACAAGAAAAGAAAACCCTAGCCGTCATTCTTATTCTCTGTGTGGATCACCATTGGAGGCTGGACAATTGGACAGCTTGGATTGCAGATCGTGATCATTGGAGTTCAAGAAAAAGCAAAAGAGTTTGTGGAATTCATCAAAGGTATCATTCTCATCACAGTTTCTATCTAAACACATTGCAGATCCTCGTTTGGGAATTGAAAATTGTTTAATTTCCGCTGTGCATGTTAAGTAAATTCCCAACAGTGGTATCAGAGCCTACTTTGTGTTTGTTAGAAATTGTTTTGCATCATATAACAATCAAAAGTTGATTGTTATAATTTTTCTCGTTTCTAGCTTTTAAAGAAAATTGATTTGTGGTTCTAAATTTGATTTGGAAACTAAAATTAATTTTGATAAAAAAAAAAAAAAAAAAAATTTGGATCTGAAATCGCCGGCAGAAACCAACGCCGCCGGCGAGGCGGGAGGGCGACGCAGCTAAGGGCGCTGCTTGCCGGACGGGTGGAGGGCGACGGCGCCACTTCCGTAGTGGCGCCGGACCCAGCAGCAGCGCGCCGCGCGCCATCATCGGGCAAAGCAGCGGCAATGCCGTGCGTTTGCAGCGGCGATTGTCGCCGCTGCGATATTGCGATGCGGCGTTAGCGCACGAAAGAAGCATCGCTGAACATTCTTTGTCGCGACGGGTAGTCGCCGCAGCGGCGACTACCCGTCGCGATCCACTTATGCGGCGCCGTTGCCGGCGCCGCTGGTTATTAAAAATAAAAAAAAAAATTATATTAGGGTTTCAGAAAAACGGGTGGAGGCGGGGGCCTCTGTTGCAATTTGTGAAATTGCAGGCCCCCGCCTGCAATTATTAGAGAAGGGTCATTTTGCAATTTTTAAATGAAGGACTATCTTGCAATTTTCGAAATTGAAGGGATTTGTTTTTAATTTGGAACTTGGGTCAATTTGCAATTTCAAAAAGGTGGTTTTTGAATTTAAATATTAAAATGGTTTTAAATTAGATTTTAAAATGGTTTGATTTTAAAATTTCAAATTTGACCCGTTTAAAATTTCATTTTAAATTGACGACTTTTATATTTTCGTTAAAATTGGATTTTAACCTAAATATTAAACTTTGACCCTAAATTGAATTTTATTTTATTTAGGAGTTTTATCCTAAATTAAAATGTTAATTCATTTTTATATTAGAGTTAGACTTTAATTTAATATTTAATTAAAATTTGATTTCAATTAAGTTATCCACCCTCTTATGTTGTTGAAATTAGAGTTGGACTTTAATTTAGTATTTAATTAAAATTTGATTTTAATTAAATTATGCACCCTAGTATATTGTTAAAATTAGAGTTGGACTCTAATTTTGACATTTAATTAAAATTTGATTTTAATTAAATAAGTCCGCTAATTAAATTAATTAATTAATTTGATTAATTAGTTATTTAATTCTTCCGATCCATTTGTCTAAATTAGTTTAGACGACTTTAATTGCTAGAAACTTGAAACATGTTTGCATATAATATTAGATATTATAGTAATGCATTTATATGATGAATGTTTTATTAGTGGATGATTATGGACTCGACCATGTGGATGTGTTGAATGGTTAGTTTTATTCTTGTTGTTTTATGAGCCTGCGAGCTCTTATTTATTTTGGACCTGCGAGTCCGTTATTATTATTATGGGCCTGCGTGTCCAATATTATTTAGGCCTGCGTGCCAACTAGTATAGGATACAAGTTGCAAATTTGGACTAATTGGAGATACAAGAAGAGGAGGAGACCATAGAGATGGAGCATTGTATGAATCAATGCTATACCCCCTAGGAACTGACCGACTAGTCTTCCTTATGGCTCGGGAAGACTAGATAGTATAAGTCCATAATCGTCTACACTATTATATGTATGTTTATTTGCATGTTAGATGTATAATAAAATATATATAATTATTACGATGAGACCTTTTGCATGCAAAACCCCTCGTTAAAATATTAAGTCAATTTGATATTTGCCTTCCATCATTATAGTGAAAAACGAGAGTCCTCAATCGATCTAAGCTTGTTGAGTACACTCAAGGCTGGTCGATTAGGGATATGTTTGACACTATGAAATATTAGATATTTCTGAATGATGGGTTTGACTTAACTAATATTTATCTTTTGTTGAGTACACTCAAGAAGATAAATTTTAGAGGTGTGTTAAAATATTAAGTCATATTTATATTTGCCTTCCATCGTTATAGTGAAAAACGAGAGTCCTAAATCGATCTTAGCTTGTTGAGCACACTCAAGGCTGGTCCATTAGGGATATGTTTGACACTATGAAATATTAGATATTTCTGAATGATGGGTTTGACTTAACTAATATTTATCTCTTGTTGAGTACACTCAAGGAGATAAATCTTAGAGGCATGTTAAGTTAACACATAAGATGTGTGAAGATAAAGAGTTGTCAGTTTAATGATCTAGGAGTTGTATGGAGATACAATTGATAATAGTATCTACCCAAATGTTTTATTAGGGCTTGTTGAGTACACTCAAGGTTTTAATATAACAAATGGGATTCCAGCCCACTGGGAATCAAGTATGGATTCCATAAATTTATGTGAGATGGTCATAAATTTGAGTTAAACAGTGGGAGCGAAATTAATTTAATAAAATGCCATGTTGAATTAATTCATGCATTATATATATATTATTTCTTTTACTTTTCGTCGTTTACATTTATTGAATCATGAGTAACCATATGTATTTAAGAGGCATATTGTATGCCAACAACCAAAGCAAATTTTCTTGATTGACGCCGCAATCTGAGAATTGTTCTCAGGCATGAAAAATTGGTTGTGTCCTTGAGTAGTCCTTTCTAGAGACATCTGTTGATGACTCGATAAAAGAAAAGGTGGCTGCTATAATAAACACAGTGATGACGGTAGTACTACAACATATGTGATGTTTGTAACTATGTCACCTGAGTTACAAAGCAACATAAGAGTATAAATGCTAACATATGATTTTTCATCTCAATATGTTGAATGATGAACAATCATACGAGGAAATATATGATATTTCCCAGCAACTATACCAGTGCTTAATGACAGAAGAATCTTCAGTCGGTGCTTGTGTACTGAAGATGCAGACTACTTTGAGAAGTTGTCTTGATTGCGTTCAGTCATGAACAATGAACTAAGTATAGACTTGGTTCTGCAATCTCTGTCAGAGAGTTATTCATAACTAATTATGAATTTAACATGAATAAACTCGAAGCACGCTCATTGAGATGCTGAACATGCTTAAAACTGTTAAGTCCAACATCTGTGTTAGTAGTGGACAAATCTTAGTCATAAATTCCTATATGGAAGTCTAAAGGATGCTTTAGGAAAGCAACCAAGATGACTAGGACGGTTAAAGCAAATAAGGACAATACCAAATCTGATGATCCTTACTATCATTTTGGAATGGTAGATCATTGGAAATGAAATTGCAAGGCTTAAATCTACTTCATTAGTTTCATGGGTATTAGATACTAGATATAGATCTCATATTTATATAAATATGCAGAAACTAAATAAAAGTAGATCGCTGCAGAAGGGAGAAGTTGACCTACACGTTGAAAATGAGCAAAAGTTGCTGCATTGCCTGTAGAAGCATATTTCTTGCCATTGCCTCTAGGCTCGATATTAGAATTAGAGAAATGTTAATTTTGTTTTCACCATTACCAAGAGCATTAAATAAATTTCATGTTTTGACATGAATTATTCTAATGTTAAGGACAATTGTTGTTCCTTTTTATCTTGATAAGATCTTAATGGTTATGGTAAATTACAAAATGACATTTATATTCTAAATGTTGAGTATTCTATAATGAGTATAGAAATTGAAAGGCATAAAAATGATAATCTGAATAACACCTATATCTGGCATTGCAGATTTGGTCACATAAATGAGAATGCAATTCCAAACTTACATGGAGATGTATATTTGGGTCAAATAATTTTGAATCATTTGACAAATGCGAATCATGTCTGTAAGACACTGTGACCAAATCTCCTTTTACTTGAAAAAGGAAAATGATCTGCACAATTATTAGGTCTAATACATAGTGATGTATGTAGATCCATATCAATTAATGTCAGGTGAAGTTTATCTTATCTCATCACATTTACTAATGATCATTTCAGAAATGATCTTGTATATTTGATGAAATTCAAGCATGAATCTCTTGAAATGTTCAAGGGATTCAAACTAAAAGTTGATAAACAAATAGGTAAATATATTCTTACACTAAGACTTGTTCGAGGTAAAGAATATCTAAAATGGAGAATTTTAGATTATCTAAAAGAGAATTAGATTCTCATGCAGTGGATTCCTCCACATACATTGCAACATAATGATGCATCTGAAATGAGGAATAGTACACTATTAGATATAGTGCAATTGAGAACAAGCCATGCAAGCATTCAAAAATCGTTTTGAGATCATGCACTGATTGCCACGTGCTGCACACTAAATCGTGCCCCATCTAAATCGGTTGACAAAAACTCCATACGAGTTATGGAATGGCCCAACATATCTCATATGAACGTTTGGGCTATGACGCTTATGTGAAGCGCACTGAATCGGATAAGTTTGAGACTAAATCCGATAATTATATATTTGTGGATATCCAAAAGAGAATTGGATATCAATTCTATAATCTCGTTGAGAAGAAGATGTTCATCTCAAGATATGTCATACTCTTAGAGAAAGTGTTTACTCTAAGAGAGACAGTGGGAGTAGAATAAATCTTGAAAGAGTTCAAGAGTCCACGGATATAATTAACCTAATAGATGAACCTGAGTCTTATCCCACACCAGCTGAGGGACATACTCTTGATCAGGAAGTGGAGACTTCTGAGGACACGTTAGCTCAATGTAAATCTTATAGGATCATTTGACCTCCTAGAAGGTACGAATCCATGATTACTAATCAAGGATAATGAACCTACTAATTACATAGAAATAAAGTCAAGTGTTGACTTAAAGAGATGGACTTGTTGTAACCGAGGTTTGACCTTGGTCGTCTTGCCTAATGGATTAGAACCCATAGGTTGTAAATGAGTTTACAAGAAAATGTCAATATGGATTGAAACAAGCCTCTTGGAGCTGGAATCTTCGATTTGATGCAAAAAGTCAAAATGTTTGATTTTATCAAAAAAAAAAAAATTGAAGACGAAATGTGCGTTTACAAGAAGATAGTGGGAGCATTGTCGCATTCCTGATATTATATGTATGAGACATATTATAGGAAACGACGTCTCTATATTTCAATTGTTGAAATTATGGTTGTCAAATAATTTCTCCGTGATGGATGTGGGAGAAGCAAGTTGATCTATAGAGATAGATTTAGAAGATTACTTAACTCATCCCAATCTATACAGATAAAATCTCGAGAAGATTTTATATGGAGAAAATGAACTGAGAGTTCATGGATAGAATGATGCTAACTTCTAGTCAGACTAGAATAATAGCACATCTCAAAAAGGATATTGGTTTACTCTTAAGCGGTGTGTTGGAAATGTTCCAAATAACCGTTGATTCAATAATGGAAGCCTTATACATCATTGCTTTACAAAGCAACAAAAGTTGTGGTCTGGATCAGGGAGTTCATTACTGAACTTAGAGTAGTTCCCAACATTGTTGATCACACGCTTATGCATTGTGATACAATGGAGCCATCGTGCAAGCGAAGGAACTAAGGTCTCATCAATGATCTAAACACATGTTAAGGCAGTGTTATCTCATTGAAAAGATAATACAAAGAAATGACGTAAATAAAGAACGAATTCCCATAAGTTATTAAATTGCAGATCCACTGACAAAGAGTTGTCACAGTATAAACATGATCGTCATGTAGACTCTTATGGTATAAGATACATAAGTGATTGGATCTAGTGCAAGTGGGAGTTTGTAAGTGTTATGCCCTAGTCCAATCAACTTTGGACATAAACACTTTGAATATATATAATCAATGCATATATATGGAAATATCTATTATTTAATTGAATTAATATTCTAATAAATTAAATAATAGAATCCGTAGATTCAAGTCTTGGTGATTTGTTAATCACAAGGAGTTGTGATTGTGAGATACAAATTACATATGACTGAATCTTAAATCGTTCATGGTCGAAGTAATAACGAGATACGGATATCGTTATTACAGATAGACTATCGCGTGTGGCATTCTTACTTGTGAAGTAAGTAGCTGATCTCACAAGCTAAAGTGTGGTGACACTTGAATGAACACGTGGATGCTTTGTTATAGAACAAAACATTGGAGACCCGCTGAGAGATTCCACTTGGATAACTATCTAAGTGTTAGTGGTTAATCTCTAACGTTCGGTAGTGGAATTGGTCCTTTGACTTGAGGTCATCATAGTACCTTATATGAGGGCAGTCATACTTTGGTGATGTTGGATGTTGCTCACAAGGGTCGCTAATACAAAGATCGTTCGGGTATGTCAAGAATCATATGAAGGTTGTGAATGATCAATAGAGGATTCGTCACTCTTAGATAGTAAGAGATTATGATCTACATTTTATCCAGTTAAGTTGATAATGAAATCCTTGGCCAAGGTGAACTCATAAGTCGGAAAAGAGTTTTCGACGTACATTGACTTAGGTGGGATAAAAGATATAATCGATAATTGAGATTGACACATATCCATATCTCATAATTGATCGGATCATATTGACGAAAGGATTATAGTTTCACGGTAAACGAACAAGTTTGGTTTTATCATGCTACGTGATATTTCCCGTCACATGTATTGCCCTGATACATTGCTAGATGTCAATCTGGGACAACGAAAATGAATTAGTGATAAATTAAAAGGGGCGTTTTAATTTATTGATTTTGATTAGATCAAAATAATAATTCACGCTGCTCGCATCGTGATCGGGAACCTAATGGGTCACACACAAAAGAGAATCAGAAGAATGAGATTTACAAATTAATTAATTGACAAGTGTTGGATAATTAATTAATTGGGTTGTTTGTTAATATGCCCGAATTAATTAATTGGATTAATTAATTCATGGACCAGATTTAATTAATTTGATTAATTAAATCTTGAACCGGGTTAAGTTTAATAGATGGGCCGAGCCCATCTGGACTTATATTAATAAGCTGTTAGGGTTTGAAAAACAGTAGAGAATTTTATTATTCTTGCTAGCACAAGAAAAGAAAACCCTAGCCGTCATTCTTATTCTCTGTGTGGATCACCATTGGAGGCTGGACAATTGGACAGCTTGGATTGCAGATCGTGATCATTGGAGTTCAAGAAAAAGCAAAAGAGTTTGTGGAATTCATCAAAGGTATCATTCTCATCACAGTTTCTATCTAAACACATTGCAGATCCTCGTTTGGGAATTGAAAATTGTTTAATTTCCGCTGTGCATGTTAAGTAAATTCCCAACAGTTATATCGTCCAAAAATCTAAGGATGCATGCATGCTACAATTTATGGTAGACACGAGAAAAGGGGCAACATTTATGCGATCCACCGGCATTATTGATCAAAGTTCAACTGGGAAACGCAATTTTTGCATAGCACTCATCTCAATTTCACCATCAATCGACAATTTTGATATCTTGCCCTTTATCAGCAAACTTTGACTTATCCTGTTTGATTTTTATTCTTTAATTTCTATTTGATGTAGATTTTTGAAAATTAATTTTTTGAAAAAAAATATATATTTTTAAATTTTTTGAAAAATTTTGTGATCAAAAAGTAGAAAACAATTTTGAGTTTACATCTAAAATCATTTTATCAAAAGAACGTATGATTAAAAAAGAGTTTGACAAAAAATGAATTTTAGAAAATGGAGATCAAATAGGAGATGTGGAACCCTTTTTTCTACCATGAATTTAACTAAATAACGTCATTCTTAGTTTAACTTTCTAGAATTATAAATCGCTACGCTCATGTCTAAATACATTTCAATAAATATTTTAATAGATCTAAATGATTAGATTAATTTAAACTTATATTTGGTAGAGATTAAAATTAAATTTGTAGTATATTTCGATTAAAAAATGATGAAATATATGATTGAAAAATTATAAATCATATGAATATGTGATTATAGTAATTGTTTACTTTCACACCTACCAAACAAGAGCTAAGTTAATAGCTTAAATTACTTGTTAGATCACTTTCCAATAAAAATATGCATAATTATATTCACACTACAATTTTTATTTCTTGCGTCATATTTTAATTGTACCAAAGGTTTTTAATCTTTATTTATTATACCACTTATATCACTAACGATTTTTCATATCATTCTTATCCTCGAACTTTCCATTAGTTAACATATATTTTTTATTTGATAATAGTTTTATATTCAAAAGTTTGTTGAAATGACGTAAAATAACTTATTTTTTCATCATATTTTTAATAAATAAATAAATTAATTAAATTTGCGATTTTTTTCATCATTTCAAAGTACGAAAACAAAATATTTTGATATAAATCATCATCAAGGATGGGAAGCATTAATTAATGGACGGTTGGAGATAAAAATTCGGCGAAAAATTATGAAAATAATTGCTAAAATGAGTAAAGAATGAGGAGTTTAATTGTAATTAAAATGTGATGTATGAAATAAAAATTATGGTGGTAATATAATCACCCTAAAAATATTTAAAAGTTAATAAATATGCACATAAAACAAGTTTGAGTGGTTATATTGTTACCACAATTTTTATTTGATAATCACATATTAAGTGCAGTCTAGTTCCTCAATCTTTCCTTATTGTAACAATTATTTCTTAACTTTTTTTTCGTTGAATTCTAATTTTCAACCTTCTATTAATTAGTAAGTTTCGTTCTTGATGATAATTTATATCAAAATATTTTATTTTTATACTTTGAAATAAGGAAAAAGTATTTTTTTTTTTCACATTTTTTAAATTTATTTTTTAAATATGTGATGGAAAAATAAGTTGCTTTACGTTAATTTAATGAACTTTTGGACATAAAATTGTTATTAAATATCAAATGTGTTTACTAATGAAAAGCTTGAGGACAAGAATGACATGAAAAATTGTAGGAATATAAGTACTGTAATGAGAAAATATTAAGGGTGTGTTTGGTACCCATTAAAATTTTCATTCTCATTCTTCTACTTATTTTCAACCACACATTCTTCATTAAAATAATATTTCCATCACATCAATAACTTTTTCTTCTTTTTCAACCATACATTCTCCATTAATCTACTATTCTAAAATACATTCTTCCAAAATAATATCCATCAAACATACCCTAAGAACTAAAGTAAAATTAAAATGTGGTGAAAAAAATGGTGATGGGAATATGGGCATTTGATAGATATTATTGAAAAAATAATATATTTTAAATAGTGATATGATGAGATATATGTGGTTAAAAAATAAGAAAAAATCATTGATATGAATGAAAAAATATTATTTTATTGAAAAATGTGTGAGTTTTGATAATTAACCAACAAGTTTAACATCTCTGATGGAGGGTAAAATAGTAAGAATGTAGCTGGGATTGCAATCGAAAAGGGAAATTCCCGCTACGTATAACGAAGGAACAAATCAAGAAACATCGGACGCGAGATCCCACGACTTTAGTTCACACATGGCCAAAATTAGAGCCCTTAAGCAACCGAGTGCGAAATTACCAAGAAGGACATTACACGTAGGGGTTAGTGAGGAGCTGCCTGTTTTACTTGGGCGCTTAACATTAGAATTTTCTTCTCCTCCAATTTCCCCTTTGAACGCTTTTTTCTTTTGGCTATTGTTTTTTTTCAGTATTGCTCGTTCGATCCTTTTATGGTAGATAAATTGAACTTTCTTCTTTCCTTTTTCTTAATTTTGTTTTTTGTATCAGTAAATTCTAAAGCAGAAATAAATTCTTCAATTGATACGAAAAATCTAGTGTTCGGAAATGAAGTCGCCACTGGGGAAGCTGAGAAAATTCGCACTGCACAAGATCGATGCCAAGGAAAACTGGGATCACCATATTTCGGCTCATTTACATGGGCTTGGTCAAGCTGCTAAGGTGGATCTTATTCTTGTTCTTTTGCTTCGAACAATTATGGTTTTTACTTGTGCTTTAATTCTTACGCCTTCTCTCTTAATCAAGTGATCTTGAAACAAGTTTTAGTGTCAATTTCCTTATCCGTATGATGCGTTAATTTCGGAGGCAATGTTGATGCCTCAGTCAAGTGAATTGGGTAGCTCTCCTCAAATTTCAACATACCATAATGGTCAAGCAATTTTTGGGACCGAATCAAAAGTTGAAAATAAATAAATTGAAATGGTCATTCAATTAAACGGATTTTTTTGTTTTATAATTCCTAAATTCCGGAGGCGCAAGTTTTTCCATTTTAGTTGCCTGTACAGTATCCCATACTTAAGTCTCTTTGAATTATTGGACACAATTTTTCTCAGAGTAAATTATTGGTAGCCAACTGATGAGCTCGTGAAAAACCTAGTTATATGCGAAAGGAGTAATAATATAGGTTTCATTTTTCAATGTCAATATGGTTTTTTTTTTAACTTGTAATATTTTTGAAACAATTTGACGTAGGTGCTCTTGCTTCTTGCAATCTTATTGTCTTTCTGTTTGATGCATTATGTTTGCAGGATATGAAAGACATGAGAACTTGCTACGATAGTTTACTCTCTGCAGCTGCTGCTACAACAAATAGTGCTTATGGTACTTGCTTGATGTGATTTAATAGTCGAAATTGTATTTCAAAGTTAAATTTTCGTTTTAATAAAATTTTTAACAGCAGGTAGATCTAAATTCATGACCTAAACTGCCGAGTGGTCTGAACTTGTCCATGCGTCACTCTCTCAAATACAATTCATATACCTGAAAGTCTAAATACTGGGGAACATCTTGTTTGCAGTTGCTAAAATATAATTCAAATGTCAATTTCACTAGATTTTGAAATCAAGCAAAATTTATAGAATGGAAGGAGTGGGTGTCTGGTGATTATTGCTTGAGCTAAGATTACACCAGTATAGAATATAGTCTTCAAAATTTATAATGGTCTAGAACACAGAGTATTCAAATAATATAATGGATTATCAGAGAGTTCAACTTCTTTTATCTGCTATTTTACTGGTGATATAAGATCTTTATTTTTTGAAAGGGTGTAAGATGTAAAAATTATGTTGTTGACATTTGTCTAAAAACTTTTGTCTCCCATATAATTTTAACAAACAAATATGCAGCTCATTTTTCTAATGCGCTCCTCTTCTGTTTTTGAAACGATTCTTAATTGGAAATGAGCACTATTAATTTGTAGGTTTATGACTTTGTTTCCTTTAATATATGTTTTAAATAGGTCCTTTTATACCAGTATATCTTTTATTAGAATGCCAACAGCAAAAGCACAAGTCAGCCAGATTTGTTTTTGGTAATTTTACAAATTTTCTTATCTTCCAATTATATGTCAAATTCCATCCAAAATAATGATCTGAATTCCACCACCTTGGACTCCAATCTCTGTCTCCTCATTGTTTACTTTGGTAACTTTACTTTTGCTCTTACCTACCAAATTTATATCAAATTCCATCCAAAATAATTATCTGACATCCTCCAACCTGGACACTAATCTCAGTCTGTTTCTTCGTTGATCACTGTGACTGGCACTTATTCTTCTGTTTCTTTCGCATCAAGAACTAATAAATCTTTTTCTTCAATCTGTTCTTTTTCTTGCTTCTGACCTCTCTCCTAACCATTAACACGTCTGCTGAACTTGTTTCTATCTATATATTAGAGAAAGACGCAATGCCAATCACTATTCTTGGCTTATAATTTGAAAAGTTCCTCAAGTCTCATCTGTTAAAAGTTGTAATTGAAAATCTTGAAGATGGTTAAGTGATTAGAAAGAGCAATCTTTTGAAAGAAAATTGAATTTTACTTTAGTCAGCAAAACTGAGATATTCAAACAATGAAATTCATAAATTTAGATCACTATTAAGCGACAGATTGCCTTATGCTTTAATCTTTAACAATATTTAGTAATTTGTCATCAATTTGATACTTTTCCTTTCAGAGTTTTCTGAGTCACTGTTCGAGATGGGGAATTGTCTGCTGGTGAACACTGCTGTAAATAATGGTGGAGAAAGTGGTAAGCCGAGGGTTCTCAAAGCTTCATTCAGAAGATTCACAATGTTTCTTATCTTGTTGCCAACCTTTGTAGTTGCTAAATTTCTCCCAAATTCTATCTGCTTATTGTCAAATTTACGATTAAATCTAGGTAAAGAAACTTGATATCTTCGTAAAATCAGCAACTTAGCTTTAATTGCAAGTCTTTTCACATAAAATTATGTCATTTTGCTACCTCTAACATGATTTCTTATTCTGTATGATGCTTGTAAGATCTTGTATTCGCTTTATTCTTCAGCTTACTTCCACTTCTGCTCCCCATCATCAATTTTTTCCCATGACTTGAAGCTCCTGTTGTCTGAGTATTTTTGCTTTTCATTTGCATCAAAACTGCTTGAATATCCTTTTATTGCTAAAAGTTAGAAAGCAAAATCCAAATGCCCTTGACTTCTATGTTTTTGCAGGCAGAGCATTAGCAATGCTGGGAAGGGTTCAGCTTCAACTCCAGAAACTTGCTGATCACTATGTGCGTGTTTATTGCTGTGCCAAATGCCAATGTTTGAGATTTCCGAATGTAATTGAGACCACGGTCATAACTTGCTATTTTTTATATTTCAGCGGTCTCATATTATCAAGACAATTACAAACCCATCAGAGTCTCTACTAAGCGAGCTAAGGAAAGTGGAGGTTTGTTCATCATATATTACCGTATTCAATATGGTCTTATAAATATATAATCTGAACCCTGCCCTCATCTCTCTATCTTATTAACACGCTGAGAGGATTCTGCCAACGTAAACAGCTTTCTGTAACTCTTTGATACACTGGCACAATTTTGAAGGTAGAGAACAAGGTTTTCTTAAATAGAAAAGCTTGTGGTAATTTGATTATTGGCACAGTACAAGAATATATTAATGGAGCTCATTATA
Source organism: Fraxinus americana (assembly GCA_035079005.1). Taxonomy (NCBI): domain Eukaryota; kingdom Viridiplantae; phylum Streptophyta; class Magnoliopsida; order Lamiales; family Oleaceae; genus Fraxinus; species Fraxinus americana. Next base: position 240,087 of record CM068706.1, on the reverse strand, counting down.
ACTAAACAACTGATATGGTGCACAAGGAGCTTATGAAACAGTTAAAAGATACTAGAAAATGTGGTGTATGACATGTAATACTCACTGAAAGTGGTCGAGAAAAGTGGAACATTGTTGTTGAGCGTAAGATAGTAAATCTTGACATATCTTTAGTTATTTTCTGATGAACTATGCTACCCTCAAGATGCTGTAAATTCTCTCTATCTCTCCCCCTCTCTCCTACACCCATCCCCCAGAATAAGAAGAAAGAAGAAATGTTCCCATGAACATGCAAATTGGTATCTCTGAGGTTGCTTTGAACACCTCCATGAGCTTGTATCTGCTAAATTACTTTAAATCATTTTGTTATTGTAATGATATAGTATGTGTTCGGCATTCTAATTCTTGGAATTCATCCTGTTTACTGGTGCTTTTTTGTGGGGCATACTTAGATGATATTGTCCTTTTCACTGCTGCAGGAGATGAAATTGCAGTGTGATGAGAAAAGGTATACATTTTTCCATATTTATACGTGGGGTATTTTTCCATGTATTGCATTGATTGATTGCATGATATCAGAGAGATGTTTGAATACATGGTGGGACAATGTAAAGAAACGGGAAGGTCAAAACATGGAAATGGAGAGACTTTTACCTCAATGCAATTGCAGACAGTTCGTGAAGAATATGATGAGGCTGCAAGGCTTTGCATTTTTCGTGTAGAATCCTTGAAACAAGGACAACGCCAGAGTTTATTAACACAGGCAGCACGTCACCATGCAGCACAGGTGTTCTTGTATTGTCATGATTTCAAGTTTAATATTTTCCACTTCTGTACATGCCAGATGTGCATTTAACTTTATTTCATTTATTTATTTTGCATAAGCAGTTAAATTTTTTCCGGAAAGGACTTCATTCTCTCAAAGCAGTTGAACAACATATTAAAAAAGTTGCAGATAGGCAACATATTGATTATGAACTGCGTGGGTTGGATGATGGTGAAGTTGGTGAAGAAAGGAACAGATTTGAGGCTAATGATGTTGAAGAATTAAGTTTTGACTATGGGCAAAATAAGCAGGAGCTTGACCATGATTCTATTTCAAGGAACTCAATGGAGGTGAGATTGCTTGCTAATCATTCAGCTTCAAACTGTCGCATAGCTTTTCTAGTTCATTTATTATAGCTTTGAATCAATGAAACTTATTATTTCACTTGAATTAGCAATTCTTAGTTCTAGGGTCACTTAAGTTCTATGTTAACATTTATTCTTTTTAGCTACAAAATAAGCTGATTGTTTTTTGGGTGCAATATACCTAGAAAATTATGGTGATCTAGATTATGGTTTCCCACATTAGGGATATTGCAAGGAACTCTTTAACTCAACAACGATGAATTGTAAAAGAACTTAGCAAGACATAATTTTGCTCACATTTCTTCTTAACCTAGGATTCAGGAAACATCACTTACCTCTTTTGTTGTAGCCAGGCCTTGGCAAGTATGTACTGTATGGTTGAAAATGTAATATATAACCAAGGACACCTAAAAAATGTAGATAAGCTTTGACACCTGGGAATTCCTGTAATGCTATCGACATATGTTTATGGAATTGAACAAATAATTGTGATTAAAATGATCTACAGGTATATTAAGAAATAACACCAAAATGAAATTCTGTGAACGATTTTGGGGAAAAGTCTCGTCTCAAACAGAACGAAGGCCAAAAAGGCGAGCCATCAAGTGAATATAAAGGAAATCCCAACAAAAATCTCCACAGTATAGCTATCTCACTTGCATCATGAAATAAATCAAAATGAAAGTGGTATTCTTTACGATCCCCTGTCGATGTTTGCCTAGGGTATTGGTTCAGCCTCCATAATGAAGTGATAATGACCAAAATATTTTATCCATGTTAAAATGCATATTTTTGTTGAAAAATCAATTCATGTGATGAAGTTTTGTAATTTTATTTCAATTTTGTCTTTGTTCTCTGGATTTCAATCACCCTTTGGATGGGTTGAATTAGGCCACTTAAGAGTATGTCATTCTCATTTCCATTTCAATTGTTAACAATTGATGTTCTTTAACTGGGAATATAAATGCTCATCTTCTGGCCATTAAAACTTATATAATATGGTTTGTGCAGATAAATATTGGTAAACACCAAGGGGAGCAAATTTCGAGTCAGCAACCTCGAGGAGGCAGTCATTCTGCTCCAATATTTGCACAGAAATTTGATCCTGCTGAAAGAATCAGAGAAATGCAGATAACAGCGCCGAAAATTAATACACACGTGCTACCCACTCCAGCTGATGCAATGAGTTCAATAACAAGCAGTTTTTCCCTCCTGTCAAGCACTGCAACCTCTGTTGGGAGCACCAAAAGTACGTGGCATTCATCCCCACTTGATGCAGAGAAGCACAGAAAATTCGCTGACGATAATTTGTATGCATGTAATTTCTCAAAATCCGATATAGCAGTCAAAGAGAAAGCCAACAACAGACACTCTCTCCCACTGCCCCGTCCTCTGACTGAGGGTGGTGCAGCCCCAAAATCTGACATACAAAGTGGATCTAATGCTCGGGAAATTGAAAGACACGCTTTATCCAGTTCATTAGCAAGTAAATCATCATCAAACAAGCCCATATTATCTACCAGTGGACCCATTGGCTCTTCTGAACTACCTCAATCTGTTTCTGGGTTACTTTCTCGTGTGCCTGTTTCCCAGTTGTCGTTATCTGTAAATGTATCCCATGGTGCTTCCTATGTATCTTCTCCTAGAATAAGTGAGCTTCATGAGCTCCCTAGGCCCCCTGATTCTTTAGGCTCCAAGCCTATGTTTTCTGCTGGTGCTCTTGGGCACTCTGCTCCCCCGGTCAACAGAAATCGAGAAGCATCTCCTACAAATAGGAATCCTTTGCCGTCATCAAAAGAAGGATCTTCACTTCCACTTCCTCAACTAACTGTTCCGCGAAGTTTATCCATACCCTCTAGTGGTCAGAGAGCATTAGCTTTTCATTCGGGCAAGCTATTGGAATCTTCCCAAATTGAGATCAAGACTGAAAGAGTGGCTTCTCCTCCATTAACCCCTATTTCCCTATGAAGCACGAAGTCATAACTTCTGGATGGATAATAGGTACGTGCCGTACTTATAGATGTTACCTCCTAGATTGTAAATTTCTTAAACTATGATTGTTTGAAGATTCTATGACCTAATACATATTGGCATGATTAATGCTATTCAGCCCACTAAGCACCAGTCTAAGTGACAACTTAATGACATTAAATGATAGATTAATTTAAATGCAAGGTCACATAATTCATTTAATTGAACTTATCAAGTGTGGCCATCTAAACTGGTCCTTCAGGACCACAGGTGTTAGGTAGCATTATTCTATTGGCATACATTAAAAGGTGTGATAATGCCCACAAAAGATGAAAGAAAAAAGTCATGATGGGCGCTTGATTTCTCTGTGCTAGTTTATTTTCCTAATAAGCGTTGGGCTTGTGGTTTCATTTTTTTTATTTGTATTTTCTCCCCCTTCATGTTGGGGTAGAAGACATAGGGTGAAGGGGGGAGTTTTGGGTGGAAATGAATTGATCTGACAAGAGCCAGCCTGCACTCATTGCCAACCATTATGCTAATGATCTTGCACTTCGTCTCCACTCACAATCTCAAGCCATGGTAAACGTTGATGCTCTGGGTATTGGGTGGCGACGACACAAGCTTTGCAACCCCTGGAGTTTTCCTTCATTGGAGAATATTTAGTTTCTTGCATTTTTGCCTTGCATATAAAAGTAAACCTTCCACAATTAAGAAATGATGCAATTATTGGGAAAATGGGCTTGATGTTTGGACAATCCTGATACATATTCTAATTCTGAATCTTGATACTTCGGTGGATGGCAGGTGGGAGAAAATTTCCGTGGCTTCTGTTGATGGAATGCTATCTCCGTGGCTTCTGTTAATGGGACGTTTGTGTTATTTCGGCTTACTGGGTCTGAGTCTATTATACCAGTTTCTTGCTTGGTGTCTGTAAATATAGTCATTCTTGCGTCTTTGTTGATGATCTTTTATTCAGTCCTTCAGCATTCTGCCATTCTCAATCCATATTTTTTCACGCTAGCACTACAAGAAAAGCTGCTCTTACGATTTTGACATCATAATGCATGGTACATCGTGCAACTCTTTTCCCTCTCTGGACGAGATTAAAAAGAAAGACAGATGCACTTGTTCCTGGAGAAGGGATCTTGATATTTTTTCACTAACAAATTACTGTTAAAAAACTCGTTGAATTTCTGGATATGCTATTAATTAAAAATGCTTTATAACTGATTTGTTTTGGATTGAGCAACATCTTGATTATGTCAAAAACAAAAAAAAATAAAAATTAGTGGATCCTATTTGGAGAGTGGTGGATGGAGGGTTCTTCACAAGTATTTTTACCTTGTTGAGACTGATTGTGTAAAGTTGATGATTCTGTATTCATTGATATCAATGATAAAAATAGAAGATAGTGTATTGTATTGATAGTGAAACAAATTGAAACTCTATGAAGCAAGATTTTAAGGAGTTGATGTGATGCATGGCTCAACCTATGTTATTTGATTACAAATTGTTATGGGTCGCAAATTTCTTGTTTGATTGTCTCCTTTGGAGTGTTGGGTGAATTATTCGTGTTGTAGTGGTACTTGAAATTTCTAGACTCGCATTTTAAAAATGTATAATGAAATTAAATTCCTTTTCTCTCTTCCCACAAGTTTTTGAGTAGAGGGGGGAAATTCTGCATCAACTGATTGAGATGCTTTACCTTTCTAATATAGGCTTCAGCTTCCACATGCGTGTCTTGTAAGATAATTATTGCATGATTCATTAATTTTTTATGCTGATGGCTTCTTGTAGACGTAGCTTAATTTTTCGGGCATATGACGTGTAACAAAAATGATTGACACGCAGCAATTTGTGAACCTTATTATTATTATTATTGGTTTTGGGGCGTGTTTGGAGAGGAGTTCACTAAATTATGAGCATGTTTGGCTAAACTTAAAATTTAATTAAAATTGAAAATATATACGTTATTGGGTCCCACTCGTCTAATAAAAGTAAAAAATAACGACTAATTTTTCAATTTTAGTCTCTACCGAGCACGCTAGTGAGAAGCCAATGCCCCACAAATAAGCCATCACCCTGCCGGGATTAAAAATGTGACACAGAATGAAACAACCGCAAATGATACATAGTCTTGTATGTCAGTCCGTGTTTGTGGTTCATTCCTCTCGTCTAGGCAACCTAAAATCATCAAGCCATCCTACTTAGGCAATTGAAAAGTAATTTTTGACTTTTCAAAAGTCTGTCTAATGGCTTACATTAGGAGGTTATGATCTGATGTGGGGTTATATAAACATGCTCTTTATTTTGTCCACTCGTTCTGCTTCGCATTTTCTCTGCCTCCATTTCTCACTCTTTTTACCTGAACAGCTTCTCTCTTCTAATAAAAAATTCAAAACTCCTACTATGGATACCGAGATGCCAAAATCCTTTACTTGGCCACTGAAAAAGGCCGCCAAATCTTCGAAAACTTTCTTCGTGGCACAAATGTCCCTGAGAATGGCGGTGGTTGCTTTCACATTAGCCGGGGCGATTACTATGGTAACCAGTAAGCAGTCAGTAACTATTTTTGGAATCGTTATGCAAGCCCGTTATACCTACTCATCTGCTTTCAGGTTCATTAATCATTGATTAATTTGATCGTACCAACCCAACAAATTAATTAATACTCATTAATGTCTGGTAGATTCAAGGTTATTGCAGATTCGGTTGTATGCGCCGTCTCATTACTGTCAGTGGTTCTTGTTTATTCATTTAGTCATCTCAAATCCAATACCAACAATTACTTTTTCTTGCTCTGCCATGATATGGTAAATCAAAACCCTCCGTTATTTCATTACCATTTTTGTTTCTAACCAAATAATTTAGTGCATGTGATTTTTTTGACAGGTAAATATGGTCGTGTTGATATCAGGATGCGCAGCAAGTACAGCAATCGGGTACGTGGGAAAATTTGGACAGAACCAAACAGGCTGGATAAAAATTTGTGATCGAGTGGACAAATTTTGTGACAGAATTTTGGTGTCAATTGCACTATCATACTTGGCTTTCATTTCCCTATTTGTGCTAACAATCATGGGTGCCTACAAGCTCAAGTCTCTGGCCGAAGAATGAAGTGGAAAAAGACCACCCACTATCTAATAAATTTCTGCCTTGCTTTTTCTATAATTTCAGTTATCTTTATCATCTTTGGTTAGTTAATGGGGAAAGAGTGAAAAAGAGGTTATCTTGTCTTATGTTCAAACAAGATTTACATAAATGTGATGGTGTTGAATATATGGGAATGACTCTGTCTTCTTCTTTCTACACTCTGTCTTCCCTTTCTTTCTCTTTTCTCATTTTTTTGTTGAAAATTTAACCTCTGTTGGATTTCATTAGAAATTAAATTTATGAAATGTGTGATTTTAAGGTTGATAAAAGTTGTAAGTCCTATAAAATATATAATTGAAAATGAATTTAAAGAAAAATAAGTTTTAAAACATGGGGGGTCAAACTAGGGGTGGACAAAATGACCAAAACTTGAGAACCATTTGTATTCGGTTCTAATTCTAAAATCAAGAATCAAACTCAATATTATTATTATTAGTGAATCACGGTTCACACCAAAAGAATCAAAATTCAATTGAAAATCAGGACACAATGGTAATGTACATTCGGTTTCTCATTTCTCAATGTGGACACTGGAGATCCCTAATTCATTTTGGAGATCCAGACCCTAATTCATTTCTCATTTTCTCTCCTTTTCAATTTATATATCGACTCTTACATGGAGATCAGTAACTATCGCCTGCCGTCTACCGTCTTCCGTCGTGCTCAGCCACCACCGTTGCATGAATTTCTGAAATTGAAATCTCCACCTTTGGTTCTTCTTCCTCAAACATTCTCTCTCTCTCTCTCTCTCTCTCTCTCTCTCTCTCTCTCTCAATCAGTAATAGAATTAGAATCAAACCAAACCAAACCAAACCAAATTAGAATCGAATGGTTCGGTTCCAGTTTGGTTCCATATCTTAAAAGAAAAAAACCATTTGGTTTCAGTATAAAAAAGAAAAAATCATTGGTCCGTGGTTCGGTTCCATTTTTTTTTAACCAAAACCAAATGGAACCATGCCCACCCCTAGGTCAAACACGCGCTTAATTTCACTTATCTATTTACCCCTCGCAAAGTTTTACACAGGAGACTTATATATTTACCCCTTAACAATTTTTTTACATATGAGATTATTGGTCGCGTATTAGGTTCATGGAAAAATTGGACCCGTCTACTTGAACTATTTGTGCACCATATTTGAAATACAGAAAATCTGATGAAGAGGTATTTCATATGTAAATTTCCACTTTCTATCCACGAGCAAAATAATAATGAACTAATGTTCGAGATGAAAGGATATTCAAAATGAAAATAATGTTGCACAACTTCATATCCTATTTAAGATCATGGTCGACCCTGAAAATTTTGAAATCTAAGCAACTAATTAGTATGATACACTTATTTTTAGAAATGTAACAATACTTAAATATGTAAATATAAATATATTTAAACAAAAACTTTGTACAATCCAAAAAAAATAGAGTAGAAAAATAATCTCTCTCTCATAACCCGAGAGATTATTCTAACAAAAAAAGGAGAACAAAGTGTTAGGTTTTGATACCCAATAAATATCGGGAGATGATGTTAAATTGTTTAAATTAAGTTTCATAGGCATCGACCGATAAGTGAAATTATTATCAACACATCAATCAATTGGCTCAATCCGAAAATAACTTGGGGATCGTTGGAAGCAACTTAATTAAGTTAATGTTGCTCACGACACGACCCATTTACTTTTTGGATAGAGAAAATTACCAAAAACACTTCTTTTCAATATTACAATTCAAAAATCAGGTGATAAAGTTTACATTTCAAAAATCAGGTGAAAATTAGGATTATTAATTATAATTAATAAAATTTTAAACTACCTATTTCAACCCCCCAAATAATTGAACAACGCGTGCACAGAAATGCTGCAACTGGCCGCATCATTCCATCCCAGCATTATTCAACCTCGCCTCTCACCGAAAGTCCATCGCCGACACTCTCTCCGGCGAACTTCAAACGCGAAAGAACTGACCCAACTCCGCGCTCAACCCATCTTCACTTCAACCATCCTTTCCAACAACAATCAGAGCAGTATCTATGACAATGAAAAACCCGTTAATATGACTATCTTTTCTTACAATACCATTATCAAATGCTTCCTTCAAAGTCGTCGCTCTCAGGACGCTCTTGTGGTTTTTGTGGATTTGCTTTGTTTCCCAGGGATGTTGCCGACGAGTTCACGTTACCGTGTGTGATCAAGGCGTGTGCGAATCTAAGGACTATTAAGGAAGGGAAAATGATTCATGGGTTGGCGTTAAAACTCGGGTTTGGGGCTGGTTCGGGTGTTCATGAGGAAAGTAGTTTGGTGAGTTTGTATTCAAAATGTGGTGATATTGATTCTGCATGAAAAGTGTTCGATAAAATGCTTGTGAAAGATTTTATTACGTGGAATGTGTTGTTGGATGGTTATGTAAAGTGTGGCGGGGAGAATATTGAGGTTATTCCGAGACTGTTTGATGAGATGCCTGAAAAGGATGCCTTCTCATGTACTGTGTTGATTGGTATTGTGGTGGTGCCGACAGTGATTGGGTGACAGGTGAGGATTGCCATATTGGCAATGGCGGTGGTGTTGATGGCATCAATTTTTGGCTCTATACCCAAAACTTACAGTCGAAGAACCATATATGCTCATTTATTGGCTCTATACCCAAAACTCAGAATTTCAGATTGTTCTAGCTGAAGCTTCCAATTCCTGTGAAGCTCCATTATCTGATGCAACTTGGAGGCTCTCCTTAAGCAGTGATCGTGAAGTACAGCCCTGAAGGTAAACTTTTAAAGATTTTGGAGGACAGGCAAGGAAAAGTAGTTAAAGTTGTGAGCGAAGTCGAGGAGAAGGATGGAAAGCTTTGGATTGGAAGTGTCTTGATGCCATTTGTTGCAGTTTACAAATTAGACTAAGGATTGGTGTAGCCTCCTCATTTTTAATATTAAAAGTTGCTTGTAATTATAAAGTGCCTCATCTTGCTAGTCATTTACTTGGTTAAAACTGTGGTTTTAATACTTTATTTATAAATATTGCAGTATGTCTTGGATATATATCTAGAAATCATATGGCTTTTGTGTAGTTCATTATTCTAATGGCAACCATGCATTTCACATTTCATAATTCAATTAATTTTTAGGGAAAATAATGAAGATTGATTTTAGTGGCCTCAGCACCGCTTAGTGCAATGAGATTTCGATCAAATATGTGTCTATTGTGACCGATTGTGATTGTTTGTGACCAATTGTGACTGGCTAATTGTGACTCGTTGTGACCAATTATGATCGATTGTGACTTGAAATTCTGGAAATTTTTTGGAAGCTGGGATGACTGTTGTGACCGATTGTGACTTGTTGTGATCAATTGTGACTGATCGTGACTTGAAATTCTGGAAATTTTTTGGAAGTTGGGTGTGGGTGGATGGCGGTGTGATTTCCAATTTTCTGAAAATTTTTAAGTCGCCGGAGCCGATGGCCGTCTCCAGTGGAGAGGTGGAGGGAATGTGGTGTAGTGGAATGATATGATGAGGTAGGTGATGTGGCATGAGTAGAAATAATTAATGTATATTATATTAAATTTTAATATTTAATAAATTTATTTATCACCTGATTTTTGAAATATTTTAATAAGTTTGTTATTTATGAAATGTGATCTTTAAAATTAGGAATTATGTATTGTTCCCTTTTGGATAACTCTCTTTTATGTTCCGACCCTTTACCCATTTGTTGGTCCGTGAGCCAACTATTAGAGCCCACTTAAATTACCCTAGATCTATATATGGCCTCCTTGTTGGAAGAAGATGTATGTGTGCAATAAGAAAAGAGGCAACCGTTCTTTTGTGTTTTCTCTCTTCGTGTTGGGAAATCAAAACTTGTCTTCCTTCTCTTCTTGGTTACATATTGTAGAAAACCTATTGTGTTCTTTTTGGATACATTGCGTTAAGTAACCAAAGTAAAACATACTTGTGGGTTGGAGCGATTGGTTGTGTGTTTGATGTCGATATAGTTAAACTAGGCCCGAATTCCACAAAATTGAAGATCGCTTCCGCAATAATTGGTATCAAATTGTGGATTTCCGGCCAAAAATTGATCTGAAAACACCCAGAAATAGAGCAGAAAAATAAAGCAGAATTTGTCTAGATTATTTCAAAAACTGCTGGACCTATTTATGCGTTTTTCGGCCAAACAATTGGCCAGTTAGGGAAACCAAGATCACTTGCGTGTTCAGTAGACCAAAGTGCACATGAATGGGTGGCATGTGACCGGTGGCGACAGTGCGTGGCAGTCAGCACGTGAAACTCCAGCCACCGCTCGTGTGGGCGCGTGAGGCCTTCTCTGGTGACAGTTTCTTCAGATAGTTTTCTCTCGACAATGAGACGGACACTACGATGGTGTTCGTTTTCAATTTTGAGTGCTATGATGTAATTTGGACGATTTTGACCCTCCCGCATTCGGGGTTTGACTTTTGCTTCATTAGTTGTCGCTGTTGCTGGAGACTTTAAAGCGAATAGCAGTAGCCTTAAAATGGTAAATTTGCATTTCTCATTATTTACAGACTTTGATTGGTCCGCTCTGGTATATTGGCTTATCCCGTGTAAATTTCAGTATTAGTGAGCCATCGTGTGTGGTGACACTAAAATTGAGATTATCGTGTGGGGATAACTATTGCTTGTTCTAGAAATTTAGGAATTATTTGTCATTTTTGAAGTGTCGAATTTAATTGCAGGTTGATAATTATTTTTGTATTTAATTGCCATTAAGTCACTGTGTGAGACTATATTACGTGAGAAATTGAATTTTTTGTTGACACACCTTTGTGTTGTATTGATTATTCGGTTAGAACATCTGGACCTGGCCTATTAGACCATTCCTTTGGTACTGAGATTGTGAATCTCACGAAACTCTTAGAATTTAGAACTGTGTATATTACGACCTTATGATTACTTTGTGTGACCTGTTTGTGCACTTTTTCAATTTGGCTATAAAAAATGAAGAGAATTTTGGTTCAACAAAAAGTTTTAAAAGTCAGATATAGCAATTTTTCCACTGATTTGACTAAAGCACAAAAAGAAGAATATGGTAAATTTACTTACACTTCAATTATTTTACACATATCTGACATTATTTTGAGAAAAGTTGAAAAACTTGATTCTATAAAAGAACTTTGAAAATAGTTGGAGGACTTATATTTGCTTAATTTCACTCCTAATAAGTTGTACTTGCTAAAAAGATTTTTTAATTTTAAAATGGATTTTTCAAATGATCTTGATGACAATTTGAATATTTTTAATAAGCTTGTTTAAAATAATTTTAATTGTGATAAAACGTGTCTGAAACATATAATGTCATTATTTTGCTGAATTCTACGTTTGACTCATATAGGGAGGTAAAGAATGTAATTAAGTACGGTAAGAACACCCTAACACCTAGTTTGCCATTAAGTATGGTATGTAGCTGATTGGTTGTATATGTTTGATGTTGGTATAGTTAAATTGAGCCCAGATTCCACAAAATTGAAGATCACTTCCGCAACGCAAAGATTTTACTTGAGTTTTGTTATCAATTCGCGGTCTAACTAACCAAAAACAAGGAGAACAAATTTGCTCCACCCTACAAGTTCATTAGGAATATAGTTGACCTCCAAAATTACTGGATGATGTGGCCAACAGACAATAGCTCTATGTAACTCTCTTTCTGTACACTTAGCATATCGTCAATCACTCGTGGCATTCTTCGATGGTATGGGAGGCGACCATGAGAACTCCAACAGTCAAATCAATAAACGACAATTGAAAGACGTAGATGATAGATGTGAGCAGCAAGATAAACTAAGACAATGCCATTACTGCAAGGATGATTTCACACCAATCAATCATATAGGATTTTTGGAAAGATCTTTGTACAAAGGATCCTCCTGAGGAAATGAAGAAAATGTTACATTCTGTTAATTAAATCTGCTACACCTTTCCTCATATAGTATATTCGGGGCTTCTACCTGGCATGAGATCAATTCAGCTGGGCTATATGAAATCACTTCGGATGCCCTATGCGGGAAAACTTTGAAGAAGAGGTGATAATATCTCTTCTTCAATTACGTGATGATGTGGATAATAACGTGGGGCACTAGCCCATTGACACATCAAACAGTAGCTACGTTGGCGTTGACCTGGAGCTTCGCAGTGCGAAGCATAGCAGTAATCCCCTAAGTCCATATGTTAATATTTATATAATGCATGGACTATAGAGGTAAAGTGAAAGTGTGTTGACCTTTTAATGCTGGGACTTCAGAGGTGAAGTGAAAGTGTGTTGACCTGGAGCTTCGTAGTGCGAAGCGTGACAATTATAATTTTCATACCCCTTAACACACATGACAGATATTTCCTCAGAAAATCCAATTAAAAAAAAAAAAGGCAAAACGGAAAGAAAGAATTAAAAACTACCCAATTATTTTTGGGAAGTAATCACGTGATGAAAATGAGGATCCAAATACTCTTAAGAAGAAATTTTTAAGGACCTTTATTATAAATTTCTCTAAATTATTTGGAAAATACAGTTGGAGTGTGCACGAACTATATAATCACTATATTGGACAACAACATTTCTCCTACCCTTTGATCAATTCCTAACAGGTGGAACCCACACCACCACTCTCCACTGCTCTGCCCATCGCCCCATCTAACCACCACAATAATCTACCCAAATTCGTTACACTCTTTCCACCGTTCCAACAAACAAAATCCTAGGATGACCACCCGCCTACATCGCCCCAACTTCCAAAGCTCCGCCTTATGTGCAGCTGCAGTAGCCACATGATACCCATTCCCGTTACAAGTCTCTTTGTTACATCAGAAAATTTATGATTTTAGATCAACAAATAATATGTGGTCTATTAATTTAATAATTTGTGATCGATAAATAAATTGTGATTTATGACATAAAAATAATGTGTAATCAATTAATTTGATAATTTGTGATTGATAAATAAGTTGTAACCTATAAAATATTTGTGATAATTAAATAGATTAATAATTGTATAATATTGTGAATTTAATATATTTAATTAATAAAAAAATATTTTATTAATCTATTTAATTATCACCTATTTTTAAATTTTAAAACAAATTTCTTAATTTTGAATTTTTATATTTCAAACACCTTTATTGTTCCATTTCCTCAAGTCGCTGTTTGATGGTAGAAAAAATAATGTTTTGAATATTGATTTTTTGGATAATGTGTGATTAAATAGTATGAAATTTGTTGAATTTATATGAAAAATATATTTTTTTTTATAAATGTGTGATTAAAAATGAGTATGAAAATTTAAAAAAATTGTTTTGAAAGGAAAAAAGGGCTAAATATCACGGTTGAGCTTGAAATTGGTCCAATGGTTTCAATTGGTTTCGACGTTCATAGTTTACCTACCATACCAATAAAACATGCTACGATTTCAACGATATTTGTTTGCGTATTTGACAGAGCGGATTTGTTTAGGCTTTAAAGATCTGTAATTAAGAAAGATCAATCCCGAAGGGCTGTTGATCTCGTGGTTTCCGGCTTTAAATAGGCAGCGAGGCAGGTAATATTATCTGAAACGGATCGTCTCTTACATTACATATACTCATTTACTTATTTCATCGTCATGCATAAATTTGTTGATGTGAGTATGTCTTGTCTTGATGAAATTTCAACACCGTGCCACGTTAAACTTGTCGTCGATCTTGTCCATTAATTAAGATGAGAAAATTTCAAGCGTCTTTTCAGGTTTTGCTGCTCATGGATTGATACAAGTATAATCACCTATCTCCTTCAAGTTTCAACGTCACTAAACATGTTCATTTCTTTGGTACCAAATTCTTTTTTTTTTTTTAAATAAAATTGTGAATTACTTTCGCCAGCATCTTCTTTATTATCTATTCCATTTCCTTTAGATGCTGGGGATCGTGAAGATAATGGCTTTAGACAATTTTTCTTTATCAAATTTTTATTCATAGGAGGGGAGGACGAATTGCTTTGGGGGGGAAATATATTTATACTGAAAATGGGGTCCTCTATAAATTATTATAATTTTCTGTCATTCCCCCCTCCTTTCCACTCCCAATATGTGAAACATGCTTTCCTTCATTTTCTTTTTCAAATAATTCCTCCATCGTACCAGTGATGGAGGGGATTTCGAACTAGGGTCAAAGACCATCTGCTTTTGATGGAACATAACAAAGATTCAAAATTCTGTTGTCTGCTTGGCCACCTGATTATGGAATTGATATTTTTGGGAGGAAAAAGGCAGCGGCGTGTAAAGAGAGAACACTGTAGGACATTGACATAGTTTAGTAATAATTATGCTACTTAATATTGAGTTTCCTGTTTCCAATTTCTTTATTTTCATTCACTCTTGCAGCGGATCATTCTCTTGTAACTTCAAGTGAAAAATTGTCTGTTGCTGCCGATCAATGAGAAATAGGATGCCGACCACTAATGAATGTTCAACTTCATCTTCAATAAGCAATCAACAGGATGCTGGGAATGATAGGATGATTGCCGTCTTACTTTCTGAAGAGTATGCTAAATTAGATGGTGCAATTGCTCAACGGCTTTCCGAGTTTGCACCTGTTCCTGTAAGATATATATAGAATCTAAATGATAAAGTTACTTGGGATGAATAATGCATTCTCATATGATATCTCATGGGTTTCTCTTGGATGTCTGACTAGAACTAAAATATCGTGCAACCTTTTATAGAGACTATCTCCAAAGAAAATGAGTTAATGTTTTAGCACACAGTACACATGTCATCTGTGACTATCTACATGCCATGATTTGGATTGTGCTGATTCTTTTCTGTCCGTATTAATAGGCTTTCAGATGATAAGCGATGTAACTCAGTACATACTTTCATCTTTTGGTACATATCTGTAAGCTTGATTTAGCTCATACTTCTGTAGTAGAAGTGAGTTGGTCTTTGTTGCACTTGAATGTGAAACTATTATATTTCAACATTTAGATCTTGCTGAGGATGTTACATTGATATGTTAGATAGAAGTTTTTCATTTTGTTGAACATCTTGTTCTGTATAATTGTACTTGTACTTTCTTGGAGACAATTTCATCCACTTGTAGAGGTAACAATTTCATCCACTTGTACAGGTTCCCAAGCACCCATTTTTCTGACACTCTGATGACTGTTCTAGAATTGGGACATGTATATATTTAATTATAATTTTATTTTATTTTTTTGGATTTTTTATTAGGTTCAAAGAGTTGCATCTTTTTCATCTTTCAGTAACAACATGAAACTCCATTCTTCTATTTAGGATCAAACTATTGATCAAAGTATTGTGCCTGGAGTTTTTAAATCACATTAGTTAAAGACTTGAATTTGGCAGACTGCCTTTATTGAAATTTTTTTCCATAGTTGAGATTTTTTTTTTTCATTCACTCAGTTTCTTGTTGTTTGTGCTATTCAGTATCTAAACCAAAAGCCTCTCAAGAGCTTGTAAGACATTAGGATATTTCTCAGATTATATTGATTTCCTTTACTCAGCACAAAAATCAGTATAATGGTGTTTATGGCTGTTCCCTTGCTTCAAAATAGAGGTATATGCTTCTGATAAGTGTGTTGTGAAACTCTTTTACCTCATCTTCCTCTGGAGAATCTATATATTACTGGTTTCTCCATAAGTTGGTTGACATTGATGTGTTTCCTTCACAGTTTAAAGCTGACAAGTGCTATGATATGTTTATTTGCACATGATTGTAATGAGAAATTGTTTGCCTAGAAGAGTGACCAACGGGCTTAGCTTGTAGGATGAGCAATATCCTTTCTGGAGTAAGGTTTTACGTGGTCTGATAGTCTTTCCAACGAGATTGTGCCCTTGTTTGGGCTCCATTTTAATTTTGATGCATTTTTCTTTTTCTTCTTTTTAACTACACATTCTTGAATAAATAATATCACACGTAAATGCAAAACTTTTCCTTCTTTTTTAACCACACATTCTCCAAAAAATCACTATTCAAAATTACATTTTTCCCTTATAGAGCCCAAACAGGGGCTGTTTAAACTGCAAATTTTCACACATTTCCTTGGAAGTTGGTAGCTTGTCGTTTTCTTTCTGAGCTTTGCATTAGTTTAGTTCATTGAGAAACAAAAGATTGGCGAACACGTGTTTACAAAATCAAAACAGGTTGGGTTAGAAAGGACAAAATGTTTGACAATAAATGAAAGACTTCCTTGTATGAATCTAGCTTTATCGGATGTTAACTAATGTTTGGTAAGACAAGAAGAAATTGAATGGAAATAAATGTTAATGAGAAACGCAAAGTGGAAGCTGCAATAACTAAGTGTAAGCATTGACTCGTTAACAAGATAAAAGTATCCTTACCTCTCATTATAGTAAAAGAGTTTAAAAACCACATAAGTGATAAGTAACTGATAGTTCGGAATCTAAAAGCGTAATAACAATGGATTAGACTTCTTATGGCACTATTTCGAGACAATCTTTTGTTTCATTTCCACTTTTTGAATGTGAAAAGTTGCTTTTGGCTTCAGAACTTCATATATCATTCCTTGTTGTCTGTCAACTCCTTTGCCAAGTCCAAGATCAAATTATTATCAAATTTCCTTTTTGTTTCTCCACTTTTTCTTGAATGATTTCAATTCTTCAAAGAAGGAAAAATCTGTAGTAGTTAAAGTATATTGGGTACTACAGCGTGTCTTGAACAATGCTTAATGCTTAGCCTAGACTCACAGTTACTAAATATAAAGACGACATGCTTTCTAACACTAAAAGAGCCATTGCCAGAGTGTATAGTCTTCAAGTTAAATTAGGTTAGAATATTTAGTGTAAATATCATTACGGATCTTCATCATAATTCAATTTTAATGTATTTTTATCACCTGTTGTGGTTCTTGTATACTATCCTGTCATTCTTACATAAGCATCTTTATTCTATTTTTTTTATTTTCTTTTTTCTTTTTTCTCACTGAATGATGTACAATCTTTTGAACATTCTCTTAAATGCTATTTGCATGGATAGCTTCGTAACTTGGACTAGCTCAGCATGGAGATTAATATCATAAACTGATAAAAGCTTCAGTTCACACCTCATAGCAATGTAAATATGTACAAGCAATTGCAAAGTTCATTTAACTATGGAAAATGTTTAATTAATATTTGAGAAATGGCATAACACTGTCATAAAAAAAATTTGTCTTTTTGCTCTTTGCCTTGTATTTGTGCATGAGTTGTACTGGTCTATTCTTTACTGGAGAATTTTCCTTAAGTAAAGACCAGTTAAAGCTCCAGCTATTATGGATTCCATTCATGATATTATTTATGAAACCAATACAAAGAAGGAACTTTTACTGCTGAAGATTCTCTTTAAAGGATATTGATTTTTCTTTTGTTGTTACTGCAGAAGCCATTATTTTTTATTTTCTCTTTACGGGTTACCTGTGTCTTTCTATTGGATTAGTAACCTCTTGGTACATCATTTCTTCTTAACAGTATTTATATATTTTCAGCACATTCCGCGGATCAATTCACACATTCCCACCTTAAGCGACACAAATTTGGATTACCAACGGCTCCTCCAAAGGTACGTCTCATTTGGTTCATATGTGGAGGACCTCCAACATCCATTTTCTATTTATCAAAATGCATCCTCTTTTTCTTCCAAAAGTTAGAAGATGGGAATACAGAAAGATGGTTTTTAGTCAAGCTGAAATGCATAAGGATAGAAAACACCCCATATTCAAATAGCGGTGTCTGTCAGTTTCACAATCTTTTATACAGAAATCATGTGCATCAGTCATATACATTATAGAGGAAAGAAAGACAGGCAGAATAAACTTCATTATGTGCAATATCTTTTATTTCTGGAAAGGGCACATAAGCAATGGGCAGTCTTTTTAAGTTATAACTGAGGTTTATGAGTAATATCTTCTCATTGGTTGTTAGTGATTAGAACTGGCTTTTTTTTACCTGGAACTTAGAGTAGGTCTTTTGATCTAATAGGATGATTTCAGAGGCAGACCGAGGTCCAGTCAACATACAGTTGGTGCAGCATTTTCCTGTAGTATATAATGTCTTGTCATGTTAACATTTGTTGGGTTACTTGTCCTCTACACTGGACTAATCAAATGTGCGGGAGATATCAGAAGAGCTATAGTATATCCGAAGATGGAGAAGGGATTTTGTTGTTGGGATCCTTTTCCTCTACACGGGGCTAATCAAATGTGCAAGGGGTATCAGGAGGGCTTTAGTAGGTTCCGAATATGGATAAGGAATTTGGTCATAAAATTAGTAAAAGATTTATCATAATAGAGAACACTAGCCTTTCTTTTTCCAAGTTAAGACGATGATTTCGTGAACAATCACAGGATTCTCTAAGACCCTGTTTGAGAGGGCATTATTTTCCATGGAAAATGGAAAACAAATTCCAACTTGATACACTTTATTTTCCATGGAAAAAATTGTCCACATTTGGCTCACATGCTCACCAATTCCTTGGTTTTGTGGAAAATCATTTCCCACCATTTTGGTGGGAATTGATTTGCCATTTTTTTTTTAAGCAAGTGGAAAATTTTTTAGATACAATGTTAAAAAAATTTATCACTTTTATTGACAATTTTCATGCAAAACAAAGCCAAACGAATGATATTCTGTATGATAAAAAAAAAGTTTATTTTTATTTTATTTGTTTGGCAAGTGAAACAAATTCTAGACCCAGTGGTAAAGGAAATTATCAATTTAATGGACAATTTCAATGAAAAGAAAGTCAAACGGACACCAAACTTTCAACATTTTCCAGGTGAAAATTATACCAATCAAACACAATTAATTACAATTCCCAGTAAAACAATTTCTAAGCAATTCAATTCCCAAGAATTCATTTTCTTTCCACCCATTTTCTACCTTTACAATCCAACGGACCCTAAGTTTTCCTCAATTTACCAGAAAAAGCTCGGAGTGGTATGAAATAAGATCGGTATTTTTTATCCTCTCTGTCTCTTGAGGAGAATTTCAGGGAAGGAGGGTCGTGTAAGATATTTTGATTAACTAGGCTCTTACTATGTATCGCAAACTTGTCCGCTTTAAGCTCTTTGACTTTTGTGATATTAACAGTTACATAGAAACTTTTACTTTTTCATTGTCAACTAATGGAGTAATTAACTGTTCCATGATGTCTCAGGCTAAATGTTTATGACTTGTACGAAGTGAAGGTGTCTGGGGATGGAAATTGTCAGGTGTGTTTTGTATAGCTGTTTGAGGTTTTCGATATTATCTATTGACTTCTTTTCAGTTCCGTGCACTTTCAGACCAGATCTATAGATCGCCCGACCATCACAAGCATGTGCGTAAGGAGGTTGTAAAACAGGTTAGTATCGTATTTGGTATTCAAAATTTTTATTAGAATTTTAGTTTTTCTAATTTTTTTTATTATGGATTTTGTAAGATGGTTTATTGTTTATAATGAAAATGTTTCTATTTTTATATTTATTTGAAATTTTGAATTGTTTTATTGGTTTGTTGCTTATGCCTCAAAGCACCTCAATTTTCCCTCGTAGAATCTACTAAGATTTCCTTGAGCTTTACCACGTTGTAGCATATTCAAACCAAAATTCATATACTTCACAATACCAAGTAATAAAAACTCCTTGGTTTCTAAGGAAGTAGAACTGAAAAGTAATCTACTAACATTAATATAAAAATCTAATGAAGTCGAACTGAAAAGTAATTTACTAACATTAATTTAAACAATATTAAAGGGGTGGAAGTCATATTATGGATGACCATATGATCATTTTTTCCATGTAGGATATGAGTGAACTCATAATTTTTTTATTTTGTTGGTAAAAGTACCCAAGTTATAATTAAAAGGGAGAAAAGAAAATAGTGAATAAAAGAGACCTGGTTTGATTTTATTATTGGCTAGTGACACCATAGTAGCTTGCATTTATTGAAAGAACCACAAGTATATTTTAAAAAGCTGTGACGGGCTTGTATATTGTTACTTTGGCCTCTATATTCTTCAGCATTAGATAGCTGTATTCACCTTGTTGCCACCAGTTATAACCATTCAGAGATATATTAGTGTTGTCACCTCTGACTTCTTATTTTATCTAGAACTAATTGAACAAAATTCTCATGAATATTCAGAAATAGGAATACAAAGATATTTACTATACATGGAAAATTAGTTGACTATACAGCGTTGCAATTAGGGCTGGGCAAAATGTCCGAACCGAACCGAACCGAACCGGAACCGAACCGAACCGAGCGGATTTTTTAAAATGAAATACCCGAACGGGTATTCGAATCAAGAACCGAATGGTTTGATTCGATTCTGGGTTCTCGACCAAGAACCGAAAAACCGAATAAGAACCGAATTTTTTTTTTATATTGGATAAATCAATTTCTTTTATTTTTTCTAAACAAATTAATAATTTTTTTCTTATTAAATCTTATTAGTTGAACAATTTAGAGTTTATTTATGTTTGTTAGTTGTGTTTTTTTCAATTTTTTCTTATATAGTTTCTTAGTAATTAGTATGGAAAGTCAACCAACTGATGATTACATTAAATAGTTGGTAAGTATTATCAATACTTTAAAATATTTTATCTTTGTGACTTCTAATTTATATTTCACTTTTATGTAGACTTGAAGGTTTGAAGCAAATGAATTATTGATATGAATATCGAAGTTTTATTAGTAATATTTACTTTTTGATATTTGTATTTGACAACTTATTATTTATATGTTATTAAATTAGATTACGTTCATTTGTAAAAGTTAAGATTGAACTTCGTATTTGAATCTACTTTTTGTTATTAATATTGGTATCCACTTTCAGGTGTATTTATGTAATATTATTTTAAATGTTAAAAAATTTAATTATAGTACGGAACCGAACCGAACCGAACCGAAACCGAACGGTTCCAAAATTATATTTGGAACCGACGGTTCCATTTACTAAATACCCGAAAATTTCTGGAACCGAAAAAAACCGAACCGAACCGAACCGAACCAACTCGCGCCCACCCCTAGTTGCAATAGCATTTAAACTAGGAACAAGAACTAAAATAGGAAAATATCTGAAATTCAAATCATTGACCATATTGATTATAACCCATTTTCCCACTTCCCTCTGGCTGGTTCAAAGATGTTCTCCTACTTGCATGTTAAAACGTTTGTTTTTGAACACCTTAGTGAATATGCCCACCAGCTACTTCTCTGTTTGAAGAAATGGCATGCAGATGATTCCTCATATAAGCTTCTCTCTGAGCTGCCACTGTTTGCTTTTGCTTCTCCATGTCAATAAGTTTCCTCCAACAATTGTACAGCACTGGATGTCAATGTTCTATCCATGACATTTTAATCTGCAGATGACTTGTTCTTCTAAAGATGAATTTGCTGACCATGTTCACTGCAAATGTGATGTCAAAGGGGACTGTATGATAGATAAAGCAATTTTCCTACCAGCTTGTCGATAGCATCCTTTGACCAATACCTGCGAACTTTAATTCTCTGATCCCAATTTATGATTAGGATCAGTAGGGGTACCCAATAGGTTTGCATCCAAAAAATCCACTCTTCTTGTGTCAGTCTTGTAATGATCCAGCTTCTATGCCTAAGCTGTAATATGAGTTTAGGTTCTCTCAGAGCGGACAGTACGTATGCTAATGACTTGGACATATAGGATGGTTTGTTACAGGTCCAAGGTACCACAGGACATTGAAATCCATGCCAAGAAAGTGTCTAGATTGACTGAGGTCTTCTCTAGCAATTAAAGCTAGAGAACAGGTTTTTCTACTGATTCCAGTAGGGAAATCCAGCTCTTATATAGATTAGCTATTTGTAGTAATTCATATAATATTCAAAATTAGGAGTACAGGGATGTATATAGATATATTTCTAGTTTACAAGGGAAAGGAATTAATTATAAAAACTAACAATAGATTGAAAACTAGGTGAAAGAATTCAAATAGGAGATAGTTTTAGTATTTGTTGAGCCTATTGATTCGAACACCCACTTAGTTGCAGTAATTTCACTAATTTGTGCCATGTGTGCCGTCTTATTGTCTAAATAGAAAAATGCTGCTACCATTGACATCCTTAGTGTTCGCGAAAATCGCAAGTGTGCGCTGTCACGACAAGTAATTATGAAGAGTATCGTTCCCATGAAAATTGTGTTAATCAATTGTTGGCCAGATAATTGAAGTATTAAGCAATTTATAAAAAAATAATAAATAAATAAATAAAATACGCGAAATCAAATTTGAAAATAAAAGATTGCTACCAGAAATTTTAATTTAACCAGGAAAAATTTTTGCAACAAAAATTATCCAGGGAGATCCGATTTTGTTGTCTTTTGATTTCACCGGGTGAAAATTTCCTCAAGGGAAATTCCTCACTTTTTAATTTTTTCCTTGTAATCTGACTTCCTGTTTTCCGGGGTCAACTTTTACTACTCCTTTCCACTTCCATTCGATCTCTTTTCATCATTGATGTCCTAAAAGTTCGGGGTTTGTCCCAAACAAGAAACTAACACAAAAATTAATGAAGTATTGACTAGAAACCACGAACAATCGCCGAGTATTAGGACGGAAGTAAGTATGCTAATACTTGTATTTTTTTTTACAGTGATTTGCAGGAAATGAACCCTTTTGGGTCATTTGTATAATACGCACCTTAATACTCTTTTGCTTGGAATTACTTTTTAGCTTACATTTGTTCACATGAACTGAAATACGGTATAGTTTTTGTACTCATTGTTTCATGTGTTCCTGTTCCAGCTTAAAGATAACCGTGCTTTGTATGAAGGTTATGTTCCAATGATGTACAAGCACTATTACAAGAAAATGGCAAAGTAGGGTTCTTTGAATGAAGCATTTTGTTTTTGTTCGATATGTAATGATTGCTTTTGCTGCTGAATTTTCTTCTTCTACATGGAATTTCAGGTCAGGTGAATGGGGAGACCATGTCACATTACAAGCAGCAGCCGACAAGGTAGGGTAATCATTATAATAGTAAATTTCTCTCTTCGTGCTTAGGTCCAGTCTTTCTTCATCGTACTCTTCACAGTTGTTGCTTTATATGTCCTTGAGTTGCATGGCAGCAAACTATGTTCTTTTGCCGCTTCTGTTCACTTGTAAAAGATTCCCCTTGAGTGGGTCAACATTAGGAAGGGCATTTGTATGCATAGGGGGATGGGGATAAACTAGCAAGTGCTTTTGTACATAATAATATTCTTGTTCCATGCACCAGATTCACATGTAAGGTGAAGAAACCTTTTATGGCTTATTAGCTTTGTCGTGATAATTTTGGAAGGAGAAAAATTGTTGTTTATTATTAATATTCTACCAACCTATATACAAGGATGGAAAAGAGGAATTTACAAATTTACATCTAAGTCCCTAACAATTACAAGGACACAAGTTGGTATATATTTCAACTCTCCCCCTCAAGTTGGTGCATAGATATCACACATGCCCAACTTGGATAGCATTGTATAGAATGAACCACTAGCAACTCCATGTGTCATTATATCAGCCAGTTGTTCCGCCCTCTTGATATATGAAACCTCTATAATTTTGGAGTCAAGATTATCTTTGATGTAGTTCCTATCAAGTTCCACATGCTTTGTTCTATCATGTTGCACAGGGTTGTTTGCAATTTTAATGGCAGCAGTGTTGTCACAGAACAATAACATAGGTTTATCCGGACCAAAGCCAAGTTCACTAAGGAGAAGTTTTAGCCATGTAAGTTCGGTAGTCGCATGATGCAATGCACGATATTCCGCCTCAGCACTGGATAGTGAAACCACATTCTGTTTCTTACTCCTCCAAGTCACAAGATTAACCCCAACAAAAGATACATATCCTAATGTGGATTTTCTGTCCAGTCTCGATCCAGCAAAATCAGAATTCGTATAACCCATAATATCTAAATGGCCCGAATTTGAATACATAATGCCCTTGCCTAGAGAGGACTTCAGATATGTCAATATCCGATTAACTGCACTCATGTGCTGCTCACTGGGATTATGCATGAATTGACTCACAACGCTAACTGCATATGACAAATCAGGTCTCGTGTGAGTTAGATAGATCAACTTTCCCACCAATCTTTGATATCTCTCCTTGTTTGTGGGAATCTGATCAGGATAAATAGATAGGCCATGGTTTACCTTAATTGGTGCGTCGACAGGGACACAAGCCGACATACCAGTTTCTGTTAAGAGATCAAGGACGTACTTGCGTTGAGATAAGATAAGTCCGTGTTTGGACCGTGATACCTCAATGCCCAAGAAGTACTTCAAAGTACCTAAGTCCTTCATTTCGAACTCCTTTGTCAAATGGCTACGGAGTTTCTCAATCTCACTAGAATTACTGTCAGTAACAATCATATCATCCACATACACAATAAGCATAGTAATATTGTGACCATCTCTCTTATAAAATAAAGTATAATCAGTCGAGGCCTGTTTAAAACCATATATTTTCATTGAACAACTCAATCTTCCAAACCACGCCCTTGGTGATTGTTTTAGCCCATACAGGGCTTTCTTCAGCTTACAAACATTACCCCCTGGAGGAATGAAACCTGGAGGAGGATCCATATACACTTCCTCTGCCAAATCACCGTGAAGGAATGCATTTTTAACGTCAAATTGTCTCAATGGCCAATCAAGATTGACTGCTAGAGATAGGATGACTCTGACGGTATTCATCTTAACTACTGGAGCAAAAGTTTCCTGGTAGTCAATCCCATATGTCTGTGTGTACCCTTTGGCAACCAGTCTAGCTTTATACCTATCCACAGTTCCATCTGACCTATATTTTAATGAGTACACCAACTTGCATCCCACGGTCTTTTTCCCTGGTGGTAATAAGACCATCTCCCAAGTAGAGTTCTTTTGGAGAGCATTTATCTCTTCTACCATAGCAGATTTCCACTTAGGTTGATCAAGAGCTTCCTGAAAGTGATTAGGAATAGACACAGAAGAAAGTTGGAGGGCGAAAGTCAGATTAATTTTAGATAAACGGTGGTACGAGATATATCAGAAATGGGAAAGATTGCATTGGAAGAAGATTTCGAAAAACCAAACCTATCAGGTTTATTATGGACTCGGAGGGGATATCTCCTATCCTGAGTATCAACAATATCTAAAGCTGCAGGATTATTGTCAGAAATAGAGGTAGGAGTAGAAGGGGTATGTAGAGTATGTACCTCATTTTCAATCTCCGAAGAATCAGATGGCACTGTAGTATCGACCGGAGGGTTATCAGGGTCTGAAGAGGATAATATAGGAGTACAAGCATTTTCTGAGTTTCTTCTTGTAAAACACTTTTGGAACAAGCGAGGTGATCTATCATCCTCAACTCGATATTCAATTTGGGATTCAACTTGGGATTCTCCCTCCTTTCCAGAAATCCACACTTTCTTTTCATCTAACCACACTCGTTCCTCTTCCTTACTACTAATCTCCCCCTGAAAAGGAACTAACGACATGTCATTAGAAAAAAAGGATTCTGATTCACAAAATTCCACATCCATAGAAATATAGTACTTTACCGTAGGGGGATGAAAGCATTTGTAGCCCTTCTGGGAGCTTGAGTAGCTAAGGAAGACACATTTCTGGGCACGAGGATCAAATTTATCTCTGAGGTGAGAATGCACATGGACATAACACACACAACCAAAAATTTTTGGACAAATACTTAAAACAGAGGGAATTGAGTGAAACTGAGACAGCATTTTCAAAGGAGTTTTAAAGTCAATAATGCGAGAAGGCATGCGATTTATAAGAAAGACAGCTGTCATCACCGCCTCAGCCCAAAAACGTTTTGGGACACGCATAGTAAAGCATAAAACCCGAGCTACTTCAAGAATGTGTCTATTTTTTCGCTCAACAATGCCGTTTTGTTGAGGTGTGTAAGCACAAGTGGTTTGATGAAGAATGCCGTGAGTTGAGAAAAAATTGCCCAGGGTTTGATTTACAAACTCACAACCATTGTCAGAATGAATAACTTTAACTCGTGTATGAAATTGTGTCTCAATCATTTTTGAGAATTCTGGAATAACATGCACTACTTCACCCTTAGATTTTAGCAAATATACCCAACATACTCTGGTACAATCATCAATGAAAGAAACAAAATATTTATGACCTGTAATAGATGGAGTTGAGAAAGGCCCCCAAACATCGGTATGAACACGAGTAAAAGGAACAGCACTTTTATTAAGACTTACTTTGAAAGGTACACGATGATTTTTGGCAAAAATACATTGTTCACACCGTATACTAGAACTAGGAATGTTTTTAAACATTCTGGGAACAAGTGTTCTAAATAAGAAAAAGAGGGATGGCCTAATCGACAATGCCACAAAAGAATTCTATCCATTGGAGATGATTTACTAACAGCTTGAAGACCATGGCTATCCCTAGTTTGCAAACCCCTTGTTCCTTCCAAAAAATACAACCCTCATTTTTCTCTACCAGTGCCAATCGTCATCTTCGTTCGATTGTCCTGAAATACACAATTAGTAGGTGAGAAGATGACAGAGCAATCAAGATGCTTTATAATTTTACTAATAGATAAGAGATTAGTAAAAAATGTAGGTGCAAGTAAGACGGATGAAAGAGAGAAGGTAGGTGAAAACAAGACATTTCCGGCCCCAGTAATTTTGACAGGAGTCCCATTAGCCATTTGAACAGACTGAACATGCGAAGTAGTCAAGGAATCAAATGAAGAGGGATTACAGGTAAAATGATCGGTAGCTCCAGAATCAATAACCCAAAAATCAGATACGGTAGAAGTAGATTGCAACCCAAAAATACCTTCCCCGGGAGATGAACGAGCAACATTGGAAACAATAGGTGTAGGTGAATGAGTAGAAGCAGGGGATGAATGCGTAGCCTGAGAGTATCTGCCACCCTTCCTCTCTGTCCTCTTTGCTAAATACCAATCCGGATAGCCATGTTTCTTGAAACATTTGTCAGCAGTATGCCCTTTAAGGTGACAGAATGAGCAAGTTTCAGTAGACTGAATAGTGGCTCGTGATCGATGAACAAGCCCTTTTGCCGCTAATGCAGATGTCTCATAATGATTTTCAGCTCCCATAGTGAGTTGCCTTTGTTCCTCACGACGAACAATCGAGAACACCTCTTCCAAGCTTGGAAGGGGTGTAGTAGCCAAAATACGACTACGCACTTGATCCAAGCCATGATCAAGTCCCGCAAGGAACATATAAATCATGTCCTCAGCACACTTTACTTTTAACGCATCAACATCCACAGCACACTTCATAGGATTGGGTCTGCGATAGTCAAGTTCCAAGAAAATAAAATTCATTTCAGTATAGTACGTGACAAGAGGCCGCCCCTCTTGCTGCAGTTGAAAGGACTTTTTCATAAGTTCATACACTTGTAAAGAATCAGAGACATCGAGATAACTTCTCTTAACTGCATCCCACACATCTTTAGCTGTGTCAAACTGAACAAAATGAGCCACAAGAGCATCTGTCATAGAATTGATAAGCCAAGACTTAACGATAGCATCATCTGCCACCTATTCACCATAGCTACTATCACTCTCTTTAGGTATAGTTAGTTCACCAAAAATATGAGCTCTTTTCTTCCGGCCAGTAATGTGCATTTCCAACAATTTTGACCACACACGATAGTTAGTGTCATCTAACTTAATGTGAATCGGAGACGATGTCTCATGAAGTAATGATGTAGCCACTTTGTTCTCCATCAAACAACAAGAAAACGAGACCACAAAATGCAAACAATACAAATTCAGTCTCCAGCCACTAAACCCAAATAAAACTTCAAAAAAACCAAATAATCCAATCTCTTAATCAACAAAACACGTAAGTGATCAAGAATAAGTTGGGAAAGACAGAGAAAACCGAGGAGTAGTAGTGTACTCTGTGGCGCCAGGGGAAAAATTGGCAAACCGTGGGAAATTGCACCAGAAAGGGAGAAAAAAAGGCGCCACGTCAGCGCCGGAGCAGTGCCGGAGCTGCGAAGGGGCCGACCGAAGCTGGGTAATCGAGAACCAGGTCGAAAAGAAGGTCCCAAACCGAAGGAGCCAAAGACCCGTGCGCCTGGGGTTCGCGTAATAGGGACTTGGGTACTGTTCGGACACAGAGGAGACTACACCGGAGGTCGTCGATGTCTGGGTAACGGGTAAGGAGCGTCGCCGGCGTCGATACTAGCGTTCGGTGGGTTTAATTAAAGCCCCAGTCTCTGATACCATGTCGTGATAATTTTGGAAGGAGAAAAATTGTTGTTTATTATTAATATTCTACCAACCTATATACAAGGATGGAAAAGAGGAATTTACAAATTTACATCTAAGTCCCTAACAATTACAAGGACACAAGTTGGTATATATTTCAACTAGCTTTACCCTCCATCTCTCAGTTCCACACATTAACTTCTTAAATTTTCATTCTGCTCGTTCATGCCTCACCACCCCCACCCTCCCTCCCCTCAAGAAAAAAAAAAAAAAAGAAAACCTGCACACGCTGAACCTTGTCAATCTATAATCTGCTTGTTTGTGACTCTTATGTGGGCTCAATTTGTTCTCATAGTCTCCAAGTCATGAAATCCTTTAATCCTTTTAATTCTTGTATTCCACCTGTCATTTTAATAGCCTTGAAGTGGCAAATAATCTTGTATATGAAATTAAGCCTGGGCATGTTTGGGTTGGGTTGGTTTGAGCTCAATCCGAAACTGAAACAAATTTGATCGGTTTGGATAAATTCCAACTCAAACCAATCCAATCCAACTGTTGAAATCGAACCAAATCAGACCAAATGTTTGGTTGGTTTGGTTTGGATGGTCGGTTCGAACATTTGTCCAAGTTAAAAAAATTTGCCTATCCAAGGTTAAAAAAATTGTTTGCCTGTATATATAATTTTTTTTTCCTTGCGTAGTGCATATTAATAATATATATAATGTAAAATGGTAAATAGTTGGTTTTCCCAAAATCATCCTATATATCCGATAGTTACCTACAAACAACTCCATTAAAATGAAAAGTAAGGCTACAATCTAAATTTAGAGTTTACAATAAACAATTCTTCTCCTTGCATTTCTTTTCTTTTGGAATTTGGAGTTTTGGTAGAAAAGACGTAGATGGTAAACGAAGTATTTGAGAAATAATTATATTTATGTTTTTATTATTTTATTTTTTAAGCTTAAGAATATGAATTTTAAAATGAAAAAATGTATTAGCGGGTTTGGTCGG
Organism: Fraxinus americana; assembly: GCA_035079005.1. Classification (NCBI taxonomy): domain Eukaryota; kingdom Viridiplantae; phylum Streptophyta; class Magnoliopsida; order Lamiales; family Oleaceae; genus Fraxinus; species Fraxinus americana. The sequence continues at coordinate 210,623 of CM068706.1, read as the reverse complement.
ATAATTGACGGGATGGTTGCTTAAACCGCAACCAACCTAACCTGACTTCTCAATGGCTAAAATTAACCGAACCAAACCAATTGACTCGGTTTGGTTTGATCGGTTTTTCAATTTTTTTGCCCACCCCTGTATGAAATATTTTAATATATTTTGTGTACGAAGCTAAAGAAACATCATTTATGATAATTGTTGCAATGCAGTTTGCTGCGAAGATTTGTCTTTTGACTTCATTCAGAGATACTTGCTTCATTGAAATTGTTCCACAATATCAGACACCTACGCGAGGTAATATTACTCACAATGATGTTAGACCTGTTGTAGTTAAATAAATCCATATGCTGTTTACCATATAATTGCACCATGTTCCCATTGTTTTAGTGCATAGCCATTATATTTTTTTATTGTTTTCTTCTTATTATTATTTTTTTAATTGTGTTGCAGAGCTATGGTTAAGTTTTTGGTCTGAGGTGCATTACAATTCACTTTATGAAATGCAAGGTTTGTAGGACGGTCATCTAGAGTTTTGTTGACAGTCAGTTTAGAAAGATAAATAAATAAAAAGAGGGAAGCCCGAGAAGGAAGGAATTTAAAACCTTTAGAAGGAGGAAAATCAATGATTTATAACTGAATTTGTTTATTTTGCACTCACAAATGGTTTCTCCCTTGTGCAGATGCTCCCTTGCCGCACGAGCCAAGGAGGAAACATTGGTTGTTTTAAAAGGAAATAATTGTTTCATTTACACCATTTAATATGCTTCCAGAAAATATTGAGTACCAAGTTCTGCAAACATTTGATGTCTATGCCCTGGTTAAAATATCTATTCTAGTTAGTCATTTCTGCTATTGATGGAAAGACCGTAACATTTAATTCTATCCTAGTTATTACTCTTTCTTGTTTTATCTTTGACTTCTGTACTAGGATGTAATTGGTATTTGCAGTGGTTCAGTCATCGTCAACCTGTGAACGTGACCTAGAATCGATTTTATGATTTCTCAAGAAAAACGTAGTTAAGCTCCATCTGGTGGCTCTTCTAACGTTGGACATGGAAGAAACCAACAAAAACCCACCAGGCATCTGGTTCTACTAAGACCTTGATCAAACCCTGCACATTCCCCATACTACATGAATAATTCTTCATTATCAGAATAATTCTTCACAGGGTTTCACGGGTTATCTTTCTTCTTAGCACAGAAAGGGACACCGTGTGGCAGTAGTCTGCTCTGCTCTGTAATGGTAGCAAGGTTACGTTCTGACAATTGTTTGCAAAAGTTGCTGACAAAATAAGGAATATGGGAAAAATAAGGACAATTGTACACGAAAGATCAAATTTACAAGTAAAACTGGGTAGATACCTTCCGTTTCAAAACCCATTTCTAAGCTGTTTATCATTAGGAATTTGAACAGTTCTCAAACACAATATCGGGAAGTACTACATGTGAAGCCTCTATCAGTTGGCTTATTAGCTAAATGGCAATTGGGACATACAATATTCCTAGTCATTCTCATGGATTTTCATTACTGTTTTCAGTGGTGGAGCCAGCACCTGACAAGGGGATGCGGCCGCCTGTGTTGGCTCCACCTGAATTTACAGTAGCCGTCGGGATCAAGAGCCAGCCAGACTGGGAGGCTACAGCGGCGTTTCAGTTGAGAGGAAAGGGACGACCCAGGTTACTAAAAATTGCACCTTTTTTGTAAAAAAAAAGTTTTGGGCCTTTTTTGTGCTTCTTGTTGTTAAAAAAAATTAGGCCCAAAATCAAATCAATCCAGTGATTTTATGGACACAGTTGGACAGGAATTTGTGCAAATCAACCGTGAGCATAATCCCAAGGGAAAAATTCATGGTTCAGGGATTTACTTTTATGAAATCAAAAATCAGGTCCCAATGTTTAAAATTGCAAAAATGAGGTTTTTTTTTTAAATTAATTAATTATATTTCACAATTATTATATTAAATTAAATATTTAACTATAATATAATATAATTAACCCTACCCCACCAAACTCCATCTCCACCACCCCCATTGCCCCGGCGACCGTTCTCCGGCCGCACTGAATTCTGGCGACCGTTCTCCGACCGCACTGAATTCCGGCGACTGCTCCGATTTCAACAATTGTTAAGGTCACAGATATATGGAGGTGGGTCAAGGAATATTTCGAGGTCACAGATCAAAACTGATAAAAAAATTATAGGTCACAGTTAACTTCGTAGGTTACAAATCAAGAATTTTAAGGTCACATGTAATTTTTTATAGGTCACAGATTAAAATAATTCAAGAATTTTACGGGTCACAGCTCTATTTCAGCGAGTCACAGTCCCAATTTCTAGATTAAAGACACCCACTCAGGTCACAGATTGAAAAAAATCACAACTTTTACTTGTCGCAACTTTATTTCAACGAGTCACAGACACAATTCCTAGGTCACAGACACTTACCTAGGTCACAGAGACTCGCGATCGCCACCTCCACCGCCTTCGACCCGTCACAACAACACACAACCATCGCCACAACAGTTCCAACACCACCAAAACGTAAAAATAATCACCACCTCACCATTTTCATTTTCAAAAAAATCACAATGTGCAAATCACTAACAAGATTTGAGAATGAATAAAAACCCAATATCACCATAACTCAAAAACCCAAGATCTGGTAGTAGGAAGAAAAAAAAATGCAGATCCGGCAGCAGCCACAGCGTCGCGACGCTGCTGCTGCAACGTGCAGCAGCAGATCGCTGCTGCAAATCGCAGCAGCAGCGTGCGACGCTGCTGCTGCGACCAACAGCAGCAGGGGGAGGGGGGAGAAACGGCAGAGGGGGGAGGGGAGGGAGGAGGTGACGCCGGTAGGGAGGAAGCGACGGCTGGCGGAGGTGGTGGGAGGAGAGAAATGGAGGAGGCTGGCGGGTGGAGAGAGGTGTGAGGGTGGAGGTGGAGAGAAATGGATAGATCTAGGGTTTGAATTGATTTAAGGTTTTAATTTATTAAAATGATAAATTTATTAATTTATTAAAATGATGAAAACCTGAAAAATGAAAAAATAAAATGAAAACCTGTTTTTTTAAAACCTCAAACTAAAGACCGGGATTCACATAATTTCCTCTAATCTCAAACCCTTCCTCTCGTTGGCTGTCCTACAAAATGTGAGCTCAGCCCCTGAGCGATCGGACCTACCCTACGGCTGCTGTCGGCGATGGCGAGTCGCCTCCCTTCCCCTCTCCTATTGCTGCTGTGAACCTAGTGGCTGTCTGAGTCCGCCTTTACTTTTATTTTTATTTTCGTTTTTGTTTGTCTTTTAATTCAGTTTATCATTTTTAAGTTATGACTTATGTTTTACGAGTTATGATTGTGATTTGTGATTAATAATTTATGTTTTATGAGTTATAATTTGTGATTTGGAAATTTATGTTTAGGATAAATGACAAATAAATTTTAATTGAAAAATAAATTGGGGTATTTTATAAATTATGGAACGATTTTTTTCAATAGAAAAGAAAGTCTGTACCTAATTCTTCCAGTTCTAGCTAATTTTCAACCGAATGATTTTTTCAACAGAACAATTTTTAATACTATTTAATTAAATATTCATAAACAATCTCGCTATTACAGCAGTTGATTGTCGACGATCAATGGTCAATAGTTAATGTCAGCCCTAATTGACCTCCAATCCTAGATTCGCCACTGACTATTATGCAAAAACGTGATATTATGAAATGAAAGTTCAAATATATTCTGAAGTACACGAAAATTAAATCAAGTAATCTTTTAAGCCTTGTTTGATAATCATTATTTAGAAAAAAAAAAATTTGAATAGTGAGTTTTAGGAGAACGTGTAGTTAAAAAGTAGAATTTATTTTTAAGTTTACGTGCAAAATATATTATCGTGTGAATGCATTGTTGAAAATAAGTATTAAAAAAAAAAAATTTCAAATAATGGTTATCAAATGAGGGCTATTCATCCATCATCAAAATGGACACTCCTCTCACCTTAGTCTTGATCGCCCCAACCAACCCTTATATTCAGTAATAATTTTGTGACATGCATCTACGAAGAGTGGCTGACGAGGTAATTGTAATGAGTTTTGCTATTTGTACATCGGAGTTACACCCGCCACAAAAAAGGGAGGCCCACATCCAATAAAAAAATTTGTAGGCCCCCCTATTGTGAGAAGGACTGTACACCAGGTGTACATATAGCAAAACCCATTTGTAATGAACCACAATCATAATTCTTTTCGTCAATTCACAAATGAATTATCGTCAATATTTTAAATTTCCCAAAGTTTGACAAATTTATTTTCAATAAAGTTCACTAATCCAACAGATCAACTATACCTTCTTTTAGTAACTTGATGAAGTATTTCTTTACGTTTTTGCCATAAGGATGGCTCAATTGTGACAAAATCATCCATACGATTGGGTCCGTTTGATCGCAAGAATGGAATTGGGTGGAAATAAAATGAATTTCAGGGAATTGAATTTTCTAGAACTTGTTTTACTGAGAATTGTCAATTAATTATGTTTGATTGATATAATTTTTCACCTAGAAAATATTAAAATTTTGGATATTTTGGTGTTCGTTTGGTTTTGTTTTCGATGTAAATTATCCATTAAAGAGATATAATTTGTTTTCATTAAAAAAAAAAAAGGTTGCCTAGAAAAACTTTTCCCACCAAACCCATGGGAAAATTTTTTTCTCAAAAACCAGAAAATGTGGAAAACCATTAAAAGTGAAAAACTAATTCCATAGAAAATTTAGTCAATCAAACATGCAAAAATGTGGAAATGAAATTTAATTTCCATCTTCTATGAAAAATAAAGCCAAATCAAATAGAGTTTCAATAAAAAAAAAGTTCCAAAAAAGACTAACTGATCTCCTCCCACGCAAAGCTTCTCTGCTCAGCTTGTGTACTTCCACCCTTGATCGTATCAAACTTGTACGAGCTTGTCGGACCTGTCCTATAGTATTCCTCGATGACCGATTAGCCGATATGAGTTTGATAATTACTAAACTGAACTCCTTAACATTTATTATCAATACACTAAGGGCCTGTTTGGTACAGATTCTCATTTTCTACATTAAATCAATTCTCATTTTCAACCACATATTTTTCAATAAAATAATATTTTCCATCACATCAATACTTTTTTCTTCTTTTTCAACCACACATTTCCTATCATATCACTATTCAAAAATCAATTCTTCCCCCAAAAATCCCTACCAAACACACTCTAAGTGCCCGTTTGACACCCGTTTTTTCACAAAATTTTTCATTTTTCTACAGTTTCTTTTTCAAAAAAGTGGGACCCATCACCCAAATCTATCATATTCCGTCAGAAATTGTCCCTTCCCACTTGCATTAAATTGGTATTTTCCAACAATTAAAATATTTGTTCCAATAATGCCCTTTCATAGTATGAATAAGTTGAAAAGGGATGAGGGTATTTGTGGAAAATTGTAATTAATTTGTCAGGGCAAAATCGGAAATAATTCTCAACGGGAAAATGGGCATTAATTTGGAATCTGACACAAAGTTTGACTCTAAACATTTTGTCCTCCTTTACTGTTGTAGAATGAGTTTTACAACCAAAAAACGGATGCCAAACGGACGCTAATTTAAATATCCACTTCTTTTTCTTTATCGAAACTATCTTGTAAATAACTTGGTTCAATAAATAATAGTTCTCATACTTTCGCCTGGGACTTCCAAATAATCTTCATGACCTCCCATATCTTGTCTATAGATGATGAAAATGTCCAACCACAATTGCTGCTCACAAAATTGTATACATATACATGGGCAGACACAAACTTTTTAGGTTAGGAGAGCACAATCAAACTTTCAAAAAGTGACGAAAAAATTAAAGTTGAAGATATCTTATTACAGTTGTTCTCTACGTGTTCTCATATTTTGATAATATTCCATAATTACATCATTTTCAATTTTGTCATACATCTTTCTTAATATATTCAATCAAACTATCATTCAACCATTGATCTCCGATCCGATTGCGCAGACAATTTTTAATGTAATTCATCGCAGAAAATGATCTCCCTCAACTGTAGCAGTAACCACGGGAAGAACTAAAGCTAATGTCACAAACTTGTAGACTAATAAATACACTTTATGTTTATTCTTAACAACCAACTTTTGTGCAAGATCACTAATGCTGGTAGAAATCATCCAGGAGGAGATCTCCTAAAAATCATGTTGCTGTTAGTACACCTAGCCTCAAAACCTAACCTGAAATTCGAAGTTGAATTGCTCGAGAATATTTCAATTGTTTGTTACCGAAGCAAGGCTCCACTGTAAAAGCAGAATTACACCAACTTTGTGCAATTGCTAATGATATTTTAACTCCCTAAGAAAGAAACAAGTATTCGTGCTCCACTAAATTTATTTGGAAAACCATTTTTCTTCTTCAGATACTTGAATACTAATTCAAAAAAAAAAAAAAAAAAAAAAATTAATAGCCATCAGATGTTATTGACTTAAAAAACATTATGTTCTCTCACATTTCGAATTGAACATCTTCCTTTCCTTTTCAGTTTACTTCCAAGAATCCAAATAATGGCTACGTGCACAAAATGCTAACATTTAAACAAGTTTATTCCCAAAATTCCCTTCAGTAGAATCTCTATTTGCCCATAAAAGAGTACAACTCAACTATTCAGGGGCGGACCCATTAAAGGCCCAGTGGAGACAACTGCCTCCACTGGGCCCTTAATTTTCTGCCTTGAAAAAAAAAAAGTCCACCCAACTATCCAAACCCCGTCTTTTAACATTTTGAAAGAACCCCACCTTTCCCTTTCCCTTTCCCCTTCCCCCAATTCCCTTAAAGATGTGCTAGAGGTACATAATGGGCACCATAATGGTGTCCATAATGGACACATGGTGCCCCATCATTGGAGGGGGTGTTGGTGCCCATTATGTACAAGGAGAATAACCCTTCCCTTAATCCCTTCCCTTTCCAATAACCGATTTACCAAGAGATGGGGATCTTCAAGAAGCCAAGGCTTTATTGGAATACTCAGGAACAGCTCATGTGGAGATTAGTCCTGTGGCATTACTTTCCCCATTAAAAACTCTGGAACTTTTCTTTACGTTTCCAATAAACTAGTAAGGGTCTGTGCTTACTGACTAGGTGGATTTTAATTAATTTGATCTCTAATTATTTGATTGAAATTATCCTATACTAAAGGTTGTTCAATTTGATAACCAGTGCTTCAATATGATAATCACATATTGCATTTCTGTTGATGTTAAGTGCAGAAAAGTATGGAGTCCTGATAAATTGGCAACAACTGCATCCCCAGTTAAAAAGCAGTATCGATGTATATCCACGAAAAATAAAGGAAAATTGCGACGATGAAGCATAAGGGATTCAAAGCAAAAAGCGTTGGGCTTACGTTAAAGTGAACATGGATGGGATAGTAGTTGGCAGGAAGATTTGTATCCTTGATCATATGGATTATTTAAGCCTTGCACTTCAACTCGAAGACATGTTTGGTATGTTTAAAAAATCTCATGAACTTGGGATTGATTTTTCAAAATGAATAATGGATTTGAATTTTTGATTTGGGAATCAATCCATAGCCGGTCTGCATCTGTTCGAAGCTGAGTCTGAATTCTCCTTGTTTTACAAGGACAAAGATGAGCAATATTTATACGAATTCATTCTAGATTAATCTATGTAGGTAAATTATTAATTAGTATATTCTAGTTTTATTTAGCTTTGGCAAAAATTCTCCCCCTCACCCCACCCCACCCCACCATAATCCTGGGTCCACCCCTGCAACTATTGCTGAAACATGGAATGATGTGGTAGTATAAAAGACACATATACATTAGTCTTAAGGGGAAAAGAATGATTTTTCAAAATGATTACACTAGTAAATGCATCTATTCAGCTAAGAACACGAGGAGGCATGATACTATAGCAAAAGGTACAACACTCAATTGCACCACTTGGTTTGGAATCAAGACCACGTTGTCACCATGATCAAACAAGAAAAGTAGGGTACAAACATGAGCACAAAGTACAACAAAATCAACAACCTATTTTCCACCATTTTGCCCACTAATCAATTACCTCAACAGCAAGAGAAACTTCCTATTGGCCCTCGAGTTCACTGAGAATAGCGATCATATCCAATTTATGAAGCCTGCACACATGGGTTTTAATGAATTTCTGGAGCTTTTCGCTAGAGGCCCTCTGGGCTGCTGTCGTGGTATGCTCGAACCCATTCCCAACCAAATTGTTGTGGATTATTACCTCCGATCGTGGTTGTGGACGGTGAAGGAAAAACTAGGAATGATTTAGGCAAAATGAGGGATTTCGTTGAGGAAAGGTGTTTGATATTTTACTTTTCCTATTAAAAAATTCAAAATCTAGGGGGTCACGCGACCCCCTAGGCCACCCCCCCCCCCCCCCGGTCTGCCCCTGTACATATAGCTTGGGAACCCTTCGATACATTAAATTAGCTTAATTCCTCTAGTTCATATGCTTCCAGTTGGATTCATAATGGGAGCCATGTCTCTTTCTCAGCTCAGCCCAAAGCCACCACTGACTGTCCGCCTCAGGAGATGCCTAGAAATCTTGGGATGAATACCTCCTCAAAATATATTGTATTAAAGATAATAACAGAACACGTCAAGGGAATAGAAAAGAAAAATAAATAAATAAATAAAAGTGAAAAGTTACACATATTCCCACATATAGGAGTTGATGTCATTTTTTTCCCAAGAGAATGCAGGTATAAAGTTTAACTGACCGGTATAAAGTTTAACTGACCAGTATCAAATTCAGGACATGTTTACAAAAACATTGAATAGCCAAGCCACCAAAGGACTTTTGTAGTTACGAGCACATTGCCTTCTCTAACAGTTCCTGCAACTCCCCGCTCCTGTATGCCTCTGTTACAAATTCATGAAACTTTTTATTCTTCCATTCTGTCCCACAAAAAGAGACAATATTCGACAAAAATGCTATCTATACCAATTCGGTTATAATAAACAAAACCAAATACTGTTCTTCCAGAAAAGGAGAAACCATAAAAACCTAAACATTCATCTCCAAGTTACCCAAAAAGTAATTTTCTAGCTGTCCCAAGTTACCATTGTCCTCTGAACAAAGTATTTTCTGTTAAACCCCCAATCAAGAAGTCCAATCTTTTTCACATATCCAATGGTGGCATAAAATTGGGCATAAAATGTTATCACAAAAACCACTTTTGCATTCTCATTTACATCCCGATGGATCTAAATTCAAATTTTGCTTCAATGTGAAAATCTAAATCCACTTTTTGCCTCTTAAATTTTTTGTCGAAAAATACAATTTGCATTTCCTTTGCATCTCTTCATTGAAGAGATTTCCAACCACTTAGAGATCTAAATTAGTAATATTAAATCTAGGACTTAATTGTACAATTGCTATGGGAATGCAAAATAATAATAATATGCAGACAATAAAAATAAAATAAAAAATTAGGCATTTTACATTAATCTTTAATGATGTCCCAACTTCATTTTCTTCAACATCAGCTTTTTCATTATCATTAAAAATTAGAGGGTGTTTGACACCCATTTTTTGGAGAATGGAATTTTTGGAATAGTGATTGATGGGAAAATGTGTGGTGGAAAAGTTTTAGAGTTGTGTGTAATATTATTTTATTGAGAGAATGTATGGTTGAAATGAAGAAAGAAAAAAATGAGAATGAGTTGAGAATGGGTGTCAAACAGCGACAACCCAACACCTTCAAGAGTATCGGATGAGTATCCGACAATATCCCACATTTTTAATTCCCCATTTGAATAGATATTTAATACCATTATCTATTTCGAATAATAAAAATATATTTTTCAACTATTAACACGATTTTATATGTATTAAAAAATTTAATACTATTATGTATTTTCAATTAAAAAAAACTCTAGTTGTTTATTTCTAAATATTTATTTTCAATAAGTTGTTGATAATAATAATATTTATCTATTAAGCAATTTTTTTTAAAATCTACAGCCAATAATAATGAGTTTTAAGAGAATTCAAAAACATCAAACTATTCTTCATGTGTCCTAATACACTCAATACATATCGAAAACAATTAAAAAGTATAAAATAATAAAAGAATACATATCCAATATGTATCGAAAATTTTAAAAATATAAAAATGATAAAATCATTAAAAAACATGGATCATGTACGTATCAAAGTACGTATCATATAGCATCCAAACTTGGATATGTATCGAATATGAGTAAGTAAAGAGTTTACAAGTATTCGTGCTTTTAGTGGAAGAGTTTCCTTCACTCTAACTCAATTTGACTTAATTAACCATTTCCTTATCTTTATCCACCATTGAGTATTTGAATAGGTATCAGTGTTAACAACGATCTGTTGTTGAATCAACATGTAAGGTGTACCATTGTAATTTCCGAACTGAGAAACATGTGCAACCATCTTAAACCTAATGAGTTGTCAGTGTAAATTATTAATGAAAATAGACAAATGAAATCTATGATGCACCGACACGGACACCTATGTCCAACAAGATACGTGTCGGATATGTTGACACGCGATTTTTAAAAAAAAGTAAAAACACGACATGTTATTGACACGTTGATTAAATTCTTAAAAATTCTTCATTTATATAATATAAATTTAGTTTTATACTTATTATTAATTTTTCTTATTGAAATCTTTTAAACATGAATACCTATTTGTTACTTGCTAATAACTTTAAATTAACAATATATAATATTTCTAATATAAAAAAAAAATGATTACGGTAGAGTATCCGAGAAGTGTCGGTTTCGACACGTGTCCGACACGAATACGCTACCATAATAGAAGTGTCCGTGCTACAGAGAATGAAATTAAAGAACAAATAAAGTTCCTGCAACACTTCAATATACTCCCTACAAAAACAGAGCTAATATCTTTCAGTACCACCAGAACACAAATGCCATAATCATTGTCAGATAATGTATTACTTACCTACAGTAATGTCACATCCACCAAAGAACTCGCCATCAATGTACAATTGTGGAAATGTTGGCCAATTGGAGTACTCCTTCAATCCCTGACGTAATATTTCATTTTCTAGAATATTTATCGCTTCAAAAGGCACATTCAAGGATTTCAGTATCTGCACAACAGAGTTTGAAAATCCGCACTGTGGGAATTCCTTTGTTCCCTTCATGAAGAGAACTACTTTTTGTGATGTAACAACTTTATCCAAGGTAGTCTTCAGCTCAGGATTTAGAGCTGAATCATTATTGAACAAAAAAGGCAGCCAGATGTAAGATATCTCATGTCAATGGACAAAGTTCACAAGTGCAGAAAACAAATCAATGGAAGTAGAAGAAAATAAAAAAGACAAGCAAGAAAAATTTAATTATACAGATTGACTACATGCTACCACGCCACCATTTCATTATTTTCTTTGATACTCATGAGATTTCAATTTCTTGTTAACTGTAATTCTGAGTAGATCGTCACGAAGAACAGATGTGATGCATACACAAAGTAATGAGAAGACAGAAACAAATAGGTTTTAAAATTATTTTGCTGTTACCTAGCTTACCTTTATGAATTCTAATGTTGGATCCATGTCTTAAATTAATCAAAATAAGTCATCCTTGCATTAAATGTGTTTTTGTGAGTTTCTCTTCAATGAAAGATACAGTCATTGTTCAGCACATGATTTTAGTTGTTCACAAATGTACCACACTTAGGATTTTGGTCAACGCAGAACTTAATCGAAATTGACTTACCCCATGTAAAAGGAATCACATACACTTGGGCTTTTGATATTCAGAAAACAGTCATCAACTTCACAATTTAAGTGTTGGATTGAGTTTCCAAATGAAGTTATTTGATATTCACTACTGAGGCTAGAACATATAGAACAAGGTAAAACCTGATTATTCTTTGCCAAGTGAAAATGATTGCTCTGCAGGTTATACTACAATAATTAACTTCTTATTGAAATCAATCTGATTGAGCAGTACTAAATTCGGAGCCCTGTAGGATAAAGTTTAAGTGGAAACATTTTGAAGAAATCTTAATTAGATACCTACAGGTAAGTGTCTATCATTTTGCCCAATATATTGCTTTCACAGAAAAGATGGCAATGGTGAATACATTTTTGCATCCTAAGAATTACATGGGTGCATATAACAGTTATTTTCCCCAATATAAATGCTATATGAGTTGCACTTTGAAGTATATCCTAAGTAATACGGCACTACCTTTTGCTCTTAATATTTTTCTTTGACACTAAATTTTTAACTGGTCAACTTTTTTGTCAAAAAAAATTTGTCTCCTGCCAAAAATTTTATTCAATATGCCCATTCAGTTGTACAAAATGACCATATTACTTTTTATTAAAATGTCCTCTAGAAGATCTAGGCAAAGTTGAAAACACTAGAGCGTCTAAATGGATTAAAAACTCTCGTCAATTCTGCCTAGTTTGACAAGAATTTGAAGATGGTTGAAAATTCATGCAAAAAGTAATAAAGAGTGTGTCTAAACCATCTAGGCAGTCCCACTAACTTTGAATAGTTTGATGAGAATGCCTAAATGATTCAAAATCCGTGCAATAAGGGGGAGAGTATGGTAATACATTTAGAGAGGGGGTAAATTTGTCAATTTTTTAAAAAGGGGCCTTATTTATAAACCCAGAATTAGTGGAAAAACTTCATGTTCTCACTCTAAAGACTAAAAATCGGGAAATCTCGTCTTGTTCTATACTTACCACAAAATTCAAAACAAGCATGCACTCTTCATACAGTTTACACCATAGCCATCTGTTAGTGTACTACAACTAGTTATGTGCATTATGCCATGTGAGTTGACCTTTCCAAGATAAAAAAAAAGCTTCATGGAAAGACAGATCAGTTGCAACAGGGTAAGACCACCATCACTCTGAGCAAGTGCGTATTTAAATTAATAGAAAGATGCAAGGTAATTGCAATTACAGAATAGGAGTAGAAGGCCACAGAGTACCTGCCAACAAATTGTTGAATTGAGATTTTACAGAGTTAGGGCGAGGCAGCTTGCAGAAAATCGTGACATCAATGGGGCACATAGATGTGGATCATGTAGTCAAGTAGCAGTGATATTTATAGCAGAGAGATACCTCAAATCCAAATCTTAAACCAAATAAATCCATAAGTTGAAGATCTGATTTTATTTATATATTATTTAGCCTATGCTACTAAGTTAACAAGTAGATGCTATCAACCTGATTAAGCCCCCGTTTGAGCCACATTATTTTTTCATTCTCATTCTTCTACTCATTTTCAACCACACATTCTTTAATAAAATAATATTTTCCATCACTCCTTCTTTTTCAACCACATATTTCCCATCACATCACTTCAAAAAAATGCATTCTCACATTTTAATGTGCACCAAACGGGCCCCAAAAGAATAATCCTAAGCCCTTACATGTTATTTTTTACATCTTTATTCTATTTGACCCTTAAAATGACCCGCAAGTAGTAGGCCATAGGTGGCTCGCAGAACACCCCAATCTTAGAATCCAAATGCTGGTTTTGAGCTTTAGATCGATCAAATTACTCATCTGAGGGCATGTTGGAACGAGGGTCCATCTTAAAAGGTTAAGATTGTTAAGAAGAGTATTACAAGCCCTGATAATGTTGGATTTACCCTTAACATATGCAAATTCTCAAAACCAAAAGAAAACTGAATCTATCAAAAATATTGAAGAAGACTAGTTACCAGAGAAGCATCGAATGGGGCTTATCTTTCGTCCCGATGTAATAGCAAGGTTATTGTACAAGTAGGGGAAGGGATTATTATTTGTGTTGGTGAAAGATATGGTGCGGTGGTGACGTTGCAGCAGAGCCACAGTCACGGGCACGGGATTGGCCAACGACTGCGAGAAAGCCCTTGACGAGAACGGCAGGGGCAATGCTAGCAATTGCGAACTGAAAGCCATCGGAACCAACGTATGGTTTCAGTGTGTTCCAGCGAACCCCAAAAATACACTCTACTTTTGTGGGGACTTCCAAAATATGCCCTTATGGAAGAGGCGAAGGGCGTCTTTGATCCACAGCCATTTTTTTTCTCTTTTTTTTTCTCTTTTTTTTTTTTTCTTTTTTTCATTTCAATCACACGTTCTATCAATAAAATAATATTATATATAAACTCAAAAATTCTCCTTACTTTTTAACCACACATTCTTCCATCAATTACTATTCAAAATCAAATTCTTGCATAAAATGGATGTCAAACAAGGGCCGAGTCTCGCAGGTGTTTGGTGGGAATTAAAGGGAATTAAAATTTGATTTTTAATAAATTGTGATAGAAGTTTTTAAAATGTATTGTTGAAAAGTTGTGAGACCCTTGAAATATATGGTTAATATTGATTGTTTAACTTTGACTTAAATTAAAATCTGATTTTAATCCAAAACAAACAAGGTCTAAGAATGCATTTTGAAATAGTAGATTGATGGAAAATGTGTGGTTAAAAAAATTTTGGATTTGTGTGTAATATTATTTTATTGAAGAATGTATGATTGAAAATAAAATAGAGAAAAATATATTTTGAAAATAATGAATAAAGGCTAAGTCCTACTTTTATAATTTTCTTATCAAAATAGTTCTTCTTTAAAACATATTGATATTATTACGAAAAGATGAATTTAAATGACAACATATGGTATGATAGATCGAATCAAATGAGCCCAAACAAGCACTCGTGCTCATATTGGTTTCTTCAAGTGGTTATACATGGATTTGATATTGAAAATGAGCTCATTTATGGGATTATAGTACGCCTAAAAATAAATTCGAAGAAAAATAATTTTGCCAAACAAACTCTAAAAAAATAGACATTGTGCACCACGTAAATATTTGGAAATTACACTGACACAAATTTTTAAATATTACTATTCAAAAAACAGGTTTAAGATTTGATTATCAAAAATTAGGTGATAATTCCACATTAATATTAGTAGATAACATTATAAATTAAATTATATACTCATCCCTATCCCCACCTACTCCACAAACCCTACTTCATTTTCCTGCAAAATATCCCTCCACTCACTTCATTTTCCGACGCCTCTTCACCCGCTCATTTTTTGACGACTCTACATGGCACGCAGCGATGCCCATGTGCCCAACGACAAGCGCAACAGGCGACCCTAGTGCTGCTACAATTAGTGAAAAGTGGGTGACATTGCCATTGCGCATGGAGCAGCAACGACAGCGGGGCCACTACACACAAACTGTAGTGTCTTATGGAACGCTGCTGCTTCATGCAAATGTCGCTGCACGCACGAAGCAACGGCGACATGGTGATGTGGTATTGGTGTTTGGTGTGGTGGTGAATGGGTCTTTGTTGGTGTTGGTTGTGATGTTTGGCGATGCGCTGATCTGTGCCACAACGACATTTTCAGATTATCGATGTGCGGCATTGATCTGAGCGCCGCTCTCAGCAATGCTGAGATCACCGCTCTAATGATGCTCATCTTAGTTTTGCAGATGGTTTTGGTGTGCTTTCTTCTTCCTCCAATCTGTTGTTTAGACGACTTCCGTTCTCTATTCTCTGGTGGATTTGAGGTGGTGGCATTATCGAGTTTGGGTTTTTTTTTTGGGTAGTAGTTGTGGTGTGATGGAGATGGAGATGGAGATAGAGGTTGTGATTGTTGGTGGTGGTGGCGGTGGTAGTGTTGACAATGATGGTGTAGGCGATGGTGGCTGCGGTAGTGTGGGCGGTGATGGCGTAGGTTGTGGTGGTCCAGGAGGTGGTGTTGGGGTTGGGTTTGATCGGATTGGGGTTGTATAAAGAGGGTCACAAAATTATTTAGGTGATTGTGATCAATAAATAATATGTAACAAAATAGATAATTTGTGTTCAAAGAAGAATACGTGACCTATTAGTTTAGTAAATTGTGGTCGATAAAGAAATTGTAACTTATAAAATTTATGATTGAAAAATAATACATGACCAATTTGTAGATGTCACAAGTTTTCCTTGTTACAAGTTATAATTCAGGCGTCAAGTTCAATGTACACTTGTTACAAGTCACAGGTCATTATGTACATGTCACAGATCAAATAAAATTAATCACATATCAATGATTTATATTATCAAGTCACAGGTCATAAGTAATATTTTATAAGTTACAGATCAATGTTAATATGTCATAGATCAATGTCAAATAGGTCATATATCAATAATAACTGATCATAGATCAGATGTCATATGTCTTTGTGCACATCATGATAATAGGTTACAGTTCACAAGTTACAGGTCTCAAGTCATTTTACATAGGTAACAGAATAATATCTAGATATCACAGATCAAAGAGAATTGGGTATAGGCCATTGGATCAATATCACATGTAACATATCAATGTCCAAATGTCATAGATCCAATAGAACTAGTCACAGACCATTGAATCAATATCACAGGTAACAGTTTACATTCAATTTAGATTACAGCACCAAAATTTTATAGATTTACATTGGATCTAATCCATCCACAATCACCATCTCCACCACCGCCTACACAACCACCATCGTCATCACCACCTACCAACAATCACCCACAGAAAACCACCCACCCACATATCAGAAAACCACCCACAAAAAGGAAAACCACCAACAATCTCTGGTCGCGCTCACCAAGTCCACCTCCAGATCGACCTCCCAATCCACCACCAACTCCACTTTCCAGTCCACTACTACCACTGCTATTAAAGAGGGGCAGAGAGAGAAGACGATAGGAAGAGAAAGAGGCAAAGAGAGAAGAGGATAGGGGGAGAGAGAGAGAGAAGGAATCGGAGTGGGTCGAAATGTTAGGATGGATATTTATTAGACATATAATATATTATTTTATATATAATATTTATTAATTGTCACCTGAATTTTGAATTTTTAAATATTTTTCTTAAAATTGAATTTGAGTATAGTTAAAGCCTGAGTCATATATTCTTCCTCATAAATATTGCCGTCTTTTAAATTGGGCTTTCTTAGCAGACATTTTAGCCTCATCAAGTGAACTATAAATTTGTGACTATCAATTTATGCCCCCGTTTGGCCTCCATTATCCCAAAAAATTATTCTCCTCTATTTTATTTTCAACTACATAATCTTCCATAAAATAATATTACACGTAAATCAAAAACTTTTCTCTCTTTTTCAACCATACATTCTCCAAAAAAATATTATTCCAAAAATTATAATTTGAAATATATGCAACAGAACTAGACTAGATACATTGATTTATATTCCATTAAACTGAATAGGGTGTAGAATAACAAGATATACTGATGAATGATAAAGTAAAAAATAGGAATATGGCAAAAATAATAATTGGATTTTTCAGAATACATCCGTGGGAAAATGTTGTACAAGCTGCTAATTTAATTGATACTCTGGGAGCATAGAAGCCGCGTCCAACTATTTTTCAGATTTCATCCTCCTCTTCCACTGCAACCCTACTCCAACTTGGGCCTCTTAGGGAGAATAACTTCGTCCGATCGAGACTATTTCCTCTGAAGCCCGTTATTTTTGACGAAACCATAGGCATCACAAAAACAGAAGATGCATGCATTGATTCTTCTCCCAAACCCAGTGATAATGAACAAGCAGCCTGCACAGAAACCAAAATTGCCCAAATTTCATATTTCCAAGTTACTATTCGGTAGATAAAACTAACAAGAAGTTAGCAAACAGAACCTTTGCCTTGACCATCAAGTTTGCAGCCTTAATCCGCATCACTCGTGCAAGTGATCTCATATCTTTAGTTTGTGAATCGTCAGCAGGCATGACAAGCCTGTATTATTGCACACCAATTCCAAAAGAGGGACAATCACATATGAACAAAATTATATATCCCATGGTATAAATACAAATAATTAAGGGGCAGGGGAAGGGGAAGGGTAAGCTGTTATATTTTTATATTTTGTTTGAACTGGGTGAAGCTGTTATTTTTAGAAAAGACATTATCTGTTACATAACTTACAATAAGATAAAAGATGTGATTATATAGTCAAATTGTATGAATTAGATTTTTGTTTAGTGAAAATCATTTTTCACCCTAACCAATACATGATTACATGTTCATTGTATCATACCTGTCCATGTCATTCGGAAGACTTGAAGGAATAGAAACCGGTGCTGTATCCTTGATTTCCCCTCCTAAAAGGATTTTCCAATTTATTTCCCATATTTTCTCTACGCACAAGAAGAATGCAAAAGGAACTCTAACACACATACCTTTTGATTCATCTGGTGCCAACAAAGAAATGCCTATAAATACTGAAATCATTCCCAGTATGAACATTGTAGTTCGTAACGCGTCAAACACCTGCTCAAATAGCATTCAACAGTTCAGCATATTATTATCAACTCAATGCCAAAAAAAGTCACAGGTAACACCGCGTGTGGGAAGTGAAGTAACATTCACAGTTGGACATCAATGGAGAATTAAGGATGCCAATTTTATACCACTCACAGCAATGCACCAAAAAGACATTCTCGAGCAAAGATTGTATCTATATTGGTTCTTTAAGACACCACACAGAGCATTTTCTTGACAAAGTAGGAATCTCTTTTTTGAACAATATAAAAGAATCAAAATTATCCCATCCATCCTGTAGGGCATAAAGTTAAGGATAAACGTTTGACCTATGGAAGGACTAAGTTGAACAGCACTCGGAGAAATAAGCCCACCAAATTAAGTTGAAAACTAAAACTTATATTACACCAAACTTATAGGTCTAGCAATCAACAAAAACAAATTGTTACCCTTGGAAGGAATAAACAATAGACACCCTACACCTATTGTCAACCGGAAACTATAGGTCAGCAAATCAGATAAAATTCATTGGCAGAGTTGCCCAGAAATTGCAAAACCAGGTGTGTAATTCAAGAAAGGGAGAAACAGGAGGGAGCACCTGATATTCCTGGAAATATACAAATCCTGTACAAATGGAGAAAAATGTCCATGCAATCTGAAACATGGGAACAATAAGCATTGCATCAAACAGAGATAGTCCTTCATTCAACCTTGCCATCTGTAGACATGTTACCAAACAATATCAGCATTTCACATAATTCAATATCCTGTTTAAAATTTAAACTTCTCCCATCACTAGACAGCGAAGAATTAGATATATGCCATCATCATTACCCAAAATCCAGCTGTACTAAGAAATGGTAGAAGCATGGAGTAAGTGAACAAGCTGTGCAACTGATACCCACTTGAAAAGGACAATCTTAATAAGTTTGAGCTGCAAGAGTGAAAATGGAGGAGTGTCATAAACTAATATGCTCCAAACATATTTACAACAAAGAGAATACAAAACAATATGTACTACTTACAGAGACTTTGCAAACAATACTGAACATGATCCCACAGCGCCTGAAACAATAGCATAAGATAACGGAAGAAGCATGTGCCAGTAGGGCTGAATTTCATTTCCGGGTATAGTGAACAGAAATTCTCCTCTCCTGCATTTTCCAATATGATTGAAATGAGGAGAATATTGGGCCAAGAAAAAAGCATGGAGAAGTTAGTAAAACGATTCACTCAGCTCCCTTTCTTGGAACATTACCAAAGTTATACCTCACCTATACACTGAGTGATGCAAGCCAACAACCAAAACCAAAATTAAACAATAAATCAGGAAAGTACTGTTGCCATACTTCTCTGCCAATTGCTCGGGGGTGTAAACTGTGAAGAAGGAAGGATAGACAAACTTATCAATTGCCCAAAAAATGGTACAGTTTTAATTTAAAGCTGATACAGTATCTATTAAAGGTAACCTAAAGCTGGGGCCATAAGCCCAAGGACTGACATGATATTTTTAAGGAAGAAGAATCAGATTATGCATGTGGCACTTACTTGTACAAATGTTTGATAAGCAGTTCACAGCATGTTTGGCAAATAAGCTCATGGCCCCAAAAAATGTATGGTTAAAAAGCGTGTGGGAGTGGGTCCCACACAAATAAGCCAAATAAGTAGCAAAGGAGCCACAAATGGTTGTGGGCCAATGGCTTATAAGCCATGAGCTTGTTTGCCAAACATGCTCTAAATAGTGATACAGGCTTTTACATCAACAAGAGTCCGCTTCTTTAGATTGGTTAGACTCATTCAAAAATTAATACAGGCAACCCAACCTTTTCCAGTTCAACAAGGTTTATAAATATTTTAAATAACCAGATAACAATAGGAGACAAGATGTCATTAGAAAATTTTCAATCATAAATATCTCCCAAAAATAATAATAATAATAAAGATTCATAGTCAAGATCTGGACGACAAATTAAAAGCTTGTTTGGCATAGATAATTTTCAAGTGAAAAATAATTATTTTGGAGAATGTGTGGTTGAAAAGTGGGGAAAATTGTGGGTCCAATAGAATTTGCAGTCGAAAATGATTTTGGAAAAATCTGTGCAAAGCAAGCCTTAACTAGCATAATTCCCGAAGAGAAACAAACATGGAATCATTTCTCTCTCTCTCTCTGAGGAGAGGGCGGATGGAGGTTGTACTTATGCTAATCAAGAAAGAGAAGAAAGCCTCGTAAGCTTGGACCTCATTTTATCACGTTCATTTGTTTCTACTCATGAGTATTGAGGTTTTGATCAATTTCTGGGAGACTAACATGTTAAGAGATGTCATTGTGACAGAAGATTTGCTCTGTTATTGTAGCCAGAACTTTACATGAATATTTCCAACAATGGCAATACAAACATTTAGGAGCTTGTCAGGCTACCATCTTTCCATACATGTTTTATCTTACAATGATTTTTATTCATATTTCCTCATACTCAAGATTATGTTGCAAATGACATTAATCTCGGTAAATATGGGTACCAACCTACCACGCATTTGGTAAGCTTAATGTCAATGCAAAACACTCCCGATCGATAAGTTGTGTAATTTTCTCTAGGTAATCGACAAGTTCATTATGAGCTTTTCAAGGCATGAGATTCAACTGATCATATGGTACGTCAATTAGACATCATAAAATAAAGCATTTTGTAATGAAGTTCCAAATCAACCATCAAAAGTCAATTATCTTTTGCACATTGCTATTTTGAGAAAATATTTAGAAAGTAATGTATGGAATAATTGGCGCTCTGAGAAAGTTAAACCACAAAGCCCATGTGACATACCAGGTGATTGGTGGTTCCCGAAAGCAACAAGGAAGATGTTTCCAAGAACAACAAAGGCTGTGGCCACAAGCACTCTGTAAAAGAACCAAGAGCCATCATGATATGACTAGTCTAGAAAGTTAAGAAAAACATGATGGACTGAAAAATTAAGAAACGTGCTATTTGATTATTCTAGAGAAATGCAGGAATTTAAGAATTTAGAAATGGACTGATGAACATACTTAACAGTCACAGTTTTATTTAACACGAAGTAGGCAAAGGCGATGTTTGACAGAAATTGAATAGATCCCAGAGCTGCAAGAAGGGACTGCACAAAGAAATTGAGATACCAAAGTGAAAAGAAAATTAAAAGAAAGAAAACAAAAAATGGATGAACATAAAACAAAGGTTCCTGAAAACAAAAAGTATATAGTCCAGCAGAGCATCTACTGCCCATTAAGATGAACAAATATCAGCCAAAATTATTGATGCAAAAAGCACTTTATCTACGTCATACTGACCTGAGCAGCATATCCAAAGGAAATGAAATTTAGACAATTTCCAATAATGAAAAAGAGAATGCCTGCATGCAAAAGCATTGCAATTTTGGGTATGATTAAAGATTTTGATGAAAACTATTGAAAGAAAAGAAGCAACATGCAACTGAAGTTACCAATTCTCCAAGTCTGGAAGTAAAATATGGGCTTCATAATAGTCTTTTCATTCGTCCCATCATTGCCAAGCATTGAATGCCTCTCTCTCTGCAAATTATTCACTCATAAAGGCAGGCAATAAAGAGAACCATGAACATTTGCAACAGGCAAAAGGGGTGATCTTTTTTCTTGCTTTGCATATTTTCTGCTTGTGTACAAGTTGGAAGTAGGAAGCAACCGAGCAAGGGAAAACCGACATAATAATGGTGCCCAGCAATTAGTAGTACAGTTTTAAAAGTCATTTATAAGCTCATGAGGATCCAGCATTCCAACCCAGAATCAGATGGTGTTAAGTGGAATAAGATGATATTTATATAAGAATATTAAAGAGCCGAGCTTGATCATTTCAAGCCCATTTTTTGCCCTAATAAAGTATAGATAGATAGACTACAGTGTAACACAATGGCAAAAAACATTTGAGTGCGCAAAAGCAGCAACACGCGTTCACTGTAAAGCTCTTCCGGAGAAAGTAGAAGAATTTAAGACACTTGTCTGCAATCAATTTTGAGATAAAACTGGAAAGCCTAATGTACCTCGTCATGACCCAATTTAAGAAGGTTTGTTCCAAAATTGATGGCAATGCTGCCGAAGAAGTTAATGAAGGCTCCAATAATCCACTCGCCCATAGATAAATGATGTCGCCGAAGACAAATTAAATTGGAAATTGATGGTTCTACTCAACTGCATCCATGAATGATGTGGTGGAGTCCACTTCAGATAAACATGGCATCCAATATAAAAGACAATGTAGTTTACCAGCTTCAAGACTGGAACTAGTTCATCAAAAATTGCAGCAGTAGGAGGGTTGGGGAGTAGATGGATGGCAAGGTGAAGACCGCAGATCAATCTACTACCAATGAAAATCTATCAAAGCAAAGAAACATGCTACGGGAGAGGCAAGGTATGTTTCCTACACAAACAAATAAAGAAAATAAGGAAAATAAAAAAATTTACATAAAAAACTCACATGTTCTGTGTAGAAAAATAACCAAAGCCATAGGCTGCCGATCTCACGGGACAATGATAATGGCACTCGTTATTGAGAGGTCATTTAGTTGGGAAAGAACGAGGTAGTCATGAGCCAGCTCAAAATTAGATTGAAACGAAAAAAGATAATCAACATGATAAATCGATAATAATTACGAAAAGAGGAGAATCTGAGAAGCTTCAGCATCTGGGTTTTAAAGCACAAGGAATCTCTCTCGATCCAATCGTGGTTGCAAGAAATCCATATTGTAATCCGGCAATGGCATAGCATCGAGATAAAACAATGCCGAAAGTCCTTTATATGTTGAAAGATATCGACAAAATGGAATTTTGAAAGTGAAATTCCCTAAATCGGGAATCAGAGGAAAAAAATTGATAATGATAATAAAGAAAGACGGCAGGATAAATCACTAAATCGGATCGGCTTGTTGCACCGGCTTCTCTGACTTGATTTTTCTCTGAAGGCTGCCTTCAGTCCAGTAGCCTTCCACCGACTCAACGGATGGAGAGAAGCGCGCAAACAGAGCCGGCGATTAGATAAATAAACAAATTAGAGCGTGGGTGACAAAACCTTACCGTGAAAGTCCGACGTTAATAAAATCGAAGAACCCTCAGTTGGACATACAATCGAATGGTCGGAATATTAAGGAATCAAATAATCAAGCTTCTAATAATAGTGATTGGTGTCAGTCAGATGTAATTACCCCCAAAATCGAGGAGGAGGAGGAGGAGAATTATTTTGGGGAAGTGCTACATGTACATAATTTTGTACATAATGGTGTCCATAATTACACGTGGTACTGGATCCAACCTTTAATTCAAATCTCATACTTTCACATCAACAGTCAGATCTTGTCCGCATCACATTATGTACACCATTATGTAGCCAAATTATGTACACTTAGACTTTTCCTATTTGCAATTTGTTGGAACTCGTTTGAAAGTACAAAAACTATAGGACGATGCTACATTACCAGAAGGATTTTGCCAGATCCTTACCAGATACTCACATGGAGTTTTAATAATATAAAATTATCTCCTGTTAAAATACTATTTTGCCCTTAATGAAATATTTTGCAGGTTAAGTCCTATATCTTTTATTTCTTTTTTATTTGTAACCACAATTATTATCGTATACGATGTTCTTTTAATTTTTCTATTTGTTCTAAATAATTCCTATATTCTACTAGCTTTTCGTAAGCTATAGGTTGATTTTTTCTAGTTATATATCTGAAAACAATTCCTTCTGAAATTTCTTCTTTTATATTTTCGTATTTAGTTATAAAATTTTCAACTCTTTTTATTTCTTTACTAGTTTCTACAGAGTTAAATTCTATATTATGTCTACAAACATAATTTATATCAAAATATATTTCTTTAAGTTTTTCTTGTCCAACAGGAAGTATATCTTCAGATTTTTTAACAATACTTAGTAAAAATGAAATATATTTTTCATCTAAATATAATTTAAGACAATCATCATTGGACGTGGATGCTTGTGAAGTGTTCATAAAGATTAATAATTAAAACATATAAAGCATGTAAATAACTTACAGTAATCGATGGAAATAAATCAGGCTTTCCCTCCAGCATGTTCTTATAGTAGCTTTGCATGTATTTAATCATTCTTTTGAATCAGATGAACATTTAAGATTTTTTTGAAATCATTTGGGTCCACAACTGCTTCCGCAAAAGGCTTTTCAATTAATGTTGCATTTCTCACTCTAGAGAACTAGCAGCAACACAGACGCTATCTCACAGTATCCAGAGTCTCTGTTTTCACCTCTATTCAAACTCTTTTCAGAACAAGTTCTTACTTAGAACAAGATTTTAAAAGATAATTCACACACAAGGTGCTACAATTTTGTTAGAAAACTGTCATTTTCCCCTAAAACATTCATCAAAGATGGGTACTTTGGCATAGCTAACATCCATTCAAAAACAATGTTTTGAAAATCTTTTAAAATCTCTATTTGTACTGCCGAGAAATCATGAGAAACTTAACGAAATCCTTTCAAGGAAACTTTGTTAAACCATAAAAACTTCATCTTTATATTCATAAGATTGAAATAATACATGTTGGCTTACTATATTTACATACATTTGGTACTCACCTTATGAAGTTTAGAACTCCATAAGTGATTACCTTATTACAAGCTTTCCTATATTCAAGACTTGCTAAATATCTTTCTGAATACAAGTAGTGTAAACAGATATAGTATTTCTTTCTAAGATAGAGAATTAGAGGTTTCTCGGATCTGCTCTCTTCTTGGACTTCTCCTCCTTATATAGAGGTTTGATTTGGAATCTTATCTTCACAGCTGTCCTCCATTATTTCTTGTTTGCCATCTTCTTTTGTTTGGTAGCAAGAGCTGTCCACCTTCTGAGCTGGTAAGTAGGTGAAGAGTTATTATCGTACCTACTTTTCTTATCTTCAACAGCAACTTTGTGTTATTTTCTTCAGTAGCTGGTAGAAGTCATTATCTCAACTACTATCTTTTGTCTTTGAGTGACCACAATTTTTTCTTTAATAAAGAGACTTTATTAAAGTAGTGATAAAGGGTCACTGTCTCGGTTCCATTATTTTTCCATTCTTGATTCAAAGAATTCTGCTGGGAATTCATCACTATTGAGTGATACTTGGCTCATATCTTCTACAACACAATGTTCACAATGATGATCACTGTAATTCCATAATAATTTTCATAATTCTTTTTCCATTTTTTCTGATCCACAGACTTGATTGGAAATTATCTTGGATAATAAATGATCAAGATAACATATATCTTCTTCTTTTGTCTCCTTCCTTGCATTAGAATAGATTATATGTTCTTCAGATGGATAAACCCATATTTTTTCTTTCTCAGTAATTATCTGAGTTATGTGTTCAAATATTTCCTTATATCCTTTAGCTCTTCTATATGGTATCGTATTAATAATATCTTGATAACCATTTTTAACAACCTTTTGATTGGTTGGTAAAAAATATTGATTTGTAAGCCCCAATTTTATAACATGAAATGCTGGCTGCATATATTGAAGATCTGGATCCCATTCCATTGTTGCCGAATAGAATCTGATGTATATATTTGTAATTTTGACAATTTCAGTATATCTTTTTACTGCCTTCTTGACGTCAGCTGGAAGTTGGGCTATCTCCTTGAGATCTTTGCTAGGATATATACAGAGTATATTTCTTAGTTCAAAGCAATTTCTTACCCAGTTGGCTGGTGCTTTTGGATAAAAGTTTATCTTGTTGTACCTTCCGTAGTGGAGAGTCTTCATCCACTTTCCAACTTCTAAATACCAATCAGATAAAATATTGAAAACAACAATAAAGAAAATAATTTCTTCATAGTTATCTTTTTTGGATATTTTTGTCATATGGCATATCTTGACAATTTCTTTTGGATCAATCTTTTCAATATTTAGCTCAGGTAAGATATGACTCTGTGAAGAGTTACCTTTGCCATTTTTGTATCTTGTATATCTTTACTACTAGTAATAGGTTCTAGTTTTCCCTGTGAAGGGGTTCCTATTACTTTCTCTTTTTTCTCTTTATCCTCGAGTAGAGCGCTAGTATTCACAAGTCTCTGTGAAGGGATACTAGACTTGGTACAAGTATCTTCTGCCACAATGGCTATATTCATTTGGTCTTGAAGACTATCTTGGATATTTTGAATCTGAGTTTCCAAATAGGAAACTTTTATCTCAAGTATCTGGACTTTCGTCCTTAATTGTTCTAGCTCCATCCCTGCTAAGATAATCAGGAAGAAAGTTAGTTTTTCCTTTTATATGTTCAATATCAAATTTGAAGTAAGAAAACCAAATTTGAATTCTGATAATATATTTATTAGCTATAGATGGATCAACATTATTTTTTTAAAAATGCTTTAACTTGAGTATTATCAGTTCTTATTAAGAACTTTTTTGGTAGTAGATAATCATCATATTTCTGTACTCCTCGCTTCACAGCAATGAGTTCTTTTCTGTTCATCTCATACCTTCTTTCAACTTCTTTGTATGTTCCTGATGTATACCCTGCAAGTATTTCGGGACAAGAACAATTCTTTTCACATTTATATTCTTTATAATTCTTTTTAACCTTTAATACTGCACCCCAATAGTTATCTGATGCATCAGTTTTAAGGATAAAAAAATCTTCTTCTTGTGGGATTGTAAGTTTAGGCAAAACTCTTAATTCCTTTTTTACTTTTCTTATATTTTCGCAGTCTTGTTCTTCCCAAGATCATATTACATTTTTTCTCAATTTTGGAAGAAAATAATTTTTTAATTTTGCACAATTTTCAATAAATCCTTCAGCATAATTTAATATACCTAGGAAGCTTTGTAAATGTTTCTTATCTCTGATTTTTTCAGGAAATTCTTGAAATTTTTCACCAATATGGGATTGCAATTGCAATTCTCCTTCTTTAATGAATAATCCTAAAAATTTTATCTCTGTTTTGGCTATTTCTGCTTTCTTTTGAGAAAGTGTGATACCATGTTTTTTCATAATATAACAAAATTTCTCAAGGTGTTCAATATGCTCATCTATATTATTTGAATGAATCAATAAATCATCAACATAAGCAATACAGAAGTGAGTAATTGGCTTAATTACCTCATCCATCCTTCTTTGAAATATCTGTGGTGCATTTTTCAACCCAAATGGCATTACATTCCATTCATATTGACCTAAAGGACTGGGAGTACTAAATGCAGTTAATGGTTTACTTTCTTCTGTAAGCATGATTTGCCAAAATCATGACTTACAATCAAATTTTGAAAAAAATTTCTTATTTTGTATTTGTTTAATAAGGGTATCCTTATTAGGCAAGTAATATCCATCAAATTTAGTAACTTCATTTAACTTCTTATAATTTATTACCATTCTGGCTTTTCCTCTTTTTATCTCACTATGTTTTCTTACCATAAAAGCTAGACTACTATGTGAACTTTTATTAGGTCTAATTAATTTAGATTCTAGTAATTCTTTTATTTAATTCTTGAATTCCTTTTGATCACCAACACTATATCTCATTGGTTTGACTTTGATTATAGTGTTTGGATTGATTAATTCTATTTTTGCCTTTACTTTGTCTGTATTCCATTTTTCTAATGGATTTTCAGAATAAGTTTCAGAGATTTCTTTTTTCAATTTTTCTAGCTTATTTTATGTTGTCATTTTTAAAACTGTAACTGGTTTAATTTTTTCTGTATTCCAACATCCACCACGTTGGGTTGAGGAACTCTGATGACTAATTTGTGTATGTGCTATACTAACTGTTTTAGTTATCTTAGGTGCAAATATCTTATGTGCACAAGGAGTTGTGAACATATATCTATCTACATATTGTGTAAATGGTGCATATTTTAGTAGGAAATTTTGTCCTAATAAAATATCGCATCCAATTATAGATGACATGTATATTGTATCAATAAATACTTCTCTAAAGGATATTAGAAAAGGTACTTGTGTAGCATATTTGCTATATATTACTTTGTTTCCTCCTGCTGTTGTGGCAGTAACGATCTTTTTTTAATTATATTTCCAGTATTCGTTTGGTAGTACATTTGGCAAACACAAACTTATTGTACTTCCTGTATCTAGATAAACATGAAATTTAATCCTGCAATAATTTTCTATATCGAGTATAATTTCAATATATGGGCTCATGGGATTAGTATTAATTATTCTTTTCATGATAACAATGTTTTCATATTTTCATCTATTCTTGATATGATGATTGGATTATCATCAACTGTTATTTTTAAATATCCTTGGCAGATTTTATAAGGACTAAATCTTTCAAGGAAGGTCATTCCTAATAGTATAGGTGAACGTTTAATTCCATATGATTTATCTTTATATAGAATTATTTCTTTATTATGTTCTTTCTGATCCTCTCCTATAAATATAAGAGGGAAATTAACATATTTTTTTATTTCAAGATTATTTTCCAAATAATCTTTGAAAGTATATGGTTCTGGTAATTCAAAATCTAGTAAATGACTAACAAATTTAGCATTTACATGACTTTTTTCTGCTCTAGTATCTATAAGGACAAGAAGATTTTTCTTGTATCCTTCTTGATTAACATATATCTTGTCTTAATATAATATTGTGAATTTGTTGGTTCAGCAATACTAAGCTTTTTAACTTGGCTTATCTTAGGGTCTTGTCTGGAGGGAAATCTTGCAATAAGATTATCTCCTTCTATACTGACACTATTTCTCCTTATTAATCTTCCTTTAGAATTGATTTCTCTTACTTGTTTGTGAAAATCAAGCATTATTTGTTGAGGTATTGTCACTTCATGTTCTTGGTATTTTCGAGGGAGTATATATTGAGCTAATTCCTCAAAATCTTTATGTATGATAATGTTATCAGTTATTTTTCTTAAATTGTTGTGGTGGCTAGTACTAAAAGCAAATATTGATTTTATGCTTATACTAATAGCCTTACTTTTTCTTAACATTTTCAAATTTCAAATTTTATAATATAGATTGAAACTTTGATCAATATTTTCATCAATCAGTGAAACCGCATAATTTGGTTTTACTGTAAATATTATCTTTTGATAGACTAGATTTCCTACAACAGTTCCTAATAGAGTATCTACAGGATCTTGTAAGATTCTGTTGTCCATACAATATATTTCTATTGGTATATTCATACCTTCTCTAAAGAATCCTTTTACCATAATTTGGATTCCTCCCATCTCAATACATTTTAACTTGCTTCTTACATTTTCTGGGATTTTGGATAACTTTTGTCTTACCCATTCTTTTGTAATTATAGGAATTCTTGCTTTTTCTACTGTATCTTCTATATTGATAGATATTTCTTTGTAATTCATACTTACAATTGTTTTATTTACTTTTGGTAGTATTCCTAAGAATTCTTGATGGAATACATCTTTTTTTTGTAAATCTAATATTTTCTTTGTTGTTCCTTTGTATTTTTTAGCATCAAAGGTAATTTCTTGATTTATACCTTCTACTGAATCTTCAATTTCCTCAATTGTTTCTACTTCTACTTCTTGATCTATTTGTTGTATCTCTTGATTCATATATACTATCTCCTCAGAATCTTCTTCTGAAGATGATGTATCTAATTCATAAATACTACTGCATTTACTACTTAAATCTTCAAAATTCTCAATTGGTTCTATATCACTAACATTTTGAAATTCTTCATATATTTTAAGGGTTTTTACATTTTACTTGTCTTTCCTTTTAGGACATTGAGGAGCTATGTGTCCTTCTTCATTACAGATAAAACATCTATATTTCTTGATATATTTAGGCTTGGGCTTCTTAGTCCAGTCTTTTCTTTTAAAATATTTTTTATGAGGTTTAAAAAATCTTTTCTTAAACTTTTTATAGTTTTTAAAATTTCTTTTATATTTCTTATATGGTTTATATTTCCTTTTATGACAACCAAATTGTTCAATTTGTCCTATATTTTTGTAGCAACACAGAGAGTTTCTTCTCATTTTATATGCTTTCTTATTTTCTAAAACTTCTCTACACCATATTCCTATCATTCTTTTCGTAAATTCAATCCTACATCCTAAACTATCTTTATTAACTCCATCTTTTTCTCCAAAAGGTAATAATTTTTCATATTCTTTTAGTAATTTTATTCCCCATGGAAATGGTAATTTTGTAAAATAAGATCTTAATATAGGTTTGTTTTCTTGATAATTTCCTTGATTAATATATAATATATTTCTTCAAATTTGCATGTGTATCTTTCGAGTTCACACATATCACATATCTTTAAATTTTCCACAGCTATCATTTCTTCATTATATTGTTCTTGTTTTCTAGTTTTTTCATCTATTGTGAATCTATTTCCTAAGAATTCTGTTCTTAGGGCTCTTTCTAGTCTTTTTAATATTTCTTGTATATTTTGTTCATTCAAAGCATTTCTGTTATCTATTATTTCAATTGTATTCTCTCCATATTTTATGCTTCTTTTTATATTTTCTGGTAGCTTTCTCCACCAGTCAGATACAATTCCTCTGAAGGTATGTTCTATAAATCCAAAGGCTGTATATGTCTCCCATTTATTAAACTGTATAGCTAAGTCTGTACTTTTTATCCATGTTTCAATAGCTTTATTTTTATCTATACAATCTAGATCCAACCATATTCCTGTTGTATGGATCGGTTCATTATAAGATTTCATTGGGTTTATTTCTTTAATGGATTGTTTTCTTATATTTCCAGTGTATCTTTTCTATGTTTTTCTATATTGGTTAATACCATCCTTATTTGGTATTGGTATACCATAATGATAATCTTCATACTCTTCATCACTACTGAATTCTGTTTTTATATTTTGACTAGATGATGGATTAGTGTTCATTTTTGTATTTTCCATTTTTTCAGTTAATTCTTCTAATTTTTTTTATATTATTCATATTCTTCACCAGTAGATTCTAAGAATTTTTGTTCTAATTCTTCTACTTCCGTTATCATATATTGTTTTATTTCATGATTTTTTTATTTATCTTTTCCTATTATTCTAAAATCTTGAGGTGGATTGATTATAATCCTATCTTTTCCTTCAAGTTTTTTTTTTTATCTAATATAGCATTTCCTATTTGTATATTATATTCCAGATTTTCCAATCTTTTATGTACATCCTCAAAACTTTCATTTGTAGTATTTTTAGGTAAGTAAGGATAACTAGGTTTTTTATATTTTTCAACTTTTCTCAAAAATTTTTCAATTATGTTTTCTTCATCAACTATGTTTATCATGACTTTAGATTCATAATATATTTCAGGCTCATACATTTCTTTACAATAAAATTCAATTTCTTCTTTTTCAAATTCTATCATTATTTTTTGATATAAATATTCATCTCTTATGCATCCTAATATTAATTTATCTAATATTTGTTTTCTTATTTTTATTGGTAATTTTTTAACTATCATTAATATTAATATTTTTAATCTCCTGGGAATGGGATCTGAAAATATATAACTTAAACCATATTTTTCTCTTAATATATAGTACTAATTATTTTTAATAATTTCAATTTCCATGATCTAACATGGCTCTGATACCAATTTTACCGGAATGCGCAGAGTCAGCGGAATAAATTTTACACTCATAATTTTTCAGGGTCAATTTGGAGTTTTTATATTCTTATAGTGGCTCCTAGTTGCAAATTATATGTAAAGGGTATTTTAGGAAATTTTTGTTTCTGTAACTATTCTGTAAATGAATAGTTCTGTAAGTCTATCTTTTCCCAAAACTATAATAGGGCTACATAACATTACTTTAAAAACTCAGATGACGTCGCCGTCCTTGATAGTTGAGAACTTGTTTCACCCATTATTATCCATTAAATTATAATTTAATTTAATTTTTTCTTTTCATCAAATTTACTTTTATCAATAAAATGATATTGTAAATTCAAAAAATCTTCGTTTTTAATAACACATTTTTCAAAAAAATTATTATTCCCTCCATTATAATTTTGAATAATAGAGGCCAAACAAGAACTAAACGCCGATCTCCTTTTTCTTCTTTTTCTCTTTTTCTTCCTTTTCTTTGTCAATTTCTACTACGAATAGGAATAAATTATGCGCATATTCTTCTTTTTCTTTTA
This sequence comes from Fraxinus americana, assembly GCA_035079005.1. Lineage (NCBI taxonomy): Eukaryota > Viridiplantae > Streptophyta > Magnoliopsida > Lamiales > Oleaceae > Fraxinus > Fraxinus americana. The sequence goes on along the minus strand of CM068706.1, from coordinate 178,147 downwards.
TTTTGAACGATAAAACAAAATGTGACCCTTTTGGCATTTGCTACGTAATTCGTGGATTAATTATTTGAATAGTTACTGAACTTTGCCAAGTGTTACTACTTCATAACTGAACTTTAAAATGTATCTCAATGATCATTGAACTATGCATCGTGTTACTCATTCATCACTCAAATGGAAAAATCCGTTAGGTTTAATAAACGATTTCGATTTAAGTGATGGATGGATAACACAGTGCATAATTTAGTAATCACTAAGATATTTTTCAGTTCAGTTATGAAATAGTAATACTTGACAAAATTCAGTGACCATTGAGAAACAATTCTAAGTTCGGTTAATTAGTAATAACAATTTATTTTTTTCCTCAAATCGACATTTGTAAAAGAAGAAACTCAAGAAAATAAAGAGGAAAAAAAGAAGAAAATCAAATCGACATTAATTACCCTAATACTAATTTGAACATTTCTGTACTTTTATGTAATTTTTCTCCGTCAATTTCTTTTAGTATTCATACTATCTCCCTTTCAATCTTTTCTATACGAAGTTCGAGATACGTTGAATTGATACTAGTTGATAAAAAAATCAAACTTACTTTTAGGTAGTTGTCGATGAAGAGGGTATGCTAGTCGAGGATTTAATGACTTCGCAAAGCATTTAGAGCCAATTTAATATCATATATCTTCAATTTAGGTAGCAAAACTTTCAGTTGAAGACTAATGTCATCCATTTATTTCAAAATTGATACCAACAAAAGTTATATTTTTATTCGATTTATATGTCTCTGATTTTTTCGTTTCCTCTTCTTTTTTTTTTTTCCCTTCATTTTCTTTGTTTTCTTCTTTCATAAAGGTTAATTTGAAGGACTTAATATTTGAATTTAAAAATATATCTCAATGGTCACTGAAATTCGCCAAGTACTACTACTTAATAACTGAACTTAAAGATACATTTCAATGGTCACTGACTATGCACCGTGTTACTCATCCATCACTCAAGTAGATGCAGTTTATTTAACCTAACGGATTTTTCCATTTGAGTGTGTAACATGGTGCATAGTTCAGTGACTACCGTGTTACATTTTTAAGTTCAAATATTAAGCAGTAACATTTGGCGAAATTCGGTGACCATTAAGATACATTTTAAGTTCAGTTATTAAGTAATAACATTTGACAAAGTTCAGTAACTATTCAAGTAATTAACCCCGTAATTTGTAGAAGATGCAATTGTAACCAACTTGTGTATTTCGGTACAAGACAATGCAATATGCATAAGTAAAAAATAAAAAAATGATTTATTAGTTAGAATTTACTTTTCTGGTGGAAGAATGATTTAATAGTACTCTTCTTCTTTGATGTAAACTAAATTATTTTAACAAAATTAGAAAATTAAAATTTTGTCTTCAACCTTTTTATTTTACAATCATGCTCCATGCACATCATTTTTGACATTGTGCTACATGATAACACAACATTGGGCAGTTTAAAAAAAAAAAAAAAAAATACTTTTTCGCCCCCAACTTCTTAAACTCCAATGGGATGTAACCAATGAAGCCAACCAAACAATGTACACTTAGCATTATTCTTTATTTTATTGCATTTTTACAGGGTCGACCCTGAGAACTTTGAGGTCATATATGACTAATTAATATGAAATCCTTAAACATAATTTGCCTAGTTAACATGAAGTCCTTAAATATAATTTTTTTTTACAAGAATAATAATACTTAAGAAAAGGGACAGAAAATATGTCACAGGAGCATGTTGAGACCACTTGTCAATGGTTAAAAAGAACCTTTTATTAAATATCGATTTTTACTGTAATGATATGATCACTATACCAGTTTTCCTCTTTGGCTCAACTACTTACATGATCAAAATCCCAATAGGAAGCCTATGACAACTATATTTAAGGTATGTCTTTAGCACAATTTTTCCAAACTCCAAAGACTAGTCAATCCAATGTTGGAAGAATTATCTTTTTTCTGTTATTTTAATATGTTTTGGCAGTTTCAATTTACCACTCGTTGATCCTCAGTAATTCTAGCGGTGTTATTTTAAAGTTTTATACAAGCTCATCATATACAATTAAGGCTGGTGAGGATGGAGAATATTATAAAGGAAAGGCAAAAATGAAAATCTATTTAAGTTCCTTAATAGTGCACAAACACATTCATTTTTACTCAACTCAAGATTTAATAGGTGACGCTAGCATTCAATAAATAAAAAACCAGAGTAATAAAACAAAAAAATGTAACTAAGATTCTAACTTGGTGCTCTTTAGACAATATACATTTTATTGAATATAAAGCATTAGAGATTCCACCAAATAACAAGTAAAAAAGATAGTTTAACACAAAAATGTAAAAAATTAGAAGACAAGGATGATAGGTTCCACCAAATAACAAGTGCAAAAATCAATGTCAAGTAGTCCTTAATCCCATTGCAAAACTCTCTTACTCCGTCAATGCATTTTAAATTAACCAATCAATCATACCTCCATCCACCCACTTAAATGCCTTATGCTCACTTCATAACCATTTGGACTAGTTGTGGGTTATTTTCAAGAAGCCATCTCGTTCTTTTTCCCTTTGTTCAATACCAATTAGCATGCTAATATGTTTAGCACTAGCAGAAACCTATAATTTATGTAATTTAGAAAAACAAAAATGAGCAATTTTTTGGGAAAATTTATTATTTTTAAATGGATTGACCGCATAAATTCAAATACCCAAATAAAAAACACGAGGAATATCTATTTGAATTTGTTGATGGAATCTAAGCAAACTATTGAAGAAAGTGGAAAAGTAACAAAACTTCTCTTTATTTTCTTCTTTGACCATCTCTTTTCTTCCTTCTTGGCATCCTCTGGAGGCGACAACCAGGGGCGGACCCAGCACCCGGAGAGCCGGGGTAGCCGCCCGTGCTGGATTCGTCGGGAAAAAAAATTAATTAAGAAAATATGAAAATAATATTATATATATGTTATTGTAGAAATGTTACTGAAATGGCTCGCAGGTCAATTGGAGGAGCAGCTCCTTCCACGTTCAATTCCCAGGTTCGACTCTTTTCAACAACATTTTCCTTTTAAACATTTAAACATGTAAATAATAACTAAATATTAATTCATAATTATACCAATGTTCAACAACAAGAAGTGTAGCTTACATGGTAGAAGGGCCATCTTGTGCATTAGAGGTATGGGGTTCAATTCTTCAATTCTATGCTTTTTTACTTTTTTTTTGTTTAATTTTTCATTACAATAAATAATAACTAAATAATTATATATTATAGTTTCCGTTTTCGAAATAATTTCTTTAAAAAATTTATTGACTTAAATTATTACTCTATGATATATATACTTTTATTATTCGATTTTATTAATTTATTTTATAAAATTTAAATTTGGACAATCTAAAGTATTGTCATTTATTTTTTTAAAAGTTCGAAAAACACTTTTTCTTTTGGGGTCAAAAACAGTTTTAGTTTTAAAAATCATTGTTTTCAAAATTTTACATAACTTTCGCCTAAACTCGGAGCTTGTCTTTACCATTTAATTATATTCTATGTATAAACTATTTTATTTGAGTTCGTTAAAAACTTGAAACTTGATCGTACATATACAAAAGAAAACTGTATTTTTTATTATTATTTTAGGTTGTATTTGATTATATTTTCAAATGTATATGAGTTTTTTACGTTTTAATGCATTTATATATTGATTAAATTTTTTTAACATTATTTAATTAAATATTAATAAAAAATCTTATTATTATGGTTATCAACGACCGCCCTAGCTGACTTGATATCTTGGATCCGCCACTGGCGGCAACAGTCTCTTCCTTCTTGGGATCCTCCGGTGGTGGCGATAGTCGGCGAAACTAGAGAGTATAAATCAACGCTTCTCTTCCTCTATCTATTTCTAGCTAAAACCTTGGGTTTGTGAGGGTACTTTTAAAATTAGCTTGGTTAAACCTTCTAATTTCTACTTTGAATTTTTCAATAATTGCAGACTTCCACAATAACCTTTTGAATGCTAAAGGACAAATATGCCCTTAAGGGTTATACAATTACAAAATATTATTTTGTTTAAAAGACAATGCTACCATTTTAGTTAATAGGTAAAAACAAAACACTTCCCACTTAAAATTTTAAAATTAACTAATTTTTCTTATCTATTTATTTCAACATAGATAAAAACACTCTCATTTCCCATCTGATTCAATCTCAAAATCTTAGAAATTTATCAAATACTGAACAAGAAAATACTTTTTTATATTTATCACTTCAAATCGGTAAATATATTTACATATATTTAATTTCTTTTCGTTAAATTAGTATATATTTTTAATCGATAAATCTTATTTTAAAATAAATTAATGTGTAGATAATTTTTTTTAATAGATCTATAATTTTTAAGCATGAACAAGAAAAAAATCATTTGCATGTATATTTTTTAAAATGAGATTCATGGCAATGTATTATTCTGACCAGCTTTAACAGTCGCCCAACTTTTTTTTGTTTTGAATAAAATTCTGTTGTCCAGTGGTTGGGCCGATTTTTTTGACTATTTTTTTTCTTATAATTAAAAATTCTGTTTCGTCATGCAAATATGGTTGTAATCCAGTTTTTTACTTTGGTGATTTAGAATTAGATGAAAAAGATCGATGTGTATGAAAATGGACGAGTGATATACGATGTTGTATTCCAATTTTCGTAACGAGTACATCATATGCGAAAATGTATCGTGATTCATCTCAGTATGATGTAGAATTGAGATTTCTACAAAGAGCATTCATCTATTTTGATTCCACATATGAATGTTATTTCTGAAACTGAAGCGAATTATCTATTTGAATTGAACAAAATGCACATGTTACGGGTTAAAGGACAGAATGGACACGTGGCGTCATATCACGACGGTGGGACCAGCTTAATTCGATCAGGGTATAATTCTCTAGCTTCAGTTGTGGGTTCCGAGGCCCTTGCTACTAATCCGAGGCCCTCGCTACTACTCCGAGGCCCCTCCTTCTAACGTCCGAGGCCCATCAAAGGTCCACTTGTGAGGATTCGGCCATGATGAAAATCTCTAGCAAATGATTGATGTGACTTTTGTGTAAAGCTTACTTATGTCTTGTCTCGTCAATGTCAGAGCATTTAATGTTAGTACAGCTAGGAGAGTCAACTTGATTGCTAGGATTTGATGCCTTGGCCGAGGAGATGAGGCCACGTGTAAGTTTATCCAAATGTCATAATTTGAGTTGTAACACTATAAATACCCCAACCATGTAACAAGAAGAGGACTAATGCAAAAATTAGAGAAAAAACTGAATATTTTGGAGCTATATTTCTCTCATTCCAACACCCCTTTTTCAGCATTTTTCTACAACAAACATTGTCATTTATCGATTGGTTTCTTATACAATCGTAGTTCTTTTATGCCGGTGGCCTGAACGGAAACGTCTCGTGCCTTATAGCCACTCCCACGCTCATTTTCTGGAGTCCTCATGACCGTCGATCGGCATTAGCGTGTTGGATTAAGCTTACGCGTGCACGAGTGGGCCCGGCATCTGTTGGCAACATTTTTTGGGGTCAACAGATTGGCGCCGTCTGTGGGAAACCACACTATAACCACGAGCAACCCCGTGGAAAAAGCTTTCTGAAATATTTTGGGCATCCTCCTTTGAAAAAGGATTTATTCTTCAAAGAAGAGTAAGAGGAAGCCCCCGAAGTTCAAGTTTATTCAAGTCTCAAGAGACATGAGTTCAGAAGAAGAGGCTCCCCCCAGACGAACTAGAGAAGCTGACAATGAGGCCCCTGCGGTCCGACGCCGACCCCACCACCATCACAGGTGAGGTGGTAGGAGGTTGGCGGCCCAGCTTACTAGGGAAATGGCAACCATGGCAGCCAATATGAGGAGCATTACTAATCAAAACATGGCGATGCAAGAACTGTTGAGGCAAATGCAAGACTAGGGAGGTCCCCCACCTCTCTCCTTTGTTCCACAAGGGCCATATCAACCTGACGAAGTTCAGAGTCAAAGAGCTTACTCCTCCAGACAGTATAGGGGAGGAAGCCCAGTAGAAAGGGAAGTTGGAGTCGATATTTCCTCCAATTATGCTTCCGGCCGACCTTCCGAGGCCCCGTTCAACATGGAGGATAATTTCCCTCCCGAATATGAGCCAGCACCGAGGCCCAGAGGTCTGCCAGTGTGTTTGATAGGCTTAGCCCGATAGGTCAGAGGCGAAGACAAAGGAATGCAGCCCACGCTTCTAGGAATAGGCCACAGCCCCCACCTCCTGAGGTTCGGCAGCCGGAGGAAAGGCAAGAACGTGCCCCCCGTGCTATGCCACTCCGAAATGAACGCCTTAGGAGGGATGAGGAGGCTCGCAACCAAGCAGGACCCTCCACGCAACAGCCCAGGTATGAAGCTGAGGCTAATTATGATTCGGATGGTCCCCAGAGATCCTGTGATTTAGATGATGACGATGACAATTTGCCATTCTCAAGGGAGTTAAGGAATGCCCAGGTCCCAAATCATTATACTATGCCCAAAATACCCAAATATGATGGGAGAGGCGACCCAGAGAAACACTTGAATAGCTACAAAACACACATGAGCCTGAGATGCGCCACTCCAGCTGTTAAATGCAGAGCTTTTCATTTGACTCTAAGCGGAGCTGCTGAAATTTGGTATAGTAGGTTACCTCCTGGGAGCATTCGAAGTTGGCCAGAATTCAAAACTACTTTTTTGAAAAGATTTGCAGTAAGTAAAGAAGGCGAGGCCCCAATCCAACGCCTCCAAGACATGAGACAACAGCCAGAAGAAACTTTGAAGAGCTTTCTGTCCCGTTTTACAGACGAAATGACTTGCTGTGTTCAAGTCACTGATCGCGAGGCTCTATCCGCCCTTAGGGGAGGCCTCAACATGAACACTCTGTTTTGGAGAGATGTGCAGAATCAAGATCCCCCAACTTATGATGCTTTGTTGGAGATGATGCGACGTGAAATCATCAACGAGGAACTGATAGAACATCGAAACAGGGCAAGTAGGGGTCTACAACCCCAACAAAGGCAACGTGGTAGAGGTCCAACCTCCCACCTGATGGATCAGCAGTGGGGTCAATCCAATGTGGAAGCTGCCCAAGGCTCAGGGCAGGCACTTGCCGCAGCCACATTGAATGCTGTGCCAACTTTGGCCTACGAGGACGTACCGATTACGGGTACTCCTGAAAACCCACGAACGCAACAGGCCCCCCATAGAGGACGAGCACGGGGAAGGAATTCGAATCAAGGCAGTGGCAACTCCCAAGGATATTGCACTTATCACCATTCCTACAGCCACGCCACTGCTGACTGTAGAGACATAGCCTTGCATCCCAGAAATTTGGATTCTAGAAGTAACAATCGGAACAACTCAAGACCGAGGAGCAGGCCCCCGCAGAGGCAAGATTCACGATCTAGGCGAGGCGAGGCCCCTTCCCATCACAGGGAAGCATCTCCTCGTGGAAGAGAAAGAGAAAGGAATAGAAACCCAAATGAACAGCAACGAAGGGACCATCGAGATAGACCTGATGATGTTCCTGTTCACGAGATTGACACTATATTTGGGGGTCCTTATGTTGGTGGGAGCACCAGAAACTCTCAAAGGAACTATGTGCGAGAGGCAAGGGCTCCTCCATTGACTAGCTACATTGTGGGCAGCAGTTCGCGAAGGAGCCAGTCGCCTCCGATTATGTTTACACATGAAGATTCCGAAGGTATTCATTACCCTCACTGTGATGCTTTGGTAGTAAGAGCTGTGGTAGCCAGGAACGGACTGAGGCGAATGTTGGTAGACAATGGCAGTTCTGTGAACATCCTATTCGGATCTACTTTTGACAAAATGATCCTGGACCATGAGTTAACCCCCACCAACACTCCCTTATATGGTTTCACGGGGGACAGTATCGTCCCAAGGGGCAAAATTACCCTAGCCGTAGAAATGGGAGCTCCACCCCTAACAGCCACATGTTTTATGGAATTTTTGATAGTGGATAGCAGGTCAGCCTATCATGGGGTATTGGGGAGGCCCGCATTGAAGGATTTGGGAGCTATCACCTCCATTCATCACCTATGCATGAAGTTTCAAACTGATAGGGGGGTGGCAACGGTCAAAGGAGACCAAAGAGGGGCAAGGGAATGCTACCTTAATTCTGTGAGGAAGGCTGAGCCTAGGGATATGCACATGGTGGTGGGCACCAGTAGCCTCGGATTACCAGCACTTGATGAACTCGATCCATGAATAACCGAGACTGATTCCCAGGCAGCCCCCATGGAAGAGTTAGAAAGCTTTCCTATCGATTCAAAGGAACCAACCAAGTTGCTACAGGTTGGAAGAAGTTTAGCCCCAAGATTCAAAGGGGAGCTTAAAGAATTTTTGTGCAAGAATCACGATGTCTTTGCTTGGAGGCATGAGGATATGGTAGGCATTGACCCTGGTGTCAGTTGCCATCACCTACAAATTGATCCCAAAGTTGCCCCGCACAGACAGAAGAGGCGAGCCCTTAACCCAGAGAGGTATGAGGCCTTGAAAGAGGAAGTGCAGAAGCTTGTTAACAATGGCTTTATAAGGGAGGCCCTCTACCCAAAATGGATATCCAATCCGGTACTGGTGAAAAAGCACAATGGGAAGTGGAGGGTATGCATTGATTTTTCTGATCTCAATAAGGCATGTCCAAAAGACAGCTTCCCACTTCCCAGAATTGATCAGTTGGTGGACTCCACTGCTGGACACGAGTCCCTGAGTTTCATGGATGCCTACTCCGGTTACAATCAAATTCCCATGTACTCAGGCGATGAGGAACACACCTCGTTCATAACGGACCGAGGCCTTTATTGCTACAGAATGATGCCTTTTGGATTAAAGAATGCTGGAGCAACTTACCAGAGGTTAGTAAACAAGATGTTTGCTAATTTGCTTGGGAAAACTATGGAGGTCTATGTAGATGATATGCTTGTTAAGAGTCTGAAAGTGGATGATCACATATCCCACCTCCATAAAGCCTTTGAAGTTCTGCGAAAGTACCGAATGAAATTGAATCCCCTAAAATGTGCATTTGGGGTAGCGTCAGGCAAGTTCTTGGGGTACATGGTCAATCAACGTGGCATCGAAGCAAATCCAGAAAAGATCCAAGCGTTAATTGAGATGAAATCCCCCCAGAAACCAAAAGAAGTGCAAAGTTTGACGGGTCGTGTGGCTGCTTTGAGCCGCTTTATATCGAAATCCACTGATAAGTGCCTCCCATTCTTCAGAATACTAAAGGGAGGACAGAAGTTTCAGTGGACTGAGGAGTGTGAAGAGGCTTTCCAGGGGCTCAAAAGGCACCTAGGGCAGGCCCCCCTCCTATCAAAACCTAAACTTGGCGAGGTGCTACAACTTTACTTAGCAGTTTCCCTCGAGGCTATAAGTGTAGTACTAGTGAGAGAGGAGAATTCAACTCAGCTGCCTGTTTATTATATCAGCAAGGCTTTGATACCCCCTGAGACGCGATACCCAGACATGGAAAAATTAGCCTTGGCATTGATCATCGCTTCTCGAAAATTAAGGCCTTATTTTCAGGCTCACACCATTCATGTACTAACAAACTTTCCACTCAGACAAGTTTTACAAAAGCCAGACGCCTCGGGTAGACTACTGAAGTGGGCAGTGGAGTTGAGCGAATTTGAAATCCTCTTCAAAGCCAGAACTGCTGTCAAAGGGCAAGCTTTAGCAGATTTTGTGGCAGAATTTACCAACGCTCCTGAAGTCGGCCAGGAGGCGGAGCCTTCCGAGCCCCCAACATGGAATCTGTTCATAGACGGTTCGGCAGGGGAAACAGGCTCAGGCGCTGGCGTAGTTCTTATAAGTCCTGAAGGTCATATGTTGAATAGTGCAGTACGGTTCGGCTTCAAGGTCACCAACAATGCTACAGAATATGAGGCCCTCCTCGCTGGCCTCAGGCTAGCCAAGGAAATGCAAGTAAAGAGGCTTCACATCAGCAGCGATTCCCAGCTTATAGTGGGACAGGTAAACGGCAACTTCGTGGCAAGGGACAAAGCCATGGCCTCATATCTCAAATTGGTAATGAGCCTACTCCCTTCCTTTGAGAAATTTGAATTAAGTCAGATACCACGCCTTGAAAACGCGCACGCTGATGCCTTATCTAAGCTTGCTAGCAGCAAAGATTCTGAATTACTGGCAGTGGTCCCAATTGAACACCTCCTCAGGCCGTCCACCTCCGCAGAGGTGGTGATGTGGGTAGAAGGTAGCCCAACTTGGATGCAACCTCTCATATCTTACCTCAAAGATCATTCCTTACCTGATAATAAGGAAGATGCGTATAAAATACGTAGAAGGTCTGCCCATTTCCTGTTAGTGGACGATGTTCTGTATAAACGCGGATTCTCTGCACCTCTCCTTCGGTGCGTAGGAGAAGAAGAAGCTGATTATGTACTTAGGGAAATTCATGAGGGCATTTGTGGCAATCACTCCGGAGGATTAGCCTTAGCCAATAAAGCATTGAGGCAGGGATATTACTGGCCTACAATGAAAAAAGATGCTCTCCAATTTGTTCGCAAATGTGACAAGTGCCAACGTTTTTCCAACGTGCAGAGGCAACCCTCTCAGGAGCTTACTACAGTAACCAGCCCATGGCCCTTTAGCAAGTGGGGTGTGGACCTCATTGGCCCATTACCTAGGGGCAGAGGAGGCGCCAGTTTCGCCATAGTAGCTATCGATTATTTCACGAAATGGGTAGAAGCTGAGCCTTTGGCAAAGATTACTGAGGCCAATACTTCCAAATTTCTGTGGAAGAACATCATTTGTCGCTTCGGCATCCCTCACTCGATTGTCTCTGATAATGGCAAACAATTTGACAACCGGAAGGTCCGGGACCTCTGTGAAGAACTTGGAATCAGAAAGCACTTCTCTACGCCTCATCACCCCCAGGCCAATGGCCAAGTGGAGGCTGTCAACAAGACCATCAAACACACCCTGAAAAAGAAGCTTGATACAGCTAAGGGAGCTTGGGTAGATGAATTACCCCAGGTGCTATGGGCGATACGAACGACGAGTAGAACACCTACAGGGGAAACCCCTTTCTCCATGACTTATGGCGCTGAAGCGATGAGCCCAGTGGAGGTAGGATTACCCTCACCCAGAAGATTAAGCTTCAATGAGATATCCAATGAGGAACTTCGAAGGTGTGAGCTTGATTTCCTTGAAGAAAAGAGGGATGATTCCCAACTGAGGCTTGCAACCTACCAGAGGAAGATGAGTCGATACTACAACTCAAGGATGAAAAGGAGGTCCTTCCGCATAAACGACTTAGTCCTTCGCAGGGTTTTCCTATCCTCGAAGGAGCCGGGGGTGGGCACCCTAGGACCCAACTGGGAAGGACCCTACCAAATTGAAAAGGAAATTCGGCCTGGCACTTACTGGATAAAAGACATGGATGGCAGAATTCAACCTCACCCGTGGAATGTTGAGCATCTGAGAATGTATTATCAATGAATGTAATCATTAGCTGGATGTTGCTCTCCAGCCTTTATAAATAAATAAGTTTTCTCCAGTCTTCGTCAACTATCATAAGCGTGGACGCTTCGGAGGAGAGGATGGAACCTTAAAAGAGGGCCACCTCGTTCGAACTCTTAAGCGTACATCACAAGCCTCCCTTTGGTGAAGCTGAACACCAAAGGGAGAAGCCTCCGCTTGGATGAACCATACACCAGGCTGGGAAGCGTGGGCGCTTCGGAGGAGAGGATGGAACCTTAAAAGAGGGCCACCTCGTTCGAACTCTTAAGCGTACATCACAAGCCTCCCTTTGGTGAAGCTGAACACCAAAGGGAGAAACCTCCGCTTGGATGAACCATCCACCGGCTGGGAAGCGTGGGCGCTTCGGAGGAGAGGATGGAACCTTAAAAGAGGGCCACCTCATTCAAACTCTTAAGCGTACATCACAAGCCTCCCTTTGGTGAAGCTGAACACCAAAGGGAGAAGCCTCCGCTTGGATGAACCATCCACCAGGCTGGGAAGCGTGGGCGCTTCGGAGGAGAGGATGGAACCTTAAAAGAGGGCCACCTCGTTCGAACTCTTAAGCGTACATCACAAGCCTCCCTTTGGTGAAGCTGAACACCAAAGGGAGAAGCCTCCGCTTGGATGAACCATCCACCAGGCTGGGAAGCGTGGGCGCTTCGGAGGAGAGGATGGAACCTTAAAAGAGGGCCACCTCGTTTGAACTCTCAAGCGTACATCACAAGCCTCCCTTTGGTGAAGCTGAACGCCAAAGGGAGAAGCTTCCGCTTGGATGAACCATCCACCAGGCTGGGAAGCGTGGGCGCTTCGGAGGAGAGGATGGAACCTTAAAAGAGGGCCACCTCGTTCGAACTCTTAAGCGTACATCACAAGCCTCCCTTTGGTGAAGCTGAACGCCAAAAGGAGAAGCCTCTGCTTGGATGAACCATCCACCAAGCAAGAGGGCAAAAACAATTTCATCACTTGGGAACGCGGGATCACGAATTGAGTTAAGGTAGTTTCAGAATGATAACCTGGGAAAGCAGTTGTCAAGAGTTTTATAAAGGAGCTTCAGTTAAGTTACCTCAGATTTGTTAAGTTTGCTTGGTTGCCTTGCTGAATGGTTTGCTCAGTTATCCCATTCTAGTTAATTATTTAAGTATGGCAAGGCCTTGATACTGTTGCATTAAGTTAAGTTCGAATAGTAAGGCTCAGTGCAGTTCATTGTAGTAAAGATAAGTTGCAGCACAAAGATGAAGCAAAATCTGTGTTATATTGATATGTTGAAGGAATTACAAAGCAATAAGTTAAAATTACAAAAATGTATCAAGGAGCAGGGGGTGGGGGAGAGTTTGGAGCATCCGTTTGTTTGAGGTGCTTCAACAAGTTGAGGCCCTTCAGTAGGCACATCCTCAGGATCAAGTTCCACCACCTCACCTTCTTCAGCAGGTGTCTGCGGAACCTCCTCCTCCAAGAACTCAGCTCTCAATTCAGAAATATCGAGCTCTGGATGTGCCTCCCCAACCTCTCAAAGACCTCCTGATAGGCCACTTTACTCCAATATAGGCCGAAGCGTCGATACTCTTCAGTATGATGGAAGTTGGCTATGTAGTTTCTCACTGCAATATCGTCCGCCTCGACCACGTCAGCTTCGTATCTTTTAACTTCGGCCTCCAGCCACCTCAGTTCTTTCTCCATAAACTGCCCAGCATCCCTAGCCCCAGTTAATTCAAGGTTTGCCTTCTCCAGTGCTTCGGCAGTGACCTTCTGGTGGTTGTCAGAAATCTCCACCTTTTTAGTGAGGGCAGCCACCTCACACTGGCTCTCATGAACCTCCTTCTTCAGGGCCTCAATCTCTGCCAGGAGAGCATCGCGTTTCGAATCATCAACATCTCTCTGAATTCTCAGTTCAATGTTGGCCTCCTTCTTCTCCGCCAGCTCTGCCTTCACTTTTTCCAGTTCATCGCGCGAGGCTCTATTCCTTGATTGAATATCTGCCAAAACAGTTTGGCATTCCAGTGCAACTCCGAAGGCCCTGGCAGTTTGGCTCACCAAAGTAGTGGTGAGGTCCACCGCATCACAGGTGGCCACATAATTCTGCCACCTCTCCGTCCAGAATTTGTTGAAGCCCTCGGTGGCCGCCCTCACCTCCGGAGGCAGCATTTCTATTACAGCAGGGGCTATTGTGTCCTCCCTGCCCCCCAGGAAATTTCCAGACTTTCCCGGGGTCCTCTCCACAACCTTCTTCTTGGCGGCCCCCTCTGCTCTCGCCACGTCATCCATGACGATCTTCCTAGATTGGGCCACCATGGCAGCATCAATCGAAGATTGGAGGAGCTTCGGCTGCTTCGAACCCCCTTTTTCAGAAAAGGACACAGTGGTCCCAAAACTTGACGACCCCCCACCTGGGCCCAGTTTTCTCTTCTTTTGTGGCTCATCAGCCACCCCCTTGCCCTTCGCCAATGCTGGCTTGCCACCTTTTGGGGCCTCCTCTTGTACCTCCTCCCCAGCCTCTTTCTCATTTTTGCTCTTGCTGAGGCGGTCCAGCTTGGACTTTACCTGTTTTGCCCCAGAGGACCCAGGTTTTAGTGTTTTCGCCCCGGCAGTGGAGGTAGCCTTCATTATGCTGGCCATATCAGGCAAGGCATAATTCTTCTTGGTGAATTTATCTGTGATTACGAAGAGAAGTCAGTTCAGATCATTAAAGGGGGTAGTTAGTTAAAAGTAAAGGCGCCTCTTACCCTTGGGGGCCATCAGTCCGAAATCGATGAAGTATCTTCTCCTTTCGATTAAGTGAGAAAAGCTTTGGAGCCTCGGAGACAATTGGTAGATATCCTTTACAACAGCCCACTCAGCCTCAGAAAGCTCGTACCTTGTGCTACAATCTACAAAAAACGGGCAGTTATCAGTATCAGAAGCAGGCATGGTGAAGCTATAAGAACTTAAGACGACACTCACAAGCCTCGTAGTACTGGGTCGGCGCGGTAACAGCTGGGACAGCATCTCCCTCTACCATCTGCCACCTACCCGTCACCCAGAACCACGACTCCTTCCACCCCTTTATGGATGAAGGGAGCCCAACCACAAAAGGGGCGTGGGAACCCCAGGGAGTGATGCAATACCACCCCTTTGAGTCATCTTTTCCCACGACCCTAGCATGGAAGAGGGACTCGAAGACGTGAAGTGGAAGGTCCTCGCCCAGAGACACTTCCTTCTACAGGAAGTAGGTCCCCACGACTTGGCTCCACCCATTAGGAAGGATTTGGGTGGGGGATAGCATGAATGTCCTCAGCACTGCCCTAAAGAAGGGGTGCAAAGGCAGACGCACACCTGCCTTAAACAGGTGTTCACTGAAGGCCACACAGTTGGGCCTCGGAAAGCAGGCTCTTTCATGAGCATCAGGAACTAGGAGTTTGACGTAATGAGGGATGTTATAGGTCTGCCTAAGTTCGTCTAGCTTGGCAGAAGTGATGTTTGATTGAACTCTTGCTGCCCCCCATCCCGCCTCATAATCTATGGGCTCTTCGGTCATACTATACCACTCACCAGAGGCCCCAAACACTGACTCCTCCCCACTCCTAACAACTGTCATGGCTAGAGACGCCTCGGAAGACATTGTTGTTGGAGGAAGATGAATAGTGCAAGAAAAGGGTGTTTAAGGGAAATAGGAAGACAACTACGTAAGGAGAGAGTACCTAGAGCGAAGGAAAGATTCAGAGAGATCGCCTGAAGTTCGCCGGGAAGTGTTTAGCAACAAGACAGTTTCAGAGATTTGAATGTGCTTTGCGAAAGTAAAGTTTGAAAATGGCAAAAATCTGGCTTTTATACTAGTAGAGGACACAGCCCCAGTCGTTGGATCAGATCTCAGTTAATCTGAGACGTTCAAAGGTGCACAAATCCTGACCCTCGAAATCAAACGTTTTCTCTGCATCAACGCTTCAGATTTGTGCGTGCACAAACCAACACTGCCTCGCACCTAAACTTGTCCTCGAAACTACGCATGCCAATAATTAGCCATCATTGTGCATTAAATAATAACAGCTGTACGACTATTGAAATTCGTCTCGATGCAGTTCATTGGCCTTGGAAACATAAGAAGCCGTCACATCACAGGCATCAATTTCTATGAACGTCGCCTCGCCTCATCAAAAGGAAATCAGCCTCGGCCAGTTCGAATACGAACTCGCCTCATCAAAAGGAAATCAGCCTCGGCCAGTTCGAATACGAACTCGCCTCATCAAAAGGAAATCAGCCTCGGCCAGTTCGAATACGAACTCGCCTCATCAAAAGGAAATCAGCTTCGGCCAGTTCGAATACGAACTCGCCTCATCAAAAGGAAATCAGCTTCGGCCAGTTCGAATACGAACTCGCCTCATCAAAAGGAAATCAGCTTCGGCAACTCGCCCCACCTTGATGTAGCTCCAAAGGAACTTCAGTTTTACAGGCGACTTTCTCAGAAATGGCGTAAAGCACAGAAAATTCAGACTTTGAAAGTCCACGCCTGGCATAAATGACCACACATGGACTTGGGGGACTATTGTTACGGGTTAAAGGACAGAATGGACACGTGGCGTCATATCACGACGGTGGGACCAGCTTAATTCGATCAGGGTATAATTCTCTAGCTTCAGTTGTGGGTTCCGAGGCCCTTGCTACTAATCCGAGGCCCTCGCTACTACTCCGAGGCCCCTCCTTCTAACGTTCGAGGCCCATCAAAGGTCCACTTGTGAGGATTCGGCCATGATGAAAATCTCTAACAAATGATTGATATGACTTTTGTGTAAAGCTTACTTATGTCTTGTCTCGTCAATGTCAGAGCATTTAATGTTAGTACAGCTAGGAGAGTCAACTTGATTGCTAGGATTTGATGCCTTGGCCGAGGAGATGAGGCCGCGTGTAAGTTGATCCAAATGTCACAATTTGAGTTGTAACACTATAAATACCCCAACCATGTAACAAGAAGAGGACTAATGCAAAAATTAGAGAAAAAACTGAATATTTTGGAGCTATATTTCTCTCATTCCAACACCCCTTTTTCAGCATTTTTCTACAACAAACATTGTCATTTATCGATTGGTTTCTTATATAATCGTAGTTCTTTTATGCCGGTGGCCTGAACGGAAACGTCTCGTGCTTTATAGCCACTCCCACGCTCATTTTCTGGAGTCCTCATGACCGTCGATCGGCATTAGCGTGTTGGATTAAGCTTACGCGTGCACGAGTGGGCCCGGCATCTGTTGGCAACATTTTTTGGGGTCAACAGCACACAACTCCTCTTTGTGTGACTTTAGTAAGGAAGAATGTCATCAAATGTGAACACGAAGATTCAGATGAAGACGATCACAATGTCAATAATTTTTGGGACATAATGGAGATAGCTCGTGGGGATGACTAATCTGGGCTCTGCATTTTTTATTGAGACAGAGAGCGAGAATTGCTTTAAGTTTTTCTTCATGGCTCTTGGACGATGCATTCAAAGATTTTGAAATGCGATACGATCTCTAATTCTAGTCGATGGTACAACTGTGAAAGCTAGATATGAATGTAAGTTAATTGTTGCTATATGTTAAGATGTCAACATTCAAGTTTATACTCTTGCATTTAGTATAGTCGATAACGAGAATGATTGTCGATACATTGGTTCTTTACAAAGTTGAGGGAACTAATTGGGAAAGTCGAGGATATTACCTTTGCAACTGATCGAGGACCATCATAATAAATGGTATCACTGAAATTTTTCGAGGCACATCATGGGTATTATTGCATGTTTCATATACAAGGCAACCTGAAAACCAGGTATCGAGGCAATGACATCGTTTCATTATTGAGGAGAGCTGCAGGTTGAAGATTGTAATAAGTTCATGGTTGAAATAGAAAGTAAATCATTCCTGGCATCGAAGTATTTAACAAAAATGGGAATTGAACATTCGAAGCGATCACATTTTTTAAAGAGCATTCGAAGTAATATGATGATGTCAAACAATGCGTAGTCTCTCAATGTATCATTCAAGAAGGATCGAGAGTTACCATTCCTCACAATGATTAAGAGCATTCATAATAAGCTGCAGTAGTGGTTTCACGACTGACGTGCGAAATCACAAAGTTGAACGAGTGTACTAGTCCCGACTCAGGAGGATAAACTCTTTAAGACTGCAGAGGTTGTGAAAAATTTGAGTTTGGAACCGCTGGATGAGTTGTGTCTCTCCGTGAAATGTGCACGTAATATGGAACATGGTGGACTTGATTGATAACACATGCACTTGTAGTCGATTTCAGTGGAAGAATTTTTCATGTGAGCATGTAGTTGTGATGGCTATGTATAGAGGCTTTGCAGTGAGAACCCTATGCTCTTCTTGTTACACTGCTGATTATTGGAGAGTAAAAATGGTGAGATTATATTTAATCTAATGAATGAAGTCGAGTGGAAAGTTCCCGACCATATTCTTCTACTTAAAAGTTTGTTGCCACCTGAAGTTGAACCGTGTGATCCTGGACATTTACGTATGTCTAGATAGCATATCGGAGAGTTTACTTGACCGCTTAGGTGCGGCAGGTATAGAGCAACATGGCATACTCACCAATTTTGTACAAGTTAGATTTTCCTAAATGCCAATTAGACTGTTGTCTAATGATATCGCTATTAATTGAACAATATTTAAAATTATTTCACAGTTAAATAAATAATTAAATATACAATATTTACGGATCACAATTGAATTTATACAAATCGCACATTAACTTATTCTTCCAATTATGTATCCAGGATTTGTTGATTCTATCAACCTTATGTGTTATACTAAAAAATTCAATATAATTTATTGAGAACGTGCCACAATCGTCCCTATAATTAAATAATAAAGTATTAGTTAGGTATCATGTAGCTAAAAACTAAGTTTTCAAATTGAAAAATTATAAATAATTACGATTTTGATTGTCTTGCCATCGTCGTGTTGGTACGATAGCTAGTCTGTCATGACTATCACCCCGTTCGTCTAGCCATGAAATGAACGATCATAGACATCGGTTTCTGGTTAAGCTCAAGCTGACCTTATGTCAGACAGGTATGGTCGAAGTCGTGCAAATACATAGTGGAATTAGCAAAGACAATCTCCACGACAAAACAGTGATGATTCGCTATCACTGGAATGTACATATGCGTACAATCCTCACATAACTTTTCCTCGACATTCAGTCACATCTAGCGGTGGCAACAAGCCGAGTCGAGCCGAGCCCGAGCCGGGCCCGGCCAAAAAAAATGAGGCTCGGCCCGAGCTTTCGGCCCGAGCCGGCTCGGGTTTTTTTTTTCTTTCTTTCTTTTTTTTTTTTGTAAAAATTCATTACATGGATATTTGCTTATTCAAATGGACAGTGAACGTTACAATTTGCATTATTTCCACCTTTAGACAATGACCTTTACATAAGAAAGTTATAAACAAAAATCTAATTGGAACGATTCTTTGAAGTTTGAACATAATATATAATGAAGTTTTAAAAATCTACATTTTAAAAAAATCTACTTTTTTGGTGGCACCTTATAGCCTAATATCGGAAAACATGTTAGATTTATAAATGACTAAATGAGTGACTATCCATTATAACAAAGTGATAAATCTTTTTTAATAACCGATTTGAAATTTCTTACAAATTTTAGTGGCCATTACGGCATTGCCCATTGGTGAAATTAGCTCAATTTTTAAATGTAATCAAGTAATATAGATCACTAATAATTTCACTTAATAATTAATATAGAAGAATAAACGTGTGTAAATGAAAAAAATTCTTACTTTAAATATTTAGGCACTTAGATTAATGAAATAGTAATAATGCAATAAATATTAAACAAACAAATATCACACATTTTCCAAAATAATCTAGTTGATAAATTATGAGATAAAATTGTAGCTTATAATTAGTTTATTAGTTTCATGATGAGAAGAATAAGTTGATTAAGTAAATTGTGATCATTTGTCTTAATTTAAGCCATTCATCCACAATAATTTATGGTGTAAAATAAAAAGTGTTGGGCAAGGTTTTTTTTTTTTTTTTTTACAGGCCGGCCCGCGAGCCACACGGGCCGGCCCGGCTCGGGCCGACTCCTCAACATGAGGCTCGGCCCGAGCCTTGGCTCGGTTCCATCGAGCCAACATCGTCAGATAAATGTACTACCTCGCCTCTCAACTCTCGTCATAGCGCTCGGCCTCCTCTTCCAACTTCTCTCGTAGCGAGCCCACATCATTTCTCAACTATCGTCGTAACGTGTACGCCTCATCTCTGATAAATCCAGTCACGAAGACATACTCTGACTGTATACAGGAGATCCACAGAGAAGGTGTCTGGATATGAGAGAAAGAGATCTCATCGACAGAGGTGATATCTAGGGTGGTAAAGGTGATCGTTGATCAATTGGATCACGCTCCTACATAAATAACAACATTAAAAATTATTAATTTAATTAAAATAAGCTAACTCATACAAAATGGTAATCAATAAATAATATTCAATGCACATACCCAATCTTGATCCAGGTTGGAATTGGACAACTAGTCTTCTTAAGTATGCGGAACAGCTAATTCACGCACAAAATCTCGACCTTCCTTATCTGTCGATGACATCAACCCAATTAGGACTTCAAATTAACATATTAACATTTCAACTAGTTAATGATTATGTGTTGAAATTTTGAAACAACATACAATATAAATTGCAAATATATAATAGTTACCCGAGGGTCGTCAATTAGAGCTGATAATTGTTTGTCAATGGACAACCGTCTGCTCGGGATGCTCGCCAATAATGCATCCAAAGGCAGCGTGTCTCTCCTCTCTTCGTAAATCATGTACTCAAGAAGGGGACAGTCTCATATGCTCAAATCTGCAATACATACAATTATTATATATAAATTTAGTATAAATATTTTAACTTTGATTATGTTAAATACTTACCTACACTGCCAGAGGCAATCCATAAGTATCGTACTTACACAAGGACTCCTTGGGCTTCGAGTGTGATCTGGTGAAAACGTGTATGGTGTATTCAAAACATCTCCAGCCTCACAGATAGTTGTTGAAAACATCAATGTCGTCAACAACTTTCAAATAAAAAAGGTTGATCGCAGTCTTTTTGTGATGACACTTCACCACGTCCTCAAGGATATAGATTAGTCATAACTTCAATTTGTCCAACATCGGTCGCACAACCTGATTGCGCCAATCAACTGTAGTAGAAACACCATCCTCTATCCTTGAAAATACGTGTCGTTCAGTGATAAATGTATTTTACACACTTATTCGGGGTCTAAACTAGCGACATTTGATATTTTTTTGATAAAATATATCCTAAATTTTTGTGTTTTATGTTATATAGGTAAAACTCAATAGTTGAACGAGAAATTGAAAGAAAGAAATGAACATTGGTGAAAATGACAAATTTCAAAGTTTGGGGATCAAATTGCAAATATTTAATAGTTGATTCGGACCAAAAGATAAGTTGGAAGATTTTTAGAAGTCAATTGGATGGAATTTGAATTCAAAAAGAAATGGAATATGATCAAAATATTATCACAATAAATGTCCCATCGCACAAGTTATATTCCAGATTTTTAGTTGAATATCGAGACCCATTTTTGGCATAACAAATGTTCGAATTGAGAAAATTCCATTTCTATCGAATTTGTATCCCTTCTAGTTATCTTTCTAACATACATTGAATCGTTTCAATTGAATATCAAAAGAGAAAGTTATGGCCAAAATAATGACTACTGTGCAGAGACAAAAAAAATCTAAGCGCGAAGATAACTTTCTTTATTCGATTGGAACTCTTTTGGAAGTCTATTTGGACGTGATTTTCCATCAATATTTGACTTCTAAAAATACATAACAGAAGAATACATATGGGGGACCTCTAATATACATATTGTACTTCAATATTCATCAATTATTATCATCAAAGGAGGAGAACTCATAGTTTTGCGAGAGAATTGAAGGGGATTTGCAAGAATTCAATTGAGTAAAGACTCAAACCTAATTTTTGGTCAAAAAATTGTAGATTGTGGTTCTAATAAAACTGATTCTTTAAGTGAAAACACGTTTTTTATTTGGCTGGACTATCTACGTGGCTCCTGTTTACTGGGCCATTCTATTTCACTTGGATCTGTTTTTGTTGGAGCTCACTTGGACCATTAGATTCAATCAATGACTGAGGATTGGGGTATATATAACCCCTTAGGGCTATTGTACCGTCACTTTCATTATGCCTTTGGCCTCTGGTTCTTTAAGTGACTATTTCTCTCTGTGAGGCGATTTTTCTTCTATTTCTTCGAGGGATTCTCTTCCATTCTTGAGTGCAATTAATCTGCTGGTATTTGTATAGTTTATTCAGTACTGAGCCATGGTTGTGTAGTGTTTATGTAGTAGTTGTATTAAGTGTTTTAGGTTTAATTAGAGTCTCATTTGAACTCCAATTAAACTAGTAAACCTGCATCTATTTCGGCTATGAAGTTGCAGTGTTTAGAGTAGATTGATTGGGAGATCCGGTTTGTGGATCGATGACCATGTGATGTGTGGTTTAGTCTGAGTCTTGGCTGTAAACTCTTGTAAATCTCTCTTGAAAGTTTCTTTGCATAGTGACGGGCTCAAGTTACATCTGAGCCCCCCAGATTAGGCATTGTCGAACTGGGTGAACAATCTTGGTGTTATTTTCGTTCCTGCACTTTATTTTCTTGTTGTATTTGATTCGATTTTGCATATTGTTGGGTGATTCGAACCCAATAAGAATAGAAGGCACAAGTGGAGATTCATCAAGGAACCATTGAAGAGTTTCAAGATTCATCTTCTCAATTTATCAAAAATTCGGGTTATGTCTTTTCACGTAAATATGATTTCTTATAATTTCGATATGTTAGGCTAATTTCATACATTGCTAGGATGAGATGAACCCTTGTTATGATATTTTTAATTTTTAATTAATTATTTTGACTTTAATCTGATTTGATTTGTGGATGTTTATTATTGTTTTATCGTTTTTTTCAATTGCTTGATCACCAATTGAATTGTTAGTGAATTTTATTGTTATCGAGAGAGACAATAGAGTTTAAGCACATTATAATAAATATTGTAAAATTCGATAAAAGATAAATATATACATCTATGCTTTATATGGTTTCAATGTGTTCTAATACTTGTTAATCCATTTACCATGTTTGCATATTTCATCGAGAGATAGAAGTGTTACATGAGGGGAATATATTTGATTGCTATCGAGAAAATCTTTCAATTAAATTAGGAATATTGATCAACATGAATGATTTTAAATTTAATTATTACGCTAAAAATTGAATAATAAGAGAGATTCGATATCTTAGCATTGCATTTCACATATTTGAATAAAAATACAATTACTTACTTTCATTAGTTTAATTGATAATTTAGGGATTAGTATTAAAAAATCACAAAATTTGTTTACTATTCAATTAAAGTTGGACTTAATTTTAACTTGATCAAACACGTAGTCCTCGTGGATTCGACACTTTATTCATCATTATATTACTTGACCACGATCCCTTATACTTGTGGGTTTTCAAAGGATTATACAACCTATTGCTTCTTTGAGTACCGTCACTAGTTGCTTCGTCGCTCGTAATCTTCAGTCCAGTTATCCGGGCAAATTCAAATATAGAGAAATTAGCGACCTTGCTCTCGAGATCGAAGTGGAGGGCATCACCGTCGAATGACCTAAGTAGCTGATATAGTAATGCATCAATGATCTGCTCAGAGTACTGTACTTCTCTCAGTTGATACAAAGACCACTGGAAGGACGTAGTAGCATATCTCCGTGCTGATGATCAGGCAACTCCAATAAGTAGTAAAACTCTCAAATCTACTATTTCAAATACATTTTCTCGCCATCTGTCTCAATTTAGCATCTAGATGGTACTCCACCTGCAAAAATTTAAATATTGAAACCTTTAATAAGAGATAATGTGTGACGTTCCCCCTTAATGTAATTAATATTTATTAACAAATTTTTTTTTCTTCTTATCTTTTTATTCTATTATATTATTATTCTTGAGTCATCCATGGATTTAAAAGTTTATACCTAGAAATATCCCCATAAAATCAAATAAAATCATGAAAATTGACCTAGTAATATAAAGAGTTTAAAGAACCGCCAAATTTATATTATAACCAAAAGATGGCTTGTTTTACCAAATACAGTTAAGGAGTTAGCTATATGACCATTCAAAAATTTCAGTCAAAAGAAGTGTCTGCTAACTTCCAAAAGTATTCCATATATCTAATCTATAGCAGGCTAATAGGGCGGTATACGCATGTCAGCTAACTCATGCCATATTTACTACATTCTTTTACTATTTTCCATCACCCTACTTTACATCACTATCTACTCTACAGATAGCATAGTATTTACATATCGCCCTGTGATCAGGTCATGCACATCAACCATTACCAACACAAAATCCTTATACTCTTCAAAAGTTTCAATACCTTCATTCTCGTCAACAACCATATAAAAGCATGTGTAATGAGTGCGCCTATATATAACATGTATAGCCGTTAGATCTTCAGTAATTTTGGCATGTCTGGTAGTTCGGATAACCTCAGTTGCCTGCGGAGCCATCTACAATACAAAATACAAAGCGTGAATAATAAAGTTCAGTAAATATGATGGTGCAATGATGTCACTCAAACACATTTGGGCCCGAATCCTCATTATAGTGTACCGTATGAGCTCACAATAACATAGCCTTTACTTGTGCACAAATCAATGCCAAGACATCCGTCCTTGCCCATCGAGACTCAGGATACCCCATCAGAATATATATAATATGAATTAAGGCCTAGCCCCGTGCCTATCCGTAGTCCCAAGGCCACTAAGGACCTCCTGACACCGCCTGTATACAAGTGCCGAACTCCAAATACCCTATCCTTGGCTACCCTTAGTGACCGTCAGGAGCCTCATATTTATTCGGACACCATAGTACGGTACATCTATAATGGGATTCACATTTAAAATTCTCAAACACACACTCCATGAAAATGATAACATAAATATGCATGGCCTTGAAAACGTACTATCCATACGTTGTCTAAATAAACCCAATAAACAATTGTCACATAAAGACAACAAACACATATAAACACATAACTTCACACATTTCACGTATTTTGTACTGTAGTTGAAGAACATCCATATTTACCTTTTTCGCGACCTTCTTGCTCAGTATCTGCATTAATAAAATAACCTCCACATTAATCCTAACTTATCATGTTATTTCCATGTTATCAAATCTAAACTAAACTTATAAGATGATATACTTTACTTAATAGAATACCCCTTGTAGCAATACTAATAATGATCTTACTTTATTACCAATAACCTAAATGAAATTTTCTTTGTTGTTATAAAAGAAATTCCATAACTTCTAAAATAAAATTAATACATATAGACATCATGCTAGCACTACCATATTAATTTTTCATTTCATGTATCACACAAGTGTGTGTGTGTGTGTGTGTGTTTATACCAATACCTACTAATTAATTTCTTATCAAATCCATATATTATAATATTTTACTTCTCATCTTATCATGTCACCAAATCAAAATAATTTAAGTTTAAGCCTCAAATGCTAAATGTTATCTCCAATTTACCACGTCCACATATATACATTATTAGTGGCCCAATTTCCATCACCAATATTATGATGATATTAATAATTATTATAGTAAATCATTTTTTTTATCCCTACTTTCTTTCTCCTTTAATTACTTCCATCCATTTTTTTTCAATATCATCATTTTACTATCTTTTTCCCCAAATCTCTTTCACACAATCCTTGATTTAATTAATTAAATTAAATTCCAATTTTATCTTCCTTCAATTATCAAGGAACCCTAAAACAATAATTTTTATTTCCCCACTCATAAATCAATTAGGTACTTAAAACAAATAATTAGTTAAATTATTATCTAAATAGATAAGTAATTAACTTAAATAATTAACTAAATCATTCAAGACTTCAAGTGCCGAAAACAACCAAACATTTAATTAAATTATTATGTAACTAAATAAGTGATTAGCTAAACAATTAGCTAATTAATTAACTTATATAAAACAGGAAACTGGAAATGCCAAACAATTAGTTAATTATATTATTAACTAAATAAATAAATAATTAACTCAACAATTAACTAAATAATTAACTAACTAATTAACCAACTAATTAAATTATGTAAAGAAAGGGAAAGTTAAAAACATACCTTAAATGGAAAGAGAAGTGGACGTGCCCCACTTTCACAAATTCTACCATATTTATAGTGGGTTCTAGGGATTGGTTGTGTAATTTATCAAATTGCACTTTTAAATCCTATAATAAAGATGTCAATTTCCTATTTGTTCATGAAATTACAGCTTTAATCTTTGGAAAAATATGCAATTATGCAAATTATACTTTTAGCCCCTATGATAAATATGCCAATTTTCTATTTGTTTATTAAATTGCACATTTGATCCTTGGGTAAATATAAAATTACACATTTTTTAATTGAAATTGCACATTCCATACCCATAATACTATGTTACTTATAATTTCTATATAATTTATTATATCAATTCAATTAAGTCCCTAATCTTTTTTTAAATCCTTTCTAAAATATTAAAATTTTTGCTAGAAAATTCCGGAATGTCACATTATTCCACACTTAAAGAAATTTCGTCCTCGAAATTTAAGACTTACCGAATAATTTCGGATATTTAATCTTCATATCTTCTTCTCGCTCCCATGTTGCTTTTTCTGAGTTTTGATTCCTTCACAAAACCTTGACAAGTAGAATACGTTTGTTTCGTAATTGTTTAACCTCTCGAAGTAAAATTTTCACTGGTCTTTCTTCATAGGTTAAATTAGTCTCCAGATCCATTGGATTATCCGGTAATATATGTGAAGCATCTGGAACATACTTTCGAGGAGCAGAAACATGGAATAGGGGTGTCCAAAGTCCCGAACCGGACCGAACCGAACCCGAACCCGAACCGAACCGAGCGATTTTTCACAAATTAAATACCCGAACGGTTACCTGAATCGAGAACCGATGGGTTTGGGTCGGGTCTTGGGTCTAGACCAAGAACCGAAGAACCGAATAAGAACCGAAACTAAATATTTTTTTATTTTTTATATTGAATTAATTAAATTTTTTTATTTTTTTTATACAAATTAGCAAATTAATTAAATAAATTAGATTATTTCATAATTTTAATTTTAAAGCTCGAATTATTTTTAAAATCCATTAGCTCATTTTAATTTGAAGCAAATGAATATACTTTATGTAGTTTTGCTGTAATATTAATATATACTTTTTGGTATTTGTATGCTTGAATTAATCTTATTGGACGGCTAGTTATTTATATGTTTTTGAATTGGGCTACGTTAATTTGTAAAGTTACGAATGAAATGTTATTAGTTGTATTTGTGTAGTGTTGCTGAAAATATTAAAAAATTTAATTATGGTACGGAACCGAACGGAACCGAACCGACCCGACCCGAACGGAACCGAACCCGAACGGTTCCATAATTATATTTGGACCCGACGGGTCCATTTATTAAATACCCAAAAGTTTTGGGTCGGTTCGGGTCTCTTCAGAACCGAACCGAACCGACTCACGGACAGCCATAACATGGAATACATTGTGTATTCGATCCATTGAAGCTGGTAAGTTTAACTTATAGGCTACCTTACCAATTCGTTCCAAGATATCAAAATGGCAAAGTTTTCCCTTTTGCCCAAATCGAAATACTCTTTTCATCGGTGCAACTTTTAGAAACACTTTGTCTCCAACTACGAATTCTAGTGGTCTCCTTCGTCTATCGGCATACTTCCTTTGACGATCTTGAGCGGTAGCAAGGCGTTGACGAATATTTTTTACCGCATCAACCATATTTTGTACTAACTCGGGCCCTAAAACTTATTTCTCTCCAATTTCATCCCAATGTATAGGTGATCTACACTTGCGGCCATATAAAACCTCGAAAGGAGCCATACCAATTGAAGACTGGTAACTGTTGTTATATGAAAATTCTATCAAAGGTAGATATCTGCTCCATTTTGCCTGAAAGTCTAAAGTACAAGCGCGTAACATATCTTCTAGTGTTTGAATGGTTCGTTCCTATTGGCCGTCTGTTTGAGGATGAAATGATGTACTAAAGGAGAGTCGAGTATCTAAAGCTTGGTGTAACCCTTTCCAGAACGCCGACAAGAACCGAGGATCCCAATCCGATACTATTGATGTTGGTATACCATATAAACGTACAATTTCTTGTACATATATTTGGGCATATTTTTCCGAGGTAAAAGTGGTTCGGATAGTCAAAAAGTGTGCCGACTTAGTTAGTCGATCCACTATAACCCAAATAGCATCGTAATTCTTTTCTGTTCGCGGTAATCCCACCACAAAGTCCATCGTAATCTTCTCCCATTTCCATTCAGGTATTTGCAAAGGTTGGAGAAGTCCCGCTGGGCGTTGATGTTCAGCCTTAACTTGTTGACAGGTCAAGCACTTACTCACATATTCTGAGATGTGATGTTTCATTCTTGGCCACCAAAAATGGAGTTTAATATCACGATACATTTTTGTAGCTCCTGGATGAACATAATATGGAGTGTTATGTGCTTCCGCGCAGACCTCAACTCGAAGAGTTGACTCATTAGGTACATAAATTCTATTACGAAATAAAATTACTCCGTCATTTACTATCTGGTACTCTGAATTTTTGCCATCCAAAATCTGCTGACGAATCCGTTTTAAGGTTTGATTAATCAGTTGTTGTTCCTTGATACGTTCCCGTAATGTAGGTTGAGCCGTGAGATTCATATTTCCACAAATTTCTAGGTTAAACACTTGAACCTCTTGTTGTAATTGTATTGGAAACTTATTTCCATGCAAAGTCTTTCGACTAAGAGCATCAGCTACAACATTAGCTTTTTCGGGATGATAATTGATACTACAATCATAATCCTTGACTAGCTCAAGCCATCGCCTTTGTCGCATGTTCAACTCCTTTTGAGTGAAAAAGTATTTCAAACTCTTGTGATCTGTATAAATCTCACAACGTTCATATTTCCACAAATTTCTAGGTTAAACACTTGAACCTCTTGTTGTAATTGTATTGGTAACTTATTTCCATGCAAAGTCTTTCGACTAAGAGCATCGGCTACAACATTAGCTTTTCCGGGGTGATAATTGATACTACAATCATAATCCTTGACTAGCTCAAGCCATCGCCTTTGTCACATGTTCAACTCCTTTTGAGTGAAACCGTATTTCAAACTCTTGTGATCTGTATAAATCTCACAACGTTCTCTATAAAGGTAATGCCTCCAAATTTTTAATGCAAACACTACAGCTGCTAATTCTAAATCATGGGTAGGGTATGGGATGCCTAGGGACATGAGCCACACAAAGTGTATGCTTATCAAAAATATGTAAAATATGATAGAGAGAGAGGAGAGTGAGAAAGTTAACAATTTAGGATTAATCTACTTGTAAATACTAAATTACGGAGTCTGTTACATATTTTTGAGCTGACATTTTTTTCAATACAAAATATCTTTACATTACGGAGTCTGTTACATATTTTTGAGCTGACATTTTTTTCAATACAAAATATCTTTACATTACGGAGTCTGTTACATATTTTTGAGCTGACATTTTTTTCAATACAAAATATCTTTACTTATTTTGATTGAAAATCTGATAAAATTATTGCTAGTCCATTTTTTTTAAAAAACGGGATCTACCCCCAAACCCCAAACACCAATTCCCTTAAATTGGCTCTCTGTACTTATTGCTTCGTCTCTCGTTGATGTCTCTCTCTCTCTCTCTCTCTCTCTCTCAGTTCTCTCTCCAGGTTAGTAGACCTCTTAAGTTCTAGCCAACGTATGTATTCCAGCGACCCATTTATTTATCTTATTTTTTCAGTTTCTAAACTAGCTGGCGAATTCTTCTACATTTCTAAACTTTGTAAAATTCGAAAACCACATTCTCATCTTCTAACTTCATTCCAACCATTGGCACAATAATTTAACTTTCATCCCCTAATCCATTATCATTCAGGGTGTTATCATTGGAAGACAGTGATTCCAAATATCTTGTAAAAAAATGTGGCCAAATCTTAGAAATTGAATGCTGAATCGAAAATCACATAAATATGAAAAAACACGACTATTTCTCATTTACATCTTCCGTTCAGACATTAATAGCAAACAACGTAACAAGATTTGAAGCTATCCATTAGGGCAGTGGACAAAATGTTGCCAAACGTTCAATATGGCTAGTTTATACACTGTCAATGCCTAGTTCAAGAACTGTAAATCAGTTGTTAATGGGTAGATTCGAACAAAACAAGCAACCGCAGTAACGATTCATATAAAAGAAGCTTTGAAGAAAGTGCATATATGTAGATAGAAATGAAGGGAGCGAATCCAAATACAAATATAGATATTGAATATTAAAGCTCAAATAAGATATGCAGCTAATGAAGATAAAAATCATTACTTTCATGAGAATATTCGAAAAAATATATAAAAAAGGAGGAATCGAGATTATGAAGCAAAAATATTACCCATTTTGTTGCTGCATGGAAGTTGTAGTCGTAGTCGTTGTCGATTTCATTGTCAGGAATGAGGTTCCAGAAAGTTTTTTCATCACTTCCATTTAGTAGGTTTAAGGTGAAATAGATGTAAGGGAGAAGAGAAAAGATGTTGGGTTCACACTTGTATTGTCAGCGGGGTCGAATCTATAGGCGTCAATATCGAAGGAGTTGTCGAAGCTATTTTTGTCTCCCAAATTGAGTGGATTTAGGGTTAGGGATGATAAGTAATTCAAAAATGTTGGG
Source organism: Fraxinus americana (assembly GCA_035079005.1). Lineage (NCBI taxonomy): Eukaryota > Viridiplantae > Streptophyta > Magnoliopsida > Lamiales > Oleaceae > Fraxinus > Fraxinus americana. The sequence continues at coordinate 147,717 of CM068706.1, read as the reverse complement.
AGAAAATGGTAGTGTTGAAACAAAATTGTTTTTTTTCCCTCAATTGGACGAGTTTTTTAAATTGTCATGTTATTTGGCTATAACATTTTCTGGAGAGTGTTATGTACATGTAGCATAGTCTTACAAATTATGTGTGTAAGGTTGCATTTCCTTCAAATGGCACAATGAATGGGTTTATATAGTAGTAGAGGTGAAATACTGACCTTTTGATGACGAGACATGGATTCATCTGGTGGCTAGGGTGTCTGATATCTCCTCCTAGTTATCAATCTGTCAATCATACGTTGAAGGATATTTAATGCAATAATTAATATTTTCTGAAAAATGGGCTTGAGCCAGAAGAAGATTTGTTTTAAAAGATCAATCATCAGTTGATTATCCATCAATCATAAGAAGATTTGTTCAAAAGATCGTCATGGAAGATGTGAAACAGAAGACGGTTCTCATTAGCTGATAAACTAATCGCTTCGGACATGTTCTTGTACTTCAATTCAGTTCAACAACCTATGTTGGCCCATTTCATAATCAAGGTATGTTCATTCCAACCCTAGTCAAACCCTATTCCCTGTCTTTTTCACTTATTTCTCTCTCGTCTAGCCGTTGACTTGACCATCAGAGTGCTAACGACCTTCGGTCATTTTTCTCGATTGGTGGCCTTTGCACCTTAACGAGATGTTACAGTGTGCAACTGATGCTTGCGTGAATGAGGATGGTCGGGATTCTAAACTCGATATAAACAAATTCATGTTGTCTTTCGAAAAGACGTGTTGAATTGGCAAAGAAGAAATAACACATCATATACAAAGAAAAACTCGTATAGGAGAAGTACAACTATACTACACTTCAAAAGAAATTAATAAATAATATGATTCATGCCAAAGTTGTGACCTAAATAACGACTTGCCAAATTGAATTAATCAACCCTCTTCCCTTGTTAAAGGTGGGATGCACATCATCCAAAGGATCTTGGTTTCAAATGCAAGTACATTGGCAGTTTTTTTGATCGGTAAATATAAATTATATTGATCAAAATTCCATGTACTAGTACTCCGTGCGTACTAGGGTAGACAATGCAAAAGGAGATGTAATGGATTAAAACATAACGATGCAAGGTAAACATTACTTTGCATACATGTGTTTTAGTCCCTCTAACAAAGTTGTTCGCTTACGGCCAAAGATCTTTAAAAATCATCCTATTACGTCCTGTCCATAGTTTGTAAACAATGCATGTAAGGGCATCGAGCTTTGCTGCGCTAAGAGGTGCATCGAGCTTCTTTCTTAATCCATTTCAAAGTGCTGGTAGATATAGATCTTTGGATGCCTAGCCAATCTTTGATTTGCCTCCATACATTGGCGATCATAGTACACTCGAAAAAAATGTTACGAGGATTCAGTTAAAGTGCCACACGGTAATTTTCTGTCAATGTCCATATGCTACAATTTATCTTTGGTTAGTAGCTTAAACTTAGCTCCTAACCAAAGAATAAAAGAGTGTTTTAGGGTGATACATGCATTCCAAACGGATGCTGCCTTCGTCCTGATGTAGTCGTAGGCATGTGAAATACAAATGTTTCCTCCTTGTGTCCAATTTCCAATTTTTTGCATGACCATGTGAGTCAACCCCACCTCGTAAGTAAGCAAATCTCTAATGTGAAGGAGTCTTTAGAACAATGGTGAATCTTCCTTCTTGGGTAATTGTCCCAAACGGATGCATCTCTCAAGTAGATGTGATTGATCCGACAGAACCATGATGTATTCTTTTTTGCATGAACATTCCATATGGATTTGGCAAGTAGGGTTGTGTTCCAAACCTCCTTCATCTTTCGGCAAGCAAATATCTTTCCAAGCAACCATTAGCTTCTTAGATCTCCACATGAAGCTTCTACATTGTCGTATAATCCTGTCCGTGACTGTAGTCGGGATTGGGAAAATGGACAGCCAAAAACATTCTACCCCTTATAGTATAACCTTAATCAATTTGGTTCTTCCAGCATGTGATAAGGAAGAACATGTCCATGCACTAATATAGGCATTAACTTTGTCCAAGAAAGGGCTAAAATAGTTAACCTTCAATTTCTCTGTGGCAAGTGGGATACCTAAGTATCATAAAGGCATAGAACCCTTGGGAATGTTCGTTACCTCCAGAATTTTGTCCAACTCCGGACGAAAGATAGCTTCCATGTACAAGTTGGATTTGGACATGTTCATACTCAGCCCTGATATGTCCCCAAACTTTGATAAGCAATCCATTAGGATATGAACTGAAATGATACCACTTCTAGCAAGCAGTAACAAGTCATCGTAATCCTAAGTTGTTTGCACTTAGGATGATAATTGAACTCGAAATTCTCCATTGCCGCCATTAAAGATTTAGAGAGATATTCCAAGCAAATCATAAAGAGAAAATATGTATTCCAAGCAAAACTACCTTTGATAAAACCATGCATGTTGCCATTTATTGAGAGTAGATACGATGGGGTGGTAACACATTCCATCATCCAAACAATGAACTTAGTTGGAAACCTAATTCCCTCAAGAACAGCTCTAAGGAAATCCCAATTCACCGAGTCATACGCCTTCCTCAAATCAATCTTGAGAAGATATCTACGAGACACATGTTTCCTATTATATTACCTCAATAATTCTTGTACAAGATGGATGTTCTCAATCATGCTCCTCTTCTCAACCAACACAGCTTGTGCCTGGTTTACAATAGATCCAAGGATAGGTGATAATCAAGAAGCTAAAGTCTTTGTGATTACCTTGTAAGGTACAATGCAACATGCAATTGGCCTATAGTCCCCAATTGTCAGAGTGTGGCTGGATTTCCGCAAAGTGCTAGCTGAGAAGATTTTCCCAATAGCACCACAAAAACCATCCCCAACAATATCTTATGCCTTCTTGAAGAAACAAGAGGTGAATCCATCTAGCCTTGGAGATTTTTCATCTCCAATGCTGAATAAAGCGACCTTAATCTCATTTGTAGTAATATCCTCAGCAAGGGAGTTTGCTTGGTCCAAAGAAAGTAAATGTCCAATGCTGAATATGCTAGTATCAATATGCCCATGATTAGTATCCATGCCCAGAAGTTTGTCATAGTAATTAGTGAATACTTTGGCCACTTCCCCTTGGGTAGTGGACATGGCCCTGTCATTCATGTAAACTGCAGCAATAAAGTTTCTCATATCATTTCTTTTGACAAAGGCATGAAAAAATCTCATGCGTCTATCACTGCCTTTGAGATATGAACATTTCGCCTGTTGATAGAAAAAACTCATTTCTGCTTCACACAATGCATAAGCTTTCTTCCTCAACCGGCTAGCATTATTTTGGAGTAAAACATTCTCAAGTTGGTCGGGAGAAGCAATCTGTGCAGCATTAAGATCCAAGGTAGCCTTCTCTAACCTGGTAGAGATGTGAGTGAAATGTTTGTCATTATGTTGCTTAAGTGTCCCCCTGAGCCTCTGCAATTTTTTTGCACAAAACAAATTGCCTAGTACCAATAATAGGCTGGTTCCAGTCGTTATAGACTAAGTCCTAGAATTCCTCATGATTCGTCTATATATTAAAGAACTTAAATAGGCATGTTCTTACACCCTTCCTGTTGGAGAAGTGTAGTAATACAAAGGGAGTGATCGGAAAAGCAACCCGATGGCAGGAACTCCGTACGGCCATGAAAACTAGGGTTGGGCATGGTCCGGTTCAGTTAGGTGCTTAAGAACCGAACCGAATCGAACCCGAAATTTTCGAGTATTTAGTAAATGAAACTGTCGGGTCTAAATTTAATTATGAAACCGTTCGGGTTCGGTTCTTTTTGATTCAGTTCGGCTCGGTTCGGTTCTAGTGTTCCGTACAATAATTAATTTTTTTTATATTACAACGATGCTACATTAATTCGACTATGACATATTCAATCTCAACCATTACAAAATAACGTATTCCAATCTCGTGATATATTTTGCAACTCTATTTGTTGAATTTTTCATAGATTTGACTGTTAAAATCACAGGAAGAGAAAGATGGAATAAGAGATTTGGGTAAAACTTAGATCAATTTTATTAAGTTGGGGTTGGTTGGAAATTAGAAATAGTAAAATAATATTTTGTGTTTGGATTAAATTAATTAGTTAGCAATCTTAAAAAAATAAAATAATTTGACTTATTTAAGATAAAAAATTAGAGAATTAGAGAGATTCAGTTCTTATTTGGTTCTTGATTTAGAATCAAGAACCAAACCAAACATGTAGGTTCTCGATTTAGATACTCGTTCGAGTATATGACTTAAGAAGAACCGCTTAATTTGGTTCGGGTCCGGTTCGGTCCGATTCGATTTGGGAGTTTTGTCCAGCCCTAATGAAAAATCGCTTGTAACCAAAGTTAATTTACCATAGCTCTATCGAGCTTGCTCCAAACTAAAAATGTGTACCCTAATGAATTTTTTGACCAAATATAGAAGCATCCATGGATCTCACGTCCGTAAGACCCGCATTCAAACAACAATCCGCTACGTCCATAATCTCATACGGAGTTACGTCCACTCCATTATATTTTTCATCATTTCGAAGTACATTATTGAAATCACCAATGATCATCCAAGGTATTGAACAAGTAGCTCCAAAATCCATTAAATTGCTCCATAATGTCTTCCGAGTAACTATGAAAGCCATAAATGAAACTTAAACGATTCCAAGGTTAAGGAGCTTGGTCTGTCTTGGCAGAATCTACTTTTGAGAACACAATTTAAAAAGCAGGACTTCGAAAATAAAGATTTACCAAACCTTCACAAGGCCCAGGAATTTCTTGACATTGAGTAAGTATAATTTAGCTGTTCAATAATTGGCATTGGTAAACTACATAGATGTGGCTCACCGTATGCCAGAATAAAATTGAGCTCTATGTAAAGGCCTAAGCCTAAGTTGTGAGAGGCAATGGCTAAATAGTTACCTCGACTACCCTAAAAAAGGAAAAACCAGAAAAGAGATAATGAAATTGTACATGTCAGTCCCACAAAATATATGGATAAAAAGTGAGGAACCTATTGAATTTAATATGTTCTTCTACAAAACCTTGAGCTTTCTCTATAGAAAACCACATTTTTCCACCAACCCTCCACCACCACCAACCCTCCACCACAACATGCACAAATTTGGTGAATTTCACTTTAACCAAGTAATCTTAAATTCATAAGTGAAACCAGGTCGATCTACATGTTGGCTAAATACGGATTTGTGAAAGGTTAAAAATTTTGTCCATGGTTTTGAATTAACATAACTGAAGCGAGCCCACGTAGTAATTATGGTTACAAAATCCACGACAAATTAGATCAAACCCAAGAAAGCCAATAATCAATATTTGAAGGAAAGCTCGACCCAATAAATTATTGAACTAAGACAATTGCAACAATATCTTGACCTCGTGATCACAAAACTTATGAACCTTACCTGAATTGTTGAACGTCACAAGAATTTAATTCTTGATAAGTTCGTAATTAATTTGATGAAGAATGAGAAGAAAGCAATATGCTTTGCAAAAATATTTCTCAAATTGTGTGTTTTACAATGAATGGAACGAATCCTATTTATATGGAACCATAAATCTAATTAAAAATGGAATTAAGCTTTAAAAGATATAAAAAAGATATCATACAAGAGTTTTAACTAAAATAGAATTTTAGGCGAAATTTGAAAAATCGCGTCCTAGTTCTGAACTATGCTACCGTATAGGCTAATGGCTTGCGATCGCATAGGCCAGTCATCAGCCTTAAACCGAGTTTTGGTAAGGGGCTATGCGACTGCATGCTTGGTTATCTATGCGGCCGTATAGATCTTCACTTTAGCTCCCTCATCCGCTGCTTGAACTAAGTTGATTCATCTTGTTCTGTCCTCCATGTCTAATATGAAACTTGTTCTTTTGCTTGTTGTGGTCGATGTTTCATCCACCGTAGCTTGAACAAGTAATCTCATGGCCTATTTGACTTTTTTTGCTCGTGGCCTAGTCATTAGTCCTTCCTCCACGATCAACAGATCCTTGCCCTCGTTAGCTCTCGTACTATGAATCTCATCATTCCCCTCATCTTCAAAATGATTCATCATCGAATTTCCACATACATCAAACAAGGAGAGATCAGAAACATTGAAGGTAACATAAATGTTATACTTTCTTGGAAGATCCAACTTATAGGTATTGTCATTAATCTTTTCAAACACTTGGAATTGTCCATCGCTTCTCGATTGCAACTTTTACTTCCATTGAGCCGGAAAACGTTCATTTCTCATATGCACCCTATTGCGTTTTTTATGTCGCAAGTGTACGATATCGTAACAAATAGTACAGTGGAACTTTGAGTCCGGATTTCGTTCCCACGAAGACTATTCTTTAGGACTTAAATAATTTTTCTAGCTCCTATTTGATAAAAGCAAGTAAATAATTATAATGGTCATGATTATTTTTCCTAACTACTCGTAACTAATTAAAAATATAAAAAGATTGCAAATAACGGATAATTGAAAATTCAAATATGTGATGAATATCAGGGAATAATAATTTCATCTATTTATCACATTTATTCTTATTCAAGATTCATAACCTAATGTAGTCTTCGATCAAATTCTTCTATTATATTCAATTTACCCATCTCGAGTTTTCATTGAGCCTATTTAACTAATTAAATTCCACATATCTATACAAATCAATTTTAATCAAACGAAACACCGGTTCTAAGAATTCATATTATGATTGTAATAATTAGTATATGTATCTCTACACGTTACATTAAGTTACCGAATTTTATTAAATGGTCTAAACCTCAAACTCACCTCTCGATTTGTAAGAGACTCACATAATTATCAAATTATTGTTTAGATAATTTAATACTTTAAACTCATAATAAAACCAACAAATAAATAAATAAATTACATAAATCTTGAACAAAAAAATAAAGGATCACAAGTTGACAACATTATTTTCCATAATATAAAAATTAGTTATTCATATTGTAAAAATAAAAATATGAAAAAGTGAAAAGATATCACTAAAAATTGACGAAACGTGAAATTTCTGTGTAAGCCGTGTCCTTTCTTCCTCTTATCTCTACATGTATATAAGTGTATAAACTACACTTATCACACCCAAACCCAATCTCCTGGTTCAAATGTAACGCGCTTTCGTTCCTTATTTGCTTGAGAAGCATAATGCTCATTTTTCTTCTCAATCTGGCACTGTACATTCTCCTGGAGGGATCTTATCAACTCGACCTTCTTCTTTTTATCTAAGCTACATCTCCCATCAACGGGTAAAAGAATTAAATTCAAAGGTGCCAGTGGATTAAAACCACAAATAATTTCAAATGGAGTATAAGAAGTAGTAGAATGTGTGGCCCTATTATATGCAAATTCTATGAATGGCAAGCAATCCTCCCAACTCTTCAAGTTCTTATTGACTATAGTGCTCAATAATTGTATTATAGTCCTATTGACAACCTCAATTTGCCCATCCGTTTGTGGGTGATATGTTGTAGAGAATAGTAGCTTAGTTCCTAACTTACCCCATGAAACCTTCCAAAAATGACTAAGAAACTTAACATCCCTATCTGATACAATACTCCTAGGTACCCCATGTAAGTGCACTATTTCTTTAAAAAATAAATTCGCAATATTTGTGGTATCATCAATTTTATGATATGGAATGAAATGCACCATTTTATTAAATCTATCTACCACCATAAATATGGAATCTCTTCATTTCTTAGTCCTAGGCAAATCTAACACAAAGTCCATAGACATATCAACCCAAGACTCACCAAGAACGAGTAATGGGGTATACAAACATTGATGTAAAACCTTAGACTTAGCCTTTTTACTAGTTTTCTTAATCCCAAAGTGACTCATCAACCTTCATCTTAGGCACATAGAATTGTTCATTTAACATATCCAAAGTTTTCTTAATCCCAAAGTGATTCATTAAACATCCACTATGTGCTTCACGTACTAACAATTCTCTCATTGAACACCTAGGTACACATAACTTATTCTCCTAAAACAAATATCTATCACGTTTAAAGAATCTATCTATAACACATTTGTCACATGATTAATATATATTAGAAAAGTCCGGGTCATTAGTATACTGTCCTTAACATATTCAAATCCTAATAATTTAGCACTTAAAGAAGTAAGAAGTATATATCTCCTTAACAATGCATCCGCCATCACATTTTTTTTTACCTTAATTGTACCAAATAACATATGAAAACGTCTCGATGAACTCCATCTACCTTGCATACCTTTTGTTTTTAGTTTACCTTAACCCTTTAGATGTTTCAAGGACTCATAATCGGTGTGAATCATGAACTCCTCTGGCCATAGGTAGTGCTGTCATGTCTCTAAAGCTCGAACAAGTGCATACAACTCCTTTTCATATGTAGGATATTTGAAAGTTGCTCCATTGAGTTTTTCACTAAAGTAAGTTATTGGCCGTTGTTCCTGCATTAAGACAGCTTCAATACCTATTTTTGTAGCATCACATTCAATTTCAAAAGTATTGTTAAAGTTAGGTAGTGATAACACCGGTGCAGTACACAACCTATTCTTAATAGTATTAAAAGCATGTTCTTGTTCAACACCCCAATGAAAACCTCCACTTTTCTTTACAATCTCCGTGAGTGGTGTGGCAAGTGTGTTAGTTTTGTTTAACAAAACGCGTATAAAAGCTAGTTAAACTATGAAAACTTCTTACCTCAGTTATGTTTTTAGGCGTTGGTCACTCCTTGATAGCTTTGATTTTCTCCACATCTACTTCAATTCCTTTTCCACTAATAACATAACCAATAAAGACAACTTTTTCCATGCAAAATGTACACTTTTTAAAGTTGGCATAAAATTGTTCCCGTCTTAAGAATACAAGCACACATCTTAAATGTCCTATATGATCATTTAAATCCTTATTATATACCTAGATATCATCGAAGTAAACTATTACGAATTTACCTATATATGTACGCAAGACATGATTCATTAATCTCATATACGTGCTAGGTGCATTAGTAACTCCAAATGACATGACCAACCACTCTTATAAACCATATTTAGACTTAAAAAAAGCAATTTTCCACTCATCTCTCTCTCTTATCCTAATTTGATGATATTTACTTTTAAGATCTATTTTATTAAATATGCATGATTCATGTAATTCATCTAACATATCATCTAACTTAGGTATATGGTGACGATATTTTACCATTATATTGTTGATCGATCAAGAGTCTATGTACATCTTCCAAGTTCCATATTTCTTTGGCACAAGTGGCACTGACACGGTACATGGACTCATACTTTCCCTCACATACCATTTGCTCATCAATTCTTTCACTTGCCTTTGAAGTTCCTTGGTCTCTTCGGGATTACTCCGATAAGTCGACCTGTTTGGAATGACAACTCTAAGTACAAAGTCAATTTGATGCTCCTTGCCTCGAATGGGTGGTAGCCCAAAAGGCATGTCCTCTGTAAACAAGTCTTCGAATTCCTACAATAAAGAAGTAGCCAAACTAGGAAAGGATGTTTTAAATTTCTCAAAATTGAGGAGTGATTCCTTATAAACCAACAAGATCATAGGTCGGTTCTCAATTACTGCCCTCTTCGACTCACTCCCATTTTGCAAAGAAACTCACTTTCGACTTTTTTCTCCTCTCATAAAACTTTTTTTTTTTTTTTGCTTTTTGTGGCTCTACTCTTTTTTCTTCACAATTAGCTACCTTACTTTTTTCTCTCTTGCTTTCTTGGTGTAAAAGATCAATCTCACTCTCATTTTCTCTCGATCTTTTTTCTTCATCACTTAACAGCACAAGAGTAATAGACTTTCCATCTTTAGTAAAGTTGTACCTATCATGCATCATATTCCTATCATATTGACATGGCCTCCCTAACAAAATATGCACTGCATGCATATGAACTATAACACACATCACTTCATCTTGATGCCTTCTAATTGAGAAACTCACCAACACTCGTCTATTCACCCTAACCTCTCCATATTCATTCAATAATTACAATTTTTAAGGCCTATGATATTTTAGCATAGTTAATTTCAATTTCTCAACAAGTGTAGTGCTAGCCACATTGGTACAACTACCCCATCGATAATCATACTACATATCTTGTTGTTGACATGACATCTCGTATGAAATATGCTCTCCCTTTATTGCTCAAAGTCATCCACTTTCATTTGAGCACTAAGAGCTCGTCATGTAATCAACAACTCCTCTACTGTATACCTACTTTCTCACTATCACTAGCATCTTCCAATTTCGACATGTCATCATATTCGTCTTTACTATCACTCATCACTTTTCTAATGTCTCACAAGATCATCACCATTTTGTTTGAACATTGAGAAGCAATTCTTGCGAACAAGTCTCGAACGTGCTGATTTTTTCCCCTTTTCTTCCTTTCTTTTAGTCTCCCTCCGTTTTTTTATCTATGTGTTCTCTCTCTGCTCATTTCTCTCTTCGTCTCCGTAATCTTCTTTTCTTTTTTTTTTTTCCTGATTTCTGTGAATTGGGGTGTAGGTTAGGGTGTTTAGGGGCTGTCTGGTGCTGATTTTTCATGCCAAAAAATCATTTTTCTAGCCGTTACAATGGGAAATCAACAGTCATTTTTGACCATTTCACTCACGTGTGGGACCCACCTTCCACTCTAATGGTTAAAAAATCCCTTCTGAAAATTGGCTCCAGCCCCTTAAATAGTTGTGATTAAGATAATTACTTAATCAAAATTTTTAAATTCAACTTATCGCAAACAATCATATGATGCATATAATTTAAATTTAAGAAAAATCATAACTAAATTAATATAAAGTTCTACCGTGGATATATACAAATTTTCAAATTTTATCTAATCAACTTTACCTAAACCTAGACACTTAGGGTGTGTTTGATAGGTAGGCTTTTCCCTAGAAAATGGTAATAGTTTTCCACTTCCACCTTTTTACTGTGTTTGATTGCATTCTTTTGGTCTAGAAATGGTTTCCATGGACATCCACTCACGCGCCACTTTCCATGCGTGAGTGGAATTTCTTTTCTTTGGGTTTAGTTGGTTTTTTTTTTTTTTTTTTTTTTTTTTTTTTTTGGCAATTGAAAAAAAATCTAGACATAATGGTAAAAAAATTTCTCACTTTTATTGACAATTTCCATATAAAACAAAGTCAAACGAATAACATTCGGTATTGTAAATTTTTTTTCAGTTTTTTTTTTTTCGCAATTGAAACAAATTTTAGACCCAATGGTAGAAAAAATTATCGTTTTAATGGATAATTTTCATGAAAAATGAAGTCAAACGGACACCAAATTTTCAACATTTTTTAGGTGGAAAATTATACTAATCAAACACAATTAATTACAATTCACAGGAAAACAATTTCTAGACATCTCAATTCCCTAAAAAACATTTTCTTTCCACCCATTTTTCACTTTTCAATCAAACGCACCCACCCTTGTACCCAAACCAACCAGCTTCTTCGTCAACCCTCGCGAGCACCGATCCTCTCTCTCCATCTTTCATTTCAATTGGTCCAATAAAATGCAAATGCAAATCGGGAAGCTCATCTTCACCGTTGCCGCTATATTAGCCGGACTATGGTTGACTCGTGTGGAACCCAAATACATAGCATACAACACAACCTCGGGAATCGTACCAGATATAATCAACGTGCATCTGGTCCCTCACTCTCACGATGATGTTGGCTGGTTGAAGACAGTTGATCAGTACTTTGTCGGCGCCAACAATTCCATTCGAGTATTTTTCCTTCCTTCTTCTCCTATGCCTCGCGCATTCCTACCCCCGATTAATTATTTACTTGTTATTGCCCAGGGAGCGTGTGTCCAGAACGTCTTGGATTCTGTAATCGCAGCACTATTAGATGACAAGAACAGGAAGTTCATTTATGTTGAGATGGCAAGTTCTTTCACTTCGTTATTTTTTCTAATTAATAATAATTAGGTATGTTGAGATTGCAAGTTCTTTCACTTTCTTTTTCTCTTACTAATAATAATTAATGCCTAAAACTGATACGTGTTCAGTAAGTGACTCCACTGCTAGTTGTAATATGTAATTTTCGTTCGCGCTGCTAATTAAGAGTGCAATAAATTTGCTCAGGCATTTTTCCAAAGGTGGTGGAGGCAGCAGAGTGAGACGCTGAAGACCAAAGTCAAGGAGCTTGTTAACTCTGGTCAACTTGAATTCATGTACGTCACTTATGGCTAGGGCGGTAAATGGATCGAATATTGATAAGAATAATTCATGAATCAGATCCAATAATCCAACGAATATTTGATTGTCAAATCCATATTCGATTTCTTATGTTATTGAATATCCAATCCGTTATAATACATATTAATGTTATATTGGAATTTGATAGTTAAAAGTAAAAGTTTCAAAATGAAAAAAATTATATGTAATAAATTATGCGATATTATATATACTATTATAACAAATCGGCTAGGGGTGTTATCGGATCGGATTGACCTGTATCCATATTTGCTCAATTTAGTTAGCGGATTATCGGATTCGGATCTTGCTCGGGTTATTAGACCCTAAATTCATCTCCTGATGAATCCATTGACAACCCTACTTATGACTTCCTTATTCTTTTTATCATTTTCCTATTGTGGCTCTGCAACACGTCTCTCTAATTTATCACATAATTTCTCTTTTGGGGTTAGAAATGGAGGAATGTGTATGCATGATGAGGCCACCACCCATTACATTGATTTGATTGACCAGACCACTCTTGGTCATCGTTTTATAGAACATGAGTTTGGCCAGAAACCAAGAGTTGGTTGGCAGATTGATCCTTTTGGACATTCAGCTGTTCAGGCTTATTTGCTCGGTGCGGAGGTATCCATTCTTCCAGCATTCTCAATTGCATTTCTCTTCACTCAATGTTAAGAGTCCATGGATATCTTGGTAATTTCTATCTTCAATGGAGCACATATAGTTCTCTTAAAAGGAATATTGATTTATGGTTGCAAAGACTTTATGATTTTCCAAACTTTTCATGTCTCATTGTTGCTCCATTTATTAGCAAAGCAGTTCTGATCCCATTGCACTATTATTATGTTGCAGCTGGGATTTGACTCGCTCTATTTTGCACGCATTGATTACCAAGATAGAGCTAAACGCAAAGATGAGAAGGCTCTTGAGGTTATTTGGCGGGGTTCCAGGTCCCTCAGTTCATCGTCCCAGGTTGATCAATTGCAAATTCTTGAATATTTTAGAACTGTTCAAGAAGTCCTATTTTATTCTCGTCACGCTGAAATGTTTCAGCCAATCACTTCCACAGATCATGCAGTTTTGCTTAGTCATGAAGATCCAAGAATAAACGTCTGACTTCTTTTTTTAATTTTACCCAGATATTCACAGGGATATTCTCCATACATTATGATCCACCTGATGGTTTCACATTTGAAATAAATGATGTTTCCCCTCCCATTCAGGTTTGAAAAAAAAATTGCAGTAATATTGAATTCTCCATTCCGGAATGTTTTGTAATCCAAATGTTGAATCTAGGATGATGATATGCTCTTTGATTATAATGTTGAAGAACGAGTGAATGATTTTGTGGCAGCTGCTTTACTACAGGTACTGTGTTTTGTTGTTGTAGTTCTAGTCGGTACTTGTGTGCTGAAATTATGTGATTGCATTACCATCAAACCCACCCACCCCAGATCTCCTCTCTCAGTGACGTTCTGGAAGAAACAAGATAGTCAATTTTAAGTGATGAATATGGGTACTTTGTACTTTTTGGTGCTTGGTTTACAACTGTTACCTTCCCCATTTCAGGCCAATGTAACCAGGACAAATCATATAATGTGGACTATGGGAACAGATTTTCGCTATCAATATGCAGCTTCATGGTTTAGGCAGATGGACAAGTTTATTCACTATGTCAACATGGTATACATCTTTATTGTCTTTCCTCAATAAATTTTACATCTACTGCTCTGTCTCTTGCTATCTCTCTCTCTGTGATTGTTTTTCTGAATTATATCTTTAACGCATTCTTTATTAATCCTTTTCACTTGCTCTCAGGATGGGCGTGTTAATGCTCTATATTCGACACCTTCCATTTACACAGATGCAAAACATGCAGCAAATGAGCAGTGGCCTCTCAAAACTGGCGACTTTTTCCCGTGAGTGTTTTTCTTGAAAATTTGTCTGCAGAAAACTAACTCAAATTATCGCTTCAGTATGAACAAGTACTACATTTGCCAGGTATGCAGACCATGAGAATGCATACTGGACGGGGTACTTTACCAGTAGACCAGCATTAAAAAGATATGTCAGAGAGATGAGTGGTTACTTTTTAGTAAGTGGTCTCATATACTTAAAAGCAGATGTGCACATTTAACACATAAGTTGTGATGAGGTATAGCATCTTTACAAAATCATGTTGTTTCTCGTGTTATGAAATTTAGGCAGCGAGGCAATTAGAGTTCTTTAAAGGCAGGAATAGTTCAGGACCAAGCACAGATGCACTTGCTGATGCTTTGGCAATTGCTCAGCATCATGATGCAGTTAGTGGTACCGAAAGGCAACATGTGGCTTCTGATTATGCACTGCGACTTTCAATAGGGTATAAGGAGGTACCTGTTAATTTAGGTTGGAAATTTTCCATGCGCAGTGAACCTATGTTATCTTTCATCTTTTGCTCTCAGTCCGTGGAGAATGATACCATATTGTATCAGTGAGACATACAATACTTATTCATGCCTTCAGTATAAATAACTGAAATCCTTACGGTTTAGTTTTAATTTCTTCAGGCTGAGAAAGTGGTTGCATCATCACTGGCTCTGCTAACAGGCTTGAGATTGAATATGACTTATGAAGATTCAATCCCCGAGTTTCAGCAGGCAATACATTCTCAACTTGGAACTGAGTTCTGTTATAATTGAACTGCCTTCTGATATCACTGAGCACCGTAGTTGAAGAATCATGCCATTCTAGTTCATTGGCATCTGCATTTTTGGTGGATTATACATCATCTAATATGTGATTCAATAATTACCGCGATATTTGCGATAGAACACTACATAATTTACTGCTTTATTGCACTGAGCTTGAATGGAGTAGTTGCATGGTTGTAAAAATTTCGAGGAAAATGCTAATTATGTAGTTTTTATCATAGGCATACTCGATTTTAGTTTGAATGATTGGATTGGTGGTTTGTAAGTTTTCACTATCCAACAAGGACCATCTCAAAAGTATTGAGTTGTTCCATAGCACTGTTATATTTATCCTTTTTTTGTGACTTGCGATTAGAATAATTTACTGCACCCTGATGTGTTTATTTCATTTTGCTTCAGTGTCCTCTGCTTAACATAAGCTATTGTCCTCCATCAGAGGCTAATTTGACTGATGAGAAAAGCTTGGTAACATATATTTCTATTTCTCGTGTTTACTATAATTTGCTATTGTCAAACAATATTCTTTTTCATGTGTTTTTTCCTTATTTCTTTAGATATGACCTTTTTAATGGTTTCTTTTACGTTTTATGTTCTATATATCAGATCATAATTGCTTATAATGCTCTTGGATGGAAAAGAAAGGAGGTCATCCGAATTCCTGTGAGTGCTCTAGCCTATTCCTTCATCTTTGTAAAGATTTCACACATTACCAACAGAAGTTAATATATGACGTTTCAAAAGAGTTTCCATGTTTCAGAACATTAACTGTTGTATTTGATGATATGATGATTGACATTCACCTATTTGTTGCGTAAAAATCAAAACGATTTGTAGATTTAGTTGTTTCCTTTCAAAAATAAACAACACTACATTCATTGCTTTACAGCAGGGATATTGAGTTAAGAAGTTGTCTTGTTTCTAGATGTTTTCTGTCAACATACTTAGATTGTCAAAAATATCATATATTGAGAAAAAGCATTTAATCTGTTAGGAATGAAGTTCTAATTGTTCATATTTTGTATTGTATACTCCTTTAAATTAGCTATTATCCTTGACTCCCTGTGGAATTGTGTACAAGTAATTGGTTATATTTGCTACAGGTTTCTTCTGAGAGTTTGATTGTTCTTGATTCTGCTGGAAAAGAGATTGAATCCCAGCTTCTTCCTTTGTCCAATGCCTCTTTACGCACAAGAACCTATCATGTCAAAGCACATTTGCGTAGATCAGCCAGTAGCTTAGCGAGATATTGGCTTGCCTTTTCAGCGACTGTGCCTCCTCTTGGTTTCAGCACTTATGTTGTCTCAAGTGCCAAAAAGACAGGTATGTGGTTTTGTAGAGTAACTAAAATTATGTGCTTTATGTTTAAGTGAAGATGTCAGCTTTGTCTATACAAATAGTATAATTCTTTTTCTCCTGGAATTTATGATCAGAATCAAGCTCAATCATCTCAACGCAATTTACTCCAGAAGAAAATATCAATAATACTTTTGAAGTTGGCCAAGGAAATTTGAAGCTACTTTACACTGTAGATGAAGGAAAGCTCACACGTTACATAAACAAAAGAAACTCAGTAAGTTATTTTGCTGAAGCTTTGATTTAATTGAATGCGTCCAAAATTTAATCTTCCATCTTTTTCCTCCTTAAAGTTCTCTTCACCAAAATCAGGATAAAATGTACATATTACTTGACAATATATCAATAAATTACATTTGCATTTTGCTTTGGACATTCTTGGTGTCTGTTCTGGTGAAAAAATTTAAATTGTTTTACTTGTACTTCTTTATGAGAAAGTCAACAAGAGTGTACTGGTGAAGTAAATGAGTACCACGGCTTTTCTTTTTCTTTTTTGGCACATAATGCTGATGAATTTGTTTTCTGATTCACCCATGAAGATTGCAGCTTATGCTGAACAGTCATATAGTTATTACTCTGGCTATAACGGTACTGATAGAGTTTTCCAGGTATTCTTTTTTCTTCAAGAAACTCTTAATGCCTTTTATGTTTTCTCTTTTCTTGGTTATTTTGTAGGCCAAATTTATTACTTCACTTGTTTATGTTTAGAAGTTCATTACATTATTGGTAACTATTTGAAATTTTTGTGATTATGCTGAAGGCATCTGGGGCTTATGTCTTCCGCCCGAATGGGACATTCCCTATTAAACCTGAAGGCAAGGTAAGAAATTTGCTTATTTCTTGTCATTGCGAGGTAAGAAATTTGCTTATTTTTTGTCATTGTACCCTGTCGTTTGTTGAATGACTTGGTCAATAATGGGTTTTTTTCTTTGTCCTATTTCGTAGGCACTTTCATGCATTTATTTATTTCAGTTTTATTGTTATAGTTAGTGGTCTGTAGGAGTAAGTTTGCATGATTACATGTTTAAGTTAGTGGTCAGAGTTTGTTGCTATTTTCTTGGTATAATCCATTGTAAATTTGCCTATTTAAATGATGTTTACTCAATGAACAATGTAAGGCAGAAACACAGTTTTCTCTTCCAATTCTTTTTGTCTTCTTCTATTTGTCCTTTACCTATTTATCAGTGGTATCAGAGCCAAAATAGTGAGGGTTTGAAAAGTGAGCTAAAATTAGCCGTACAGAGTCACGTGAAAAAGTAAAGAGGCAGTAGAGCTTTCATGACGCATAGTCTATTTTTTTATATATTTTGACGTTGCAGCAACAGACGACTTTGGAAAGCTTTGTTCAAGCAGCAATCCCACGCTTTGATGGTCACTATGACCATTGGAGCATGTTGATGGAAAATTGTTTGAGATCAAAAGAGTATTGGCAAGTCGTAGAGTCTGCTTTAGCAGAACCAGTAGCCGACACTGTGGTGACTAAAGCACAGTGGTCGGAACTTGAAGGGCAAAAAGTGAAGGATCTCAAAGCAAAGAATTACCTTTTTCAAGCTATTGATCGTTCAATACTTGAAACCATTCTTTGCAAGAACACCTCCAAGGACATTTGGGATTCTATGAAGAAGAAGTATCAGAGATCAGCAAGATCAAAACGTGTGCAACTCCAGACACTACGAACTGATTTTGAGACTTTGTGCATGAAGTTAGGAGAATCAGTTAATGATTTCTTCCCAAGGACGATGGCAATCTTAAACAAGCTACGAATTCACGGAGATAAGACGGAAGATGTCGCCGTTGTTGAGAAAATTCTTCGATCATTGACTCCAAAATTTAACTTTGTTGTTTGTTCGATTGAAGAATCTAAAGATCTTGATACTCTCTCTATTGATGAATTGCGGAGTTATCTTATTGTTCATGAAGGGAAAATTGTCCAGCAAGACAAAGATGAGCAGGCTTTAAAGGCTTTAGTTGATAATCATGCTTCTACACCGAATCGATCGGCAGGAAGAGGAAGAGGTGGAAGAGGTAGATGTAGACAAAACAAAGATCACAGAAGCTCACATCAGAATTTTGAAGATAATCAATTCTCACACATTCAAGGAAGAGGAAGAGGACGTAATGGTCACCATTCACAAGGTTACAAGCAAAGGTCAGCAGACAAGTCCAATGTGGAGTGCTACAGATGTCATAGGTATGGTCATTACAAGTCTGAACGCCGAACTAATTTGAATAGACAACATGGAGAAATGTCTAATTTTGCAAAGAAAGAAGAAGTCTCTCTCTTGATGGCTTGTCATGCGAAAAAAGAAGTCCACCAAAACTTGTGGTATTTAGATATCGCCTACAGCAACCATATGTGCAGAGACAAGTCAATGTTTTCAGATTTGGATGAATCATTCCGCAATACCGTAACCTTTGGTGACAATTCTAAAGTTTTTGTCATGGGTAAAGGAAGTGTAAAAATGCACACCAAAGTAAACTGCAATCAGATTATTTCTAATGTTTTCTTTGTTCCAGATCTGAAAACTAACTTGCTAAGTGTTGGGCAACTACAAGAGAAGGGATATGAGCTTTCTATCAAAGATGGAGTTTGTCGCATTTAAGAGAAAAAATTGGGCTTACTTGCTCAAGTCAACGTGACAACAAACCGGATGTTTTCACTGTATCTTGACAACACCACTTAATCATGTTTCTCTGTGAGATTGAAGAACGAAACTTGGTTGCAGCATTTTCGCTATGGACATCTGAATTTTGGTGGTCTAAAAATGCTGTAGCAGAAAAACATGGTGACAGGTCTTCCGCAAATTCAAAGTCCTCAAATATGTGAAGAATGTGTCATTGGCAAACAACGCCGAGATCATTTTCAAAGGAAAATCATGGAGAGCAAAGAAAGTGCCGGAGCTGGTTCACTCCGATATATGCGGGTCCATTAATCTGACATCAAATGGTGGTAAACGTTATTTTATAACGTTCATAGATGATTAGAGTCGGAAAACTTGGGTTTGTTTTTCACAGCGATTGTGGTGGAGAATACAACTCACAAGAATTTATAAATTTTTGTAAGGAGTGTGGGATTTAGAAGCAGCTTAATACAGCTTATACCCCACAGCAAAATGGCGTTTCGGAGAGAGAATCGCACAATCTTGAACATGGTACGGACTATTTTCTCAAGTGGTATCCTAAAATTATTTTGGCCCGAAGCTATCAATTGGAGCATTCATGTACTGAACAATCTTGGAATGGACGAAGACCAAGTGTCGATCACTTCAGAATATATGGTTGCATTGCGTATGCCCACATACCAGATCAGAAAAGAAGAAAGCTTGATGACAAAGGAGAAAAATGCATTTTTCTTGGTGTTAGTGAGCAGTCAAAAGCGTACAAATTGTACAATCCTATCACTAAGAAAATTGTCATTAGTCGTGACGTGATTTTTGATGAAGAACAATTCTGGATTTGGGATGAAAATAATACTGAACAACAAATACAAGCTGATTTTGATGGAGAAAATGGAGAAGAAATGCAACGACCTTTGGAGAATGTGCAACCTGTAGAAAATGAGCAACAACCAGCAATCAATCAACGTATATCAGCCGCTAAAACAGAAGATGAATGACCTTGACGAGTTAGAAAGAGGCCTGTATAGATGACTGATTATGAGGTCACCGGGATTGACCAAACTGACGAAACTGACGATTCCCTTACTCATTTTGCTTTATTTTCAGATTGTGACCCAATAGCTTATGAATATGCCGTTAAAGAATCAAAGTGGTGGAAGGCAATGGATGTTGAAATCACAGCCATTTAAAGAAATAATACTTGGAAGCTGACGGAGCTTCCAAAAGGGCAAAAGTCCATTGGTGTGAAGTGGGTGTTCAAGACGAAGTTGAAGGAGAATGGTGAAGTTGACAAGTTTAAGGCACGTTTGGTAGCAAAAGGCTATAAACAAAAATTCGGCGTTGATTATAAAGAAGTTTTTGCCCCGGTAGCGAGGCATGATACAATCAGATTGGTGATTACCTTGGCTGCGCAAAACTCATGTTCTCGCATGGAGATTTGAAAGAACAAGTATTTATTGATCAACCTCCTGGTTATATCAAGATTGGAAATGAGCATAAAGTGTATAAATTAAAAAAGGCTCTTTATGGACTATAACAAGCTCCACGGGTTTGGTATATTCGTATTGAAGCTTATTTTTTGAAGGAAGGTTTTCAGAAATGTCCATATGAGCATACACTTTTCATTAAATTTGGAGATAGAGGAAAAATGCTCATTGTTTGCTGATATGTGAATGATCTGATTTATACTGGAAATGATGGTGCCATGTTTGAAAAATTTAAGCACTCCATGATGTTCGAATTTGAAATGTCTAATCTTGGAATGATGAACTACTTTCTTGGCATAGAAGTGGTGCAAACCCTTGCTGGTATTTTTATTTCTCAAAAGAAATATGTGCAAGAAATTTTAGACAGGTTTTAGATGAAGAATTGCAATTCTATTAACACACCAATTGAGTTTAGTCTAAAGCTGATGAAAGACGTTGAAGGAAGAAAGGTGGATAGCACTCTATACAAGCAAATTGTGGGAAGTTTAATGTATTTGATTGCAACAAGGCCTGATATAATGCATGCTGTAAGTCTTATTAACAGGTATATGGAATGTCCAGGGAGATGCATCTTCTTGTTGCAAAGAGAATTTTTCGGTACTTGCGAGGTACAACTGATTTTGAGCAGTTCTACCAGAAGGGAGAAAATGCAGATTTAGTTGGCTTTACTGACAGTGATTATGCTGGAGATCCAGATGATAGAAAAACACATCTGGATATATCTTTATGATGGGCTCGAGAGTTGTTTTATGGTCTTCAAAGAAGCAAGCAATTGTTACTTTATCAACATCTGAAGCAGAGTTTGTTGCTGCAACATCATGTGCTTGTCAAGCTATCTGGTTGAGAAAAATTCTTGAAGAGCTTCATTGCAAGCAAGAAGGAGCCACTACAATTTATTGTGACAACAGTTCAGTAATAAAGCTCTCCAAAAATCCCGTTCTACATGGAAGAAGCTAGCATATTGATGTGAAGTATCACTTTTTAAGAGATCTCACAAAGAATGGAGTCATTGGTCTTTCTTAATGCAAGAGTGAAAATCAGATTGCTGATATAATGACCAAGCCTCTCAAAATAGCATCGTTCGTGAAGCTTTGAAATCTGCTTGGTGTTTGTACTTTGGAAAGTCCAGTTTGAAGAAAATTCGCTACTGATATGACTTGGTCAATAATTGGTTGTTTTTCTTTGTCCTATTTCGTAGGCACTTTCATGCATTTATTTATTTCAGTTTTATTGTTATAGTCAGTGGTTTGTAGGAGTAAGTTTGCATGATTACATGTTTAAGTTAGTGGTCAGAGTTTGTTGCTATTTTCTTGGTATTATCCATTGTAATTTTGCATATTTAAAGGATGTTTACTCAATGAACAATGTAAGGCAGAAACACAGTTTTCTCTTCCAATTCTTTTTGTCTTCTTCTATTTGTCCTTTACCTATTTATCATCCTTTACTCAGAAACTATTTGTTTCCAAGTTTCACATTTCTTTAAATGTTTATATTAGGTTCATGAAGTTTAATGGGTATATCTCTTACTGCCAGGTTCCTTTGACTGTTTTAAGCGGCCCAATATTGGATGAAGTACATCATCAGCCTAATACATGGTTACATCAGGTGCTTGTTCAAAGAAAAATACAGTTCTGTAATTATTACTTTGAATTTTCATGCCGCAACATTTTCCCTATTCCTCCATTCAGCCTATTTTATCACTCTACTTTGGAGAACTTGGATACTTTTACATTGGAAGCATGTGTATTTTAGTTTATGTTGATTAGGTGGCTCATATTTTTGTATATGGGGGCTAGTTGATGGAGGGGAGCCGATAAACCTGACCCGTAGCATAATCAACTAGCCCATTAGGTTATGGTAGATAAGTTGGGGGCCGTGGTACGGTACGGTATTGTAAGGGTAATTTGGGATTATAGTTCTATATAAACAACCCATTGTAATCCTATTTGACTGTGTAATCATGGAAATACTTTCTTCAGCAGCCTTTCTTTAAATTTAATTATGATAGCTATACCTACTTCAGCAGACTGTTTCACTCTTGGTCTTTATTCTTTTCATTATAGCAGCTATCACAACATATATGCAGGTAACCAGGGTATACAAGGAAAAGGAACATGCTGAAGTTGAATTTACTGTAAGTTTTTACCTGTATTGATTACTTAGAACATGCTCGTCAGAATGATGTTTAATGTTTCACTGATGTAATTTTGATGTTTGGATGTCATTTTTTATCACAGATTGGACCTATACCTGTGGATGATGGATTTGGAAAAGAAATAACGGCTCAAATTATAACATCCTTGAGTACAAATAAGACTTTCTATACGGACTCAAATGGGCGTGATTTCATTAAAAGGGTATACTTCTAATTAATGGATGTGATTTTATGGAAGGTTATAATTAATGGGTGTGATTTCATGAAATGGGTTAATATGTAATTTTGGTTTTGACACTCATTTTGCTGAGCATCTTTAGTTTTTCTTCTAACAGTCCCTACAGAAGAAAGTAAAAGAAACAAAGTAGGAGAGAAAATTTTGACTTGATCTAGGAAATTTATCTTTATCAATTGGTTATCTGATTCTTCCTTGCAGATCCGAGACCATAGATCTGACTGGGACCTGGAAATACACCAACCAATTGCTGGCAATTATTACCCCGTATGTCAATATAAACTGAACCGTTCAAATTAGTTGTGTATGTTTGGTGATCTTTTAACTGTTCAGTGCTGCTGTATGATTCATTTGAAAGTACATCAATTGTCATATGAAAAGTATTCGGGAACTGGTGCCTCTAGAAGTAGTAAATAAGTAGCATTCTTCTGTCTCTCAGTCATAATTTATTTATTTATTTTTTTGTAGATAAATCTTGGTATCTATCTGGAGGATGAAAGTATGGAAGTTTCTGTGTTGGTGGACCGTGCAGTTGGTGGGTCAAGTCTGGTGGATGGCCAAATAGAGCTGATGCTTCATAGGTTGGCTGTTATCATCTCCACGTCTTTCTTCAAGTTTTTCGCAGTATCGGAAAATCGGGTGTGCTTGTGTCGTATGCATATGTGACATTACATTTCTCACTGTTGTATAGGAGGCTGCTTAATGATGATGCAAGAGGTGTAGGTGAGGCACTTAATGAAGAAGCCTGCGTTCTTGACAATTGCAAGGGTCTGACGGTAATTATATTATTCAAGCAATATATACAAATGCAAAATCATGGTAATAATTTCAACTTGAACCCCTTAGGGCTTGCTTAGGAGTTTCAGTGTACGAGTTATAAGCGTTTTTTAAAGTACCGATTTTAAGCATTTATGAGCGGATTGATTTTGAGTGGTTTTAATAGGGAATTTTAAAACTGTCCAACTTATGTTTGGGAGTTTTTTATGCACCGGTTCCGAAAGTTTTGGTTAGAAATAATTATTTTATAAAGAGTAAAATTAGAGGAGAATATAAGAAACAGCCAAAATCCACCAATTTGGTGGGTTGAGAGAACTGGTCAAAATTAGACTACAATTGTTTTGGGTGGTTTTTTAACCATTCAAATCGGTGCCCAAAAAAAGTAGTAAGCATCGATTTTTTAACCCCTCCTAAATAGTACCATCCAAAATTGATCAAAACCAATGAAAAATAAAACTCCCAAGCAGGCCCTTAGGTTCGTCAATGGTTTTCCTTCTATTCTCTGTTTCAACCCCTGCCTAAATTTCCTCAACAGCGAGTTTCAAATTAATCATCTTTTTCTCTAAGTTTTGTTTTCCTCCCAGTTATAGGAATGCTAATTGCTATGTCCCAAGGTTCACCTTTTAAATTTATTCGCCTGATTACTTCAATTCTGACTCGAACTTTATTTTCTTAATTTCTCATGTCAAAACATGTTTATACTGTTTAGAACTTTCTTGCTCAAATTCTGTTGACCATTAACCTTATCTTAACCATGAGAAAATTACCACCTCGAGAAATATGAGAAGTCTTGTTCGTGTTCAGTTGAAATTCAAAGATATATTTATATGATCTCTCCAATACACTGTGAACTGCTTTCTTCCAATTTTTATTATTTAAAATTCTCCCGTCAGATTCAAGGGAAATTGTTTATGAGAATTGATCCTCGAGGTGAAGGGGCCAAGTGGCGCCGCACATTTGGACAAGAGGTTTATTCTCCACTTCTACTTGCATTTTCTGAAGAGGTGAGATTGGGTAATATCTCATTACATTCAAATTGATTCGCTTCATTTTCTGAAGAGGTGAGATTGTGTATCATCCAAATGATGGAAATTGATTCGCTTCTTACAGGAGATAAATAAGTGGATGGGTTCCCACATAACTATGTTTTCAGGTATCGATCCGTCCTATACTTTGCCCAACAACATTGCAGTGATAACACTTCAGGTACATGTGGCTGAAATTCTGGTTATAGTGATCTTTAAACTTTTGCCTTTTCATATTAGACTTTGTTCTTGGTAAGTGCAGGAACTTGAAAGTGGCAAAGTTCTTCTTCGGTTGGCTCACTTATACGAGGTCTTATCCTTTCTTTTGCTAATCTTCTTTTTGGTGCTTGGCAAATTTTTAATTATCATTTTGAATTAAAAAAAGATCAAATTTTCATTCATCCCATTCAGATTAAATGGTTGATGTACTGAAATACTGACCACAGAAGACCAACTATGCTGACCACAGAAATTTTCAGCTTTTAATCAGAGATCATGTAAATTTTTTCACTTGCCATTATTATTTTAATAGTAGATGTGTAACAGCACACTCAGTCCCTGCATGATGCGTACTTGTTTGAGATTTTTTTATTGTGACTTAAATTTTTTATTAAGGAATGGAACTGGAATATTTCTTATTTCTATAGGAATGAGCTACAAAATTAGAGCATGTTTGGCTAAGCATAAAAGGTAAAATTACTTATTTATGTTTAATCATGTTTATGTTACTTTTTAACTAAAAAAGTTACTTATTTTGAAAGTAACTATTATCTTACTAGAAAAATAGGTGGTGTGGAAGTGGAAGTGGAATTTCTGAAACAAGAATAAAGTTAAAAAATTAGAAACCATGTAGAGAATAATTTTATAATATTGAATTAGTTGAATTGATTTTTGAAAAAGTGTACAAAGCCTTTCTATATATAGGCAAAATTATTTCCTAGGGCCTGTTTGAGCTCTATTTTTTGTGTAGAATGCATTTGGAGATAGTAGATTGATGGAGAATGTGTGGTTAAAAAATAAAGAAAAATTTTGGATTTGCATATAATATTATTTTATTAAAAAATGTGTAGTTGAAAAGAAGAAAGATAAAAATATATTTTGCAAAAAATGAGGATCAAATAAGGGCCTAATCTTATTAATATAAAGAAACTAAAATAAAATCCTAATCTAAAAGAAATTAAAAATCCTATTCTATTCAATAAAGAAAAGAAATGATAATCTAAACAAGACGTAAGAATTAAAAAAAAAAAAACCTATTACAACTATAAATCTTATTATAAATAATGAACTTTTGTTCTATTTATAATAAGACCGTCCTACATCAATAGGTAACATGTCCGACTTTGATCAATTAAAAAAATTATTAATTTTAAGTTATAAGTAAACTTTTGAGGTTAGACATGCTCTTGTGGCTAGTCCAGGAGCTAGAAAAGGAAAGATTAATAATATGCAGCAATACAATCAAATCGTAACAGGTAAAATCCAAATAAAGAAACACTGCCTAGCTATTTATATATACATAGCATGTAATTAACAAGGATCTCAATTTCTTAATCAGTAAATCCAGCTATTTTCTTCATTTTCTTCTTCTGATTTCTGTAAACATAATCTATTTTCTCGGGCAACCAATAACAATACGAGTTCCTTGTTTTCTTTTTTCCTTGATTTTACCTTCTAG
This sequence comes from Fraxinus americana, assembly GCA_035079005.1. NCBI lineage: Eukaryota > Viridiplantae > Streptophyta > Magnoliopsida > Lamiales > Oleaceae > Fraxinus > Fraxinus americana. The sequence goes on along the minus strand of CM068706.1, from coordinate 121,434 downwards.
TTTGTTTTCCTTTGCTCTACATTAGTAAGTGGCATGGCCTAGAATAATAATTAGTTGGTTTCAGTCAAAAATTATTACTCCCTATGCGTCAGATGCCCTAGGTGAAATGAACACTCCAGCATTCATATTTTTGGTTGTTCGTGTACCTCCTTCTGAACCCTAAGATTGGCATTGTTGAGATTGTAAGCTCTAGTTTGCCTGGTATTATGTGTAGGTGTTCTACATCCTGACTTTTGATCTACGGAGTCTTGTTATTTGGTCAAGTTTTAGTTAGTATGTAAAGCCAATTTCGCTGTTTCATGTGTGTTTGATGTGTGCAAAGGTGGGCGAGGATAAAGATTACTCAGTGCTGACTAGTGTGGAACTGAAAAAGCTCTTCCCTGACAAGAAGGTATTAGTAGCATTCTAGTCCTAATTGCTGTTTCATTAGGAAGTTATGCTAGAATAGTGGTTGAACCCAAGCTTTTCATAGTTTCAAGAAAGATCTGATCCCCTATAAAAAGAAAGGAAAAAAAAAAAATAAAAATAAATCATCCATGACCCAATATGTGTTTAATTTCATTTTTCTGCCATATTATTTTTTCCAGATTATCAAGGTCACAGAAATGAATTTGTCAGCCAACCAAGAAAGAAGAGAGGTGGAGAAGAAGAGGCTAGACTGGAAAGTTGAAGGCATTCCGGAAGAACTCACTGTAGTGAAAGGAGGAGTTGTTGATCCTGTAAAGCTAGTTGTAGAACTTGCTCCAATGGAGATACGAACATTTGTCATTGAATTTGATTACCTCAAAACTTTTGCTTCTTGAGAGAGAATTTACACGTTTCCAAACACCTCTTGTATGTCAAACTTGTTACAGTTATCGGTTATCAGTTATCACCGTATGGAGATGTAACTTGGAACATAAATAGGATAAGTTTCTAGGTTGACAATCTAACAGACATTCAATTGAAGTTAATGTTTGAAACTCACCACTGTTAATTACTTTTTAGAGTTGTTACAGCAAGGTTCTTCATAAGAATTCAGAATTCCTCCTCAGACATTGCATTGTTCTACTTGTAAAGCAGAATATCAAACTCTTGCTGGATGCCTGGAAGTCTGCGCGTGTTGTACTGCATCCTCTAGGCTGATTTGGTAACTAGTGATTTTAGGCCAACAACTGGTGTTGCACATGCACATGTTGCTGTTGGATAAATATTGATTTTACCGTGCAATAATTTATATTTAAAATAATCTTTTTACATCAGATAAACACTTGGGCAGAATTTCGACTTACGGAATGAACGGAATAAAATAGAATGATAATGGTCGAGGCAAGAGTTTGATTCTTTCTCCTTAAGACGATAATGCCACGTATTGGTGCGACGGTTTATAGAAACTCGTCTTTCAAGAAACAATGACTTCAACTTGTAATAGTAGCACTCAAAATTAAAAGACGTGACGAATCTATTAATGTTTTGATCTCTTTAAAACTGGAGGACAAAATTGCACAGAATTAATATTTAGGATTGAAATGCACAATATAGAATAACGCAGGATAGAAGGATTATATTCCGCAAGAGATAAAATCAGAAATGATTTTTGAAATGAATAAAATTCAGCATATGGGGATAAGTTGAGAAGTTGTGTCAAAAAGACACAATAGTCAAAAAGTTGAATCTTGAACAGACACAACCCATTCGGACAGACAGTTTAACAGTCAACCACCAAATTTTAGAAGATGCCACGTGTCGCGCAGAGAAAAATTCGGTAAAATAAATAAATAATATATATTATTTAAATTAATAATAAAATAATATAATTCAAATATTATTTTCCAAAAAATATATATATATACCAATTTGGTCCAAGCCCACGACCCGTGCCGTGCCTAGCCGACCAGTCGGATGACAACAACGACGTGCGCGTGTAAGCTTTTGCTTAACCTATTAGCATGTAGGTTCTTTTCCCTTCGAAGGTACCCATGAGGCCCAAACCCAAGTCTCAAACTTGAGCATTATAAAGTGATTTATATTATTCCAGTTTTCCTATGTAGGATTACCATTTTTCAATTTCTTATCAATTTTTATTCACAATTTATTTTAACTTTAAGTGGTTATTTTTTTGCCTTAATTTCTCATTCACCCTAAAAATATAACTTAACCTAAAACTTTCCATACATATCACTTTTCTTATTATAGGAAAGGACAGGATTTAACTACGAAGTGCTCCTTGAATCTTTAAAACTTAGTTGTCTCATTAAACCAAGATCTTGAGATTTCCCGTCAATAAGGTTGAGTTACCATTACAAAAATCATTACGTAGTATGATTTAAGCCTATTCCCCTTGATATGTAGTATACTTGATATCTTGGTAACTTTTTGGTAAACGAATCCGTGAGATTTTCTCTAAATTTTACATAATTTATGGAAATAATACCATTTGAGATAAACTACTTAATTGTATTATGTCTTCGACGGATATGTCGAGACTCGAGACTTACCACTATGCATACTACTGTGTGCTCTACCGATGGACGACTGACATCACAATACATACTAATTGTAGGTACATGTTTAGGCCAACATGTAATATCCTCAAAAAAATTACTAAGTCATTCTGCTTCATCTAAAAGTATGAACTCAAGTTCTATCGTAGATTGAGCTATATACGTTTGTTTAGAGGATTTTCAAGATTCGATCACATCACCAATGGTAAAAACATAACCACTAGTGGATTTTGAATCTTTTGTATCTGATATCCAATTAGTGTCACTGTATCCTTCTAATACAGCTGGATATCTAGTATAATATAATTTAATATTTGACGTATATTGTAGATATCTAAGAACTCTTACCAATGCTTTCCAATAGTCATTATTTAGATTACTTGTAAATCTACTAAGCTTGTTTACTGTATACGCAATATTTGGACGAGCGTAATTTGTCATATACATTAGATTGCCTATTATTTGATAGTACTCCAATTGAGATACATGTCCGGCTTTATGTTTGGCCAAATGTAGAATTAAGTCTATTGAAATTTTAATGGGACTTTCATCATATATATAAAACTTCTTAAGTACAGTCTCAATATAGTGAAATTGAGATAGAAATGGATTTAAGGATTTTAATTCCTAACATTATATCTGCAATGCCCATATCTTTCATGTAAAGTGTTTTGTTAACATTTTCTTGGTAGTTATGATATCATGATTATTACCCATAATTAGCATGTCATAAACATACATATATATAATATTAGGTGTGATTTTAATATAAACATGTTTATCACACTCATTAATTTTAAAATTATTTGACAACATAATTTGGTCAAATTTTGCATGCCATTGTTTTAGCGCTTGTGTTAGTCCGTATAATGACTTAAAGAGTCTAACACCCTTTTCTCCTATCCAAGAGCAATGATTCACTCATGTTGTTCCATGTAAATTTATTTTTCTAGCTCACCATTTAAGAAAATTGTTTTAATGTTCATCTAATGGATCTCCAAATTATGAAATGGTGAGATTGCAATTAATACTCTAATAGATGTTATCCTTGTCACATGTAAGTATGTATAAAAAAAATAAGACATCTTTATTTGAATCATTTAGCTACTAATTTGGTCTTATATTTATCAATTGATCCATCAGTTTTTTATTTTCTTTTCAAAATCCATTTACAATATAACAGTTTGTTACTAAGTGAGAGATCTGCCAACTCTCAGGTATGATTCTTCATAATAGAATCAATTTCACTAATGATAACCTCTTTCCATAATGGAGCTTCTGGACTTAGATATTTGCTTCATTAAATGTTTTATGTTTATTTTTTAACAAATAAGTTAAAAAATCTAGACCAAAAGATGTAGATGTTTTGGTCATTTTGCTACGATATTGTTCTTCATCACTTTGATGATTAACAATTACAAAATCATAAGTTCGTTTTGTTAAACTTATCTCTTTTTTACCTTGCAAGGAATGTTATCATAAGTTCCTAGATTCAATGATAGTATTTTCATGTATATCTGGAATGTTAGACTTATGTACGAGAAACCGATAAGCACTACTGTTATTAGCATATCCAATGAATATGTTATCGATGGTTTTATGTCATATTTTAACTTGTTTAGGTTTTGGTACTTCTACCTTAGCCAAACGCCACCACACTTTTAAGCATTTATACGAAAGTTCATGACATTTTCATAACTTATATCATTCTTAATTTTGTGTGGTAATTTATTTAGAATGTGGTTAGCTCATAGAATTGCACCCCCAAACCCCCAAAAAACAAATTCTGAGGTTAACCAGAACTAATCAACATAGCGTTCTTCGTCTCTTTAAGAGTACGATTTTTGCACTAAATAATACCGTTCGACTGAGGTGAATATGGAGCTGTAGTTTGACGAATAATCCAAAAGTCTGAACAAAATTTTCAAACGGCGCTCCATATTCCACACCTCTATCACTACGAACAACTTTTATTAGTTTGGTAAGTTGATTCTCAACCCCATTCTTATACTGCTTAAATGCTTTTAAGACCTTGTCTTTGCTTCTTAGCAAATATACATAATATTACATTGTGCAATCATCTATAAAAGTAATAAAATATTTTTTATCTTTTAGTTTGCACAACTTTAAATCATATATATCACTTAATTTTTGAGGATTCGAGTTTCTTTCAACTGAATGAAACGGTGTTTTCGGTAATTTAGCCTCTACACAAGTTTCACACCTATGATTTTGATAAAATGAAATAGAAGACAATAAATCTAAACTCACTAATATACATAAAATATTGACATTAATATGTATTAATCTATTACGTCATAAATTAGAAGACTCAATCAAGTATACACTATATAGCGTGTTACCAAGGCAATTGAAAATGTAGTTCCAGCACAAGAAGCCATGCATCCAATATTGCTCGATTTTTAGGATCTGTTTCCTCCTCAACAGTTAGACAATCTTCACTTAAGAATTTCGCCAAATTCAGAGTTGTGAGATAAAACAACATTTTCTGTTGTTATCTCTTAAAATCTACTCCCGTGAATTTTTCGATTTCTTCCCATGAGCATTGTTAGGGGGTACGATAGATGAAGTATTACTTGCCATAATCTAACAAAATTTCAGAATATAAATTAGCACGTAAACAAGAATTATCATCTTAAGATTGTTCAATAAATATTGATTTTACCATGCAATAATTTATATTCAAAATAATTTTTTTGAATGACAAGACTCAACGAACCTACTAATGTTTTGATCTCTCTAAAACTAGAGGACTAAAATGCACAAAGTTAATATTCGGGATTGAATTGCACAATAAGGAATAATGCAAGGCCGACGGATTATATTTTGCAAGAGAAAAAAATCGAGAATGATTTTTGAAATGAATAAAATCCGTCATATAAGGACCTATATAAGTTGTGTTCGAAAGACATAAAAACCGAAAAGTTGTGTCTTGAACAGATAACCCATCTGAATAGGCAGATTAACAGTCAACTGCCAAATTCTAGAAAATGTCACGTGTCGCGCAGAGAATAAAATAATATAATTCAAATATTATTTTACCAAAAATATTGGCCCAAACCCACAGCCCGTGCTGGTCGGACGGCGGCGCACATGGACTTTTGCTCAATCTATTAGCATGTAGGTCCTCTCCACCTCAAATACTATTGGTACCCTTTGAGGTCCAAACCCAAGTCCCAAATTTGAGCAATATAGAGTGATTTTTATTCTCTAATTTTCCTATGTGAGATTGTCATTTTCCAATTTCCCACCAATTTTTATTCTCAATTTATTTCAATTTCAAGTGGTCATCTTTTGGCTTCGTTCATCCTAAATTGGTTTTGAAAAAATAAATACATTATATTAATCTACTAATGGAATAGAATACACTCGGTCAAAGAAATTTTTTGTCCAACTAATAGGACCTACTTAAATAATTGGTCAAACCAACTAATTAAACGAATTTTCCAACGGTCGCAACCGAGCCTGTGAAGATGTAGACTGGGTAACTTGACCATATAAGAAGTTTCAGACTGGCCGTCACAGTTTTATAAATATTAACAGTTGGCGTTCTAAAAATATTATGAACAAACAAACTGAAATAATGCTAACCTAGATTATGATCAGCAGGAAAGTTGTCAGTGTCTCCTATGAGAAATGATGCTGTTCCAGAACCGTCAAAATCTGGCATTGATTCTCCCTGATAATCAAGTGGAGAGTTGTCAAGGAAGCTCGGGTCATAATCAATTGACATTCCCAGCACACCCAAAATAGGAAGGCTAAAGTCTATTCTATGCCATCAAAGATCTCCCTCATTTCCAATTCTCCCTCTGTCACAGCCTCAATCACCTGATCAAACATTAATAGGATGAGCAATTCAGAATCAAGACATCAGGAAAAAATTTCAAAACGAAAAGGAACATGATTTCTTACGTATGTTTCACTTTCATAGTCTTGGTAAATAAGAATGTATTCCCCGGCATTCAAGCTATGCGTTTTCACAAATTCCCCTAATAAGTTTTGACAAAATAACATTAACATGATTTTTAATTCAAGGAGCCCAGAAAGATAATAAAACTAGAACTTGTTCCTTAAATCATACCAGTGTACTCGAGAACATACATCCTGCTGCTATTGTTTGGCCAAAACCTACGTGGGATAAACCTCGCAAATCAGTTTAAAGATTAATTTCGTAAACTAGCATCGACAAATTTACCTGTTTGATGTAGATTTTTTGAAAATTGATTTTTTTGGAGAAGGTGTGATTAAAAGGTAGGGGAAAAATTATGAGTTCACGTTCAAATTATTTTATCAGGAGAATATATGGTTGTAAATGAGTTAGGGAAAAATGAGTTTTAAATAGTTTGTACCAAACATGGGTTAAATATCTATAAAGAACTAATAAATTAATACGGATATATAATTAACTTCCTGTTCGTCATTTAGTAATTTACCTTTTGGAATCATTCGCTAAATAAGCAAGAGTTGATTATGCTACTTAATTAATATCAGAGAGAATGACAATCATAAAAGGAAACCTGAACTTGAAACACCACACATGAATGCCATCCATGTCCATCATGTTGATAATAATTCCTTCCTTCCTTTCAAGGACAGGCAGATGAATCTCAGCTTCTTTCTGAAATAAAAAAAAGAGGCAACTTGATAATTAGGCTCTACAACAGGGCACATGAAGCGGATCATTACCTTTCTGGTCTTTGAAATAGCTAGGGGTGGTTGGTTCAAATGATGCTATGGTTATCAATTGAAAGAAAGTAAAGATGAAAAAACTGTCCAGAAATTAAGGTGTCGTAAAACAGATGCAAATTAAATAATAGGATGCAATGATTTTGCAAGCTGAATCTGAGATGCAAACCTTTGGAAGTACCATTCTTCTGAGGCTGTTTACATCACTCTTCTGGAGCTGCTTCTTAAAAAGAAACTTCAGCTTTGTCCTAACAATTGCCTAAAGCATCAAACCATGACTACTGTCAAAAAGTATTCCTGTACAAGACTTTATTCGAACGAAGAGACTTGAAAACAATTCCACATACAAGATTTAAATTGAAATATAATACAGCATGTATAGCTGCTTATATTAGGCAACATGCCCAGCATCTGGCGGATGAACAGTGAATATCTGGTGATTAAGTTGCTGACTTTGAATAAAATGCAACTTTATTCTACGTTTAAGCATTTCCTACATTTAGTGGCGACTTTCGTCGGCCATTGCTTTGCGTGTACATGGCAAATAGGAACTGTTACGGGCCTGTGTCAGACCCGCCACCTCGCCCGCCACGTGACCACACCCGTGGCCCAAGCCACGTACCGGACGAAGTGATTAAACCAAAGGACGAACTGATTGTACATGCCGGGGTGATTGCATTAGGAACGAACTGAACACGCGTCAGCGAACGAACCGGACCCATCCACAAGTACACAGTGGATGCAAAGGCTCGCACTCCGCTTCTACAACGCTGCAACGCTTCACCTGCCACACCTCGCCTCTACAAAGATCCTTTGTACAAAGAACTTCCCAAAGTCAAATCTCTGACTGGTGGGACGTGTGGCAGGTTCTCAAACGGTCAAATCAGCAGCATGTGGCTGAAACATTCAATACCAGTCGACCTATGGAGGGACAGAGTGACACCTAGGATGGGACGAGCCTTGAGGATCTGGCAACACGTGTCCCCTCATCCAATGGCTCTCCTCTTCCCATCCTTGGTATAAATACCCCCTCTTCATAATGAAGAAAGGTGCTCATTCTAATCCTAGCATTCTAGTCTTTTTAACTCTAAAAGACTTTCAATATATTTATACACACTTGATCAACCATTTCCCGGCGAGTGTTCAACCGCCGGCGAACCCTTTTTCGGTTGAATATAAAACTGACTTGCTCGTCGGAGTGCTTGCGGCCGCTCCCACCCCCTCCGGGAAAGGCCACGAGTGGCTAACGACGTGCTACGTGTGCAGGAAAAGCTGACTTGAAGACCTATCCTGTTGGCCACGTGTCCGAGCCATTTTTCGAGGTCAACAGATTGGCGCCGTCTGTGGGAACTTACTTAACCACGAGTTCTCCCACCAAAAAGTTGCAAAAATATCCGGTTGATACTTCCCCTTGAAAAAGGGATTGATTCTTGAAAAAGAGTTATCTTCAGCCACCTCGGACCATGAGTTCCAGTGGGATGACAATGTGAGGGCAAGGGATATCTCTGAAGAAGAGATCATCCGAACCAATGTTACGCAACAGCGGCCCCATCACCGCTACCGTATAGGTAGAAGAACGGCAGCACGTTTAGAGGCCGAAGTGGCCCAAATGGCCACTAACATGAGGACCATCACGGCTCAGAATGCAGCCATGCAGGAACTTCTCATGCAAGTACAAAACCAGGGCGGTTTTCAAGCCCCGCATCGTCCGCAGCAATCGGCACATGGACGAGCCGAGGCTGAATCCAGTAGGGGAACCCACATGAGTCCCCAGGGAGAGGCTCCCGTGGAAAGGGATGTGGGAATGGACACTTCAAATTACACCGCTGCCCCAGCCGGTGGTGCCCATGCAGGAGAGAGTTTCCCTCCAGAATATGAACGACCTCAGAGGTCTGCCAGTGTTTTCGATCGAATCGGACGAGCACCTAGAAATAGGAACCAGCCCCCGCCGCAAACAACTCGCCAGCAGGGGCAGGAACAAAGCCAAGAGGTCCAGCCCCCCCACCAAGTGGATTGGGGAAACAGAGCTGAAACGGCTCAGCGTCCACCCCGACAGCAGGCAGATGGGAACGATTCTGACGGACCCTGTAGGTCGTACGAGCTTGATGATGATGATGACAATTTACCCTTCTCCAGGGAGCGTCGCACATTTTCGATGCCTCACAATTTTGTTCCTCCTAAAATCCCAAAGTACGAAGGAAAGGGCGACCCGGAAAAACATCTCAACAAATACAAAACACAGATGAGCCTCAGAGGCGCCTCGCCAGCTTTGAAATGCAGAGCATTCCACTTAACTCTTGGTGGCTCTGCCGAAGTATGGTATAGCAGGTTGGCACCACTCAGTATACGGAGCTGGCCGGATTTGAAAAAGGCATTCTTGAACCAATACCTTTCTAGGAAAGAGGGGGAGGCTTCTATTCAACGCTTGCAAGACATGAGGCAAGCAGCAGGGGAGACCCTAAAAAATTACCTCGCTCGTTTCACTGATGAGATAACCTACTGCGAACAGGTCACGGACAAGGAGGTCCTTTCAGCTCTGAAAGGAGGACTGAACATGAACACACTGTTTTGGAGGGATGTCGAAGCAAGAACCCTTCGACATATGATGAGTTGGTGGAAATGATGAAAATAGAGATCGTCAACGAGGAAATGATCGATCACAAGAACAGGGCTGCCCAAGGGCTTCCACCACCTCAGAGGCGGATAGGCAGGGGGCCCACCTCCCAGATAGTGAGCCAGCAATGGACTCAGGCTGGGCACACAGTGGCTCCCACCTCGGGACAAGCTTTAGCCACTGCCACTCTCAATGCGGTCCCCACCTTGGCCTACGAAAATGCTGGGCCAGGCGCGAGCAACCCTATTAGAAATACTGGGCGACCCTCCACCTCTAGAAATAGGGGAAGAGGAGGAAGGCCTAGAGATAGGCCCCCAGAAACGCGACCTTATTGCACCATTCATCGCCACTATGGCCATGACACCAGAGATTGTGCAGGTTTAGGCAGACCTGCGAGCAACCCTCGTAACAACAGAGAACACAATTACGAAAGCAATAATCCAAGACGCAGTCCCCCCAGGAGGGGTGAGACGAGGCGACACTCTCCAAGAAATAGAAACGACGATAGGGAAAGGCCCCGGAACGGGCAACGCCCCAGGAGAGATCCAGCCCCCTCGAACGAGCAACAACCAATTCATGACATAGATACCATTATTGGGGGACCCCACGTGGGAGGTGAATTAAAAAATGCTCTGAGGAATTATGCCAGGGAGGCGAAAACCCCACCTATGGTCAACTACTTGGTGAACCAATCACAAGGTGGAAGGGCTGCAGAACCTATAACCTTCACCCCGGAAGATGCTATAGGAGTACACTTCCCACACTGCGACGCCCTAGTAGTCAGAGCTGTGGTGGCTCGCAACGGACTGAAACGCATGCTGGTAGATAATGGCAGCTCAGTCAATATCTTGTTCGGCACAAATTTTGACAAAATGGCTGTAGATAACGAGCTAACACCCATGAGCTCGCCTCTTTATGGATTCACCGGAGACATCATTATTCCCAGGGGAAAAATTACCCTTGCCGTCGAAATGGGAGCCTCACCACAGGTAGCACATCACTTCATGGAGTTCTTAGTGGTTGACCGCTGATCTGCCTACCATGGAGTCCTGGGGAGGCTAGCCCTAAAAGAACTATGGGCAGTTACTTCCATCCATCACCTCTGCATGAAGTTCCCAACCGAACGGGGGGTCGCAACCGTCCGAGGCGACCAGACGGGATCCAGGGAATGCTATCTTAACTCCCTTAGGAAGGCAGAGCCTCGAGTCTACATGGTGCTGGATACTGAAATGACGGAGGCCCTTGAAGGGCAACCTCCGACGCAAGATGTCATCATGGCGGAAGCCAGATCCGAAGTATCTTTGGAGGAACTGGATCCCAGGGTGATTGAATCAGAATCGCAAGCTGCCCCAATGGAGGAACTTGAAACCTTCCCAGTGGACCTCCAGGACACGTCCAAAGTCCTGCAAATCGGAAAGGAACTGAACGAGGAAGTTAAGGAGGAACTGAAAAGCTTCCTTTGGCAAAACTCCGATGTCTTTGCATGGAGACATGAGGACATGATTGGTATAGACCCCCGAGTCAGTTGCCATCGCTTGCAGGTCGATCCGAGCTGTTCTCCACATAGACAAAAGAGGAGGGCGTTGAACACCGAAAGGTATGAGGCCCTGAAAGAAGAGGTGGAGAGACTCATCAGTAACGGTTTCGTTCGTGAAGCCAACTATCCGAAGTGGATTTCGAATCCTGTGCTTGTAAAGAAGCATAACGGTAAATGGAGGGTTTGCATCGACTTTTCAAACCTCAATCAGGCTTGCCCAAAGGACAGCTTCCCACTCCCACGGATCGACCAACTTGTAGACTCAACTGCTGGGCACGAATTGTTAAGCTTTATGGATGCCTATTCGGGCTACAATCAGATACCAATGTTCCCAGGCGACGAAGAAAGCACCTCCTTCATCACCGATAGGGGGCTTTACTGTTACAAGGTGATGCCCTTTGGCCTGAAGAACGCTGGGGCAACCTACCAGAGGTTAGTCAACAAAATGTTCGCCGATCAGCTCGGCAAAACAATGGAGGTCTACGTTGATGACATGCTTGTGAAGAGCCTCATGGCTAAGAAGCATATCGAACACCTGGCTGAAGCCTTCAAAACCCTAAGAAGGTATCACATGAGGTTGAACCCTTTAAAATGCGCTTTTGGCGTGGCTTCCAGAAAATTCTTGGGCTACATCGTGAATCAACGGGGAATAGAAGCCAACCCAGAAAAGATTAAAGCCTTAATCGAGATGAGGTCACCTCAGAAACCCAAGGAAGTGCAACGGCTCACTGGCAGAATAGCCGCACTCAATCGCTTCATTTCAAGGGCCACTGAAAAGTGCCTGCCCTTTTTCAAAACCCTCAGAAGAGGCGGGAAGTTCCAATAGACTCCGGAGTGCAAGGAAGCGTTCCAGGAGTTGAAAAACTACTTGGGGCGAGCACCCTCCTCAGCAAACCAAGGGAAGGAGAACCCTTATTGTTATACTTAGCCGTAGCTGAAAGCTCGATCAGCTCAGTTCTTGTGCGGGAAGAAGCGGCGCACCAACTGCTAATATACTATGTGAGCAAAGCCCTGCTCCCCGCCGAAGTGAGATACCCAGACATGGAAAAATTGGCTCTTCAATTGGTCACCGCTTCTCGAAAATTGAGGCCGTATTTCCAAGCCCACAGCGTTCATGTTTTGACAAATTTCCCACTGAGGCAGGTCTTGTAGAAGCCAGACGCCTCGGGAAGGTTACTGAAGTGGGCAGTAGAGCTCAGTGAGTTCGACATAATCTACGCGCCCCGGACAGCCATCAAGGGTCAGGCCCTGGCCGATTTTGTTGCGGAATTCGCCAAGGCCCCTGAAATCGAAGTGGATATGGAACCAGCAGAGCCTCCCACTTGGAACCTCTTCATCGATGGTTCCTCCGGAGAGACAGGCTCAGGGGCTGGTATAGTGTTGGAAAGTCCGGAGGGGTACAGGCTTAACTATGCGGTAAGGCTCGGATTCAAGGCCTCCAACAATATGGCTGAATACGAGGCACTCCTGGCCGGGCTTCGGCTCGCCAAGGAACTACAAGTAAAAAGATTGGTTATTAACAGTGATTCGCAATTAGTGGTAAATCAGGTCAATGGCAACTTTGTGGCCAGGGACAAGCATATGGCGGCCTACCTGAAGCTGGTCATGAATTCCCTGCCCAACTTCGAAAAATTTGAGCTAATCCAAGTGCCTCGCCAAGAGAATTGCCACGCCGACGCCCTATCAAAGCTGGCCAGCAGCAAAGATTCGGAGCTTCTGAAGGTGGTCCCCATCGAACACCTAGCCGAACCATCTATTAAGGAGGGCAAGAAACTAATGTGGGTTGAGAGCACCCCACCATGGATGCTACCTATAATGGCCTATCTGAAAGAGCAAAACTTGCTAGGAGACGAAACCGAGGAGCGGAAGCTTCGAAGAAGGGCTGCGCACTTCATACTACAGGACGATATTCTGTACAAACGTGGCTTCTCCTCCCCCTTCTCAGATGTACAGGAGGAGAAGAGGCGAACTATATCCTCAGGGAAGTGCATGAAGGCGTTTATGGAAATCACTCCGGTGGAACAACCTTGGCCCACAAAATACTTAGGCAGGGATATTACTGGCCAACCCTGAAAAGGGACGCCACTGAATTCGTACGCAAATGTGACAAGTGCCAACGCTTCTCCAATGTGCAGAGGCAACCATCTCAGGAGCTCACAGTGGTATCAAGCCCCTGGCCTTTCGCCAAATGGGGTGTTGATTTCATTGGCCCCTTGCCAAAAGGAAGAGCGAATGCTCGCTTCGCCATAGTCGCCATTGATTATTTCACCAAGTAGGTGGAAGCAGAACCTCTAGCCAAGATCACTGAGGCCAACACCTCCAAGTTCCTTTGGAAAAACATCATCTCCCGGTTCGGCATACCTCACTCCCTGGTGTCAGACAACGGCAAACAATTCGACAACAGGAAGGTCCGGGACTTATGTGATGAGCTTGGAATCAGAAAGCATTTTTCTACACCCCATCACCCCCAGGCAAATGGGCAGGTCGAGGCGGTCAACAAAACTATCAAGTTCACCTTGAAAAGAAAGCTGGATGCATCCAAGGGCGCCTGGGTTGACGAGCTTCCCCAGGTCTTATGGGCCATCAGGACCACTTGCAAAACCGCCACTGGGGAAACTCCATTTTCTATGACTTATGGACCTGAGGCGATGAGCCCTGTGGAGGTTGGCGTTCCATCTCCTCGACGCCTCCACTTCGATGAAGTGAGGAATGATGAGTTGAGAAAGCTTGAGCTAGACTTTCTTGGAGAGAAGAGGGACGAGTCCCAGGTTAAGCTCGCCTCCTACCAGCGAAAAATGATGCGCTACTACAACGCCAAGGTGAAGAAGAGAGCATTTCGCATCGGAGACTTGGTGCTTCGTAAAGTCTTCCCTTCGACCAGAGATCTTGGCACAGGGACTTTGGGACCAAACTAGGAAGGACCCTATCGCGTGATTGCAGAAATCAGGTCTGGAACTTATAAAATCGAAGATCTGAATGGGAAAATGATGCCTCACCCCTGGAATATTGAACATTTAAGGAAATATTATCAGTAGGGAACGTGTACTGTTGTAAATATTGCAATCAAATAAACGAATGTTATGTTCACTTTGTTCTCGCATGGACACACCAAACAAACTTGGCGAGGTGCAAGCCCATCCAAAGGGTACACCCCCAAGATATTCTGCCTAAGCCAGAGATGGTGCGGGTGCCATCCTGGACGAAGCGGCGTGCACACATCAGACAAACTTGGCGAGGTGTAAGCCCATCCAAAGGGTATACCCCCAAGATATTCTGCCTGAGCCAGGGGTGGCCCGGGTGCCATCCTGGGCGAAGCAGCACACACGCGTTGACTAAGTCCGATGCGTTATTACCTGTTCATTAGCTTCTTCCATTTTATTAAGTGGTTGACTAAGTCCGATGCGTTATTACTTGTTCATTGGCTTCTTCCATTTTATTAAGTGGTTGACTAAGTCCGATGCGTTATTACCTGTTCATTGGCTTCTTCCATTTTATTAAGTGGTTGACTAAGTTCGAGGCGTTATTACTTGTTCATTGGCTTCTTCCATTTTATTAAGTGGTTGACTAAGTCCGATGCGTTATTACTTGTTCATTGGCTTCTTCCATTTTATTAAGTGATTAAAAGTCCGATGCGATACCTTTTGTTCGAAGCTATGCTACAAGGCAATGCGACAAATAAAAAGGGGAAGAAGCAACAACACTTGATAAAAAAATTTCATTCATTGCCAGAAGGGAAGAGGCCGAAGCCATTACATAAGGAAAAAGAGTTGCGAACTAATCTACATTAATTGCCGCCTCGGGCCCCTCGCCTTTGACCTCCTCTGAAGGGGCCTCTTCATCCTCGACGGGCCTGCCCCCAGTGGGGCCCCCGAACTCTTCTTCCAGAAAGTTGATGTCCAGATCGGGGTGCCTCTCACGGAGGCGGGACATCATCTCCTTCGCCGCCCAGGAGGCCCAGTAGTTGGCGAAGTCGTCATACTCTGGCATATTTTCGAAATTATCCTTGTAGTTTTGGACCGCCACTTCGCCAACATTTTCCGCCTCTGCCCTCAGCGAGTTTATCTCCTCAGTCTGGGCTTCGAGGCGTTTCTTATGCTCGGCCCTCTCCTTATTTGCCTCCTCCAGGGCTTCGGACGTTAGCCTTTGGTGGTCATTGGCCTGGTCCACCCTCTTCGTCAGGGCCGCCACCTGGGAAACGGACTCGTGAAGCTCATTCTTCAACTGATTAACATGGATCTCAGCCGAGTCTAGCTTCGTGGCAGCAGTCACCCACTTCTCTTCCACTTCCTCCAGATCCTTCTTGGCCTTCTCCACCTCGGCCTCCCAGTTTGAAGAGGCTTCGATCCTCTTCTCCAGATCCTCATTCTTCCTCCAAAGGCCCCTTACCAAATCTTCCGCCGCAGTGCCCATACTTAGGGCCCTGGCCACACAGGTGTTATTCGCCGCCAGCAAATCCTCGATGTCGCACGAGGCGGCGTGATTGGCCCAGTCTTCGGTCCAGTATTTACTGTGGACCCTCGCGGCAGATGCGGTTTCCGCTGGGAGCATTTCCAGCACAGCCTCGGACAATTCCTCGTCCTTGCTCCCCAAAAAATCAGCGACTTTCCCCCTGCCCGCCTCACTGACTGGCCTCTTCTGCCTCTTCTTGGTCGCCCCTTCGCCGAAGTATGCAGTAATAGGCACGATGGCCTGGGCAGAGGGTGGGACCGCCATACTAACCCCCGCTTCGATCGATGGAGGAGAAGACGCTTCAGAGGTGGGGGCCACGGTTAGGCCAGCTCGCCTTTTCCTTGGCACGAGGGAGGTCCTTTCCTCCGTCTCATGCTCTTTGGCAGGAGGCTGACCCGCCTTGCTCAAAGTCTGCAGCCGCTTCGACTGCTTTTTGTACGCGATCGAGCTAGTTTTCAGCAGCTTGGTCTCCGCCATGCTCCGGCGGATCGTGGCCAGGTCGGGCCTGGGAGGCCTCTTGTTTTCAAAATCCCCTGGAAGCAAGAAAATTGTTAAGTATCCAGGTAAAATATTGGAAAATAACCGAAATGAAATGCACTCACCTCTGTTCGTCATCAGCCCGTGAAGAGTGAAGTGGTGGTTCTGGTCGATCAACTCCTTGTAGCTCCTTTCCGGCAGAGGCGTCTGATACAATTGGGCAATCACGTCCCAGTCTTCCTCTGCAATTTCGCATCTCGGGAGGGAGCCTGCAAAGAACAGGAATATTAAAACCATAAGCAAAGTTAGCCAAGTAAATTCAAATCGGAAAGTTGCTTACTGCAAGTCGAATAGATGGTGGGGACGGTCAGAGGCGCCATTGGGTCATTCTCCACGGTATCCCACCGTCCTGACTCCCAGAACCACGAACTCCTCCAGCCTTTAATCGAGAAGGGTGTATCAACCACAAACGGCGAATGGGACCCCAGGGAGCTAGGTAGTACCAGCCTTTGCTCGCCTCGCCCCCCGCCGTGGCTTTTGGAAAGAAAAGGGAGTGGAATACACTGAACGGCATGTCCACTCCGATGCTGGCCCTCCGCCACAGCATCCACGTCCCAACCATTTGGGACCACGCATTGGGATTGAACTAGGTAGGGGCCAACCCAAAAGACCTAAGGACTAGGCGAAAAAAGGGGTGGAATGGAAGCCTCAACCCAGCCCGGAAGAGGTGGTCACTCACTGCTACGCACCCTGGCCTAGGATAACAGGCTCTCTCATGGGGTTCGGTTCGGATAAGCAGAATATTGTGAGGAACCCTAAACACCTCCCTACATTTTTCTATCTGCCCCGAGGTAATTTTAGATGGGTATTTTGAGGCCCCCCATTGCACAGATGTGTCTACGGGGGAATCTGGGCGTTTCCAAATGTTCTCCCCGGCCCTAATGGCCCTACTCAGCTCGTCGGACGAGATTAGTATGGGTTCCCTCAAGGAAGTGCTCTCTTCGCCTCGCCTCTCCTCACTTCCTCCCTCAACAACTTGCCCACTCGACATCTCTATAAATAGACGCAAAGAAAAAACGAAAAGGAGATGGAGGAGACTGAAATCTAGAAGGTTACCTAAAGCCGTTGGAAGGTACTCGCCCACCGGAATTCACGAGGTCGCCGGAATCCTGAATGATCGCCGGAGAATGGAAACGGTCACTTGGTTCCAGGGAGTTTGAAAGAGTTCGAGAGATTTTCGCGAAATAAAGGTTTTGAAATGAGAAGGATGGGCCGTTTATAGGCACTCCAAACTCACCCCAACCGTTAGATCAACCCAAACACAATCTGGACCATCCAGCACTCAAATGCAAGGATCTCCGTCAAAACCAATGGTCATTTGAATAAACGGTCCTGATGAAGCGGTGAGTCACACGCTTGGCTTAAGCACGTCGCCTTGAGGAATGAGAGCCGTCGTCATTATTATCATTTATATCGAAAGAGGCGTGCCTTGGAAGCAAGCGAACGCCTCCCCATGATTGCCTTGGGAAGGTACAAGGGCTTCCAAATCATTAGCACACAGCTCAAGGTCAACCTTTATCGCCTCATCCATATCGCCTCGGCCATGCAGAATCAAGCGTTGCAACAGCTCTCCAAAGAGCTGCCAACCTATATACTCATGGCCATGCAGAATCAAGTGTTGCAACAGCTCTCCAAAGAGCTGCCAACCCATATCGCCTCGGCCATGCAGAATGTAGCGTTGCAACAGCCCTCCAAAGAGCTGCCAACCCATATAGCCTCGGCCATGCAGAATCAAGCGTTGCAACAGCTCTCCAAAAAGCTGCCAACCCATATCGCCTCGGCCATGCAGAATGTAGCGTTGCAACAGCCCTCCAAAGAGCTGCCAACCCATATAGCCTCGGCCATGCAGAATCAAGCGTTGCAACAGCTCTCCAAAGAGCTGCCAACTCATATAGCCTGGGCCATGCAGAATTTAGCGTTGCAACAGCTCTCCAAAGAGCTGCCAACCCATATCGCCTCGGCCACATCAGAATCCCGTGTTGCTACGGCTCTCACCACCGACTCATCCCCGTACCTCCCAATTCGGAATTAAAAATCCTTGTAATATATAAATATTCATACACGGACTTGCGGGACTATTGTTACAGTCCCGTGTCAGACCCGCCACCTCGCCCGCCACGTGACCACACTCGTGGCCCAAGCCACGTTCCGGACGAAGTGATTAAACCAAAGGACGAATTGATTGTACATGCCGGGGTGATTGCATTAGGAACGAACTGAACACGCGTCAGCGAACGAACCGGACCCATCCACAAGTACAAAGTGGATGCAAAGGCCCGCACTCCGCTTCTACAACGCTGCAACGCTTCACCTGCCACACCTCGCCTCTACAAAGATCCTTTGTACAAAGAACTTCCCAAAGTCAAATCTCTGACTGGTGGGACGTGTGGTAGGTTCTCAAACGGTCAAATCAGCAGCCTGTGGCTGAAACATTCAATACCAGTCGACCTATGGAGGGACAGAGTGACACCTAGGATGGGACGAGCCTTGAGGATCTGGCAACACGTGTCCCCTCATCCAATGGCTCTCCTCTTCCCATCCTTGGTATAAATACCCCCTCTTCATAATGAAGAAAGGTGCTCATTCTAATCCTAGCATTCTAGTCTTTGTAACTCTAAAAGACTTTCAATATATTTATACACACTTGATCAACCATTTCCTGGCGAGTGTTCAACCGCCGGCGAACCCTTTTTCGGTTGAATATAAAACTGACTTGATCGTCGGAGTGCTTGCGGTCGCTCCCACCCCCTCCGGGAAAGGCCACGAGTGACTAACGACGTGCTACGTGTGCAGGAAAAGCTGACTTGAAGACCTATCTTGTTGGCCACGTGTCCGAGCCATTTTTCGAGGTCAACAGGAACCTATAACAAAAGGCACTTTATCATAACACCTTTATTCAACATTCCAGCACTCACTGCATATAGCAACATATTTTGTCGGACTGCCACCACTACAATGCTTCTCATCCGCAGAAAAATTAGAAATATTTATTGAAAATAGAATTATGGTTACTTAAAAGATAGATTTTCTGACTTTCAACTTTATAAGCATCTGCTCAAATCGTCAATGGTTGGTCGTATAAAATTATGGTGGTTGATGACCAATAGTAGCCGAGTCCTTCACATAGCAACTAAAATTGAGCTGCCATTGCTAAAGTTGCAGTTGTTAAATAAACTATATAATTTTATGCAGTTAAAAGAGCTGCCGTAAGTTTTATTTTGCAATAGTACTGTCAGTTTTGGGCATGGCCTGATACTACACATTTATATGGAGTTTTTGCAGCCAACAAGTGCATATATTAAAGCAATATATACTACATCAGTGAACGGCAGACACCATTTCACGACTTTTACAGTGTATAATTCACCTATTACTGATTCCGTTACATCCTCCAAATTCTTAAAAAACATGAATATCATCAAACATCAGAAGAATTCAAACAATTAGACTCTAAGCCGTACTTATACAACTCGCTGGTAAAAATGACAGATGCCTTAGAACTGGCTGTTAAACTGTCGAGAAAATACAACTCCCTTGTAAATTTTAAGCCATTTTCAAAATTGAATAATACCTTCTCTAAAAAATTTCATTAATTTTTTTTTGGTTTCCCTATACGTTAAAAATGCATTAAATAAAGTGTGAAACATGTCACCTGCCTGCCCTCGTAAAATATTTCTGTAGCTAATTTTAAGGTCTTTAAAATAAATGCATCTCCAATAGTGCTCTTTTAAAATAATTAGCATATTTCTTAAATAAAAGATGTTCTTGAATTTTTTTTGAAAATTCTCTACCCTTATTCTTTTTATTTTGCTTATTTTTATAAATAATTATTTATTCATTTCATTTACTTGCTTCACTCAAAGATGTGCTTTGGAAGTTGTGAAATTACGAGCATTAAAAATAGGATTAATGCAGGTGTACAAAGGGTCGGTTTCACATAAGTCTTACCGACCCTCACATGAGGTGGGTCTCGAGCTGGACCCACCTGATTAAAAAATTATTCGAATTTTTCCACCTCTCCCATGTGTGTATTTGTAGAGCTTTTACATTTGTGAATGTGGCACGATTCTTAAAAATAGTATATAGAGATTGGATTTAGCTCTCTTTAATTTTTAAAAGTAGAGAGTTTGTTGGACTGGTAAAATTATAAAGATTAACCCTCTAAAATAAAGAGCCAATTAGGGATTGCTCTGGTGGTCTAGAAAGTAAACCAAAAAATGACTTCATTTTGTAACATTTTAAATTCAAAAGCCGCTATGTTGATGTGATTAAAAAAGTTGAAAAATAAAAATTAAAAGCCTTGAAAACCAAAACTTGCAAAATGTGAATTAAAAAAAATGAGGCGTGTGTGAAGGTTTATTGGGGTTAATTCTTCTAATTTTAGCAAGGATACCTGATCGCAAGTGACATTTGTGCAATGTTGATTCATGTTAGCAGTTCAAGTTTTGTTTTTCCGCTCAAGAAAAAAATTGGGTAAGTTTGTGAGAGAGAGAGAGAGAATCTGAAGCAAAGCTTAACCAGAGTTAAGAAAAGAAAAATGGGGGGGGGGGGGGGGGGGGGTTGTGTTATCATATCAACTTAAATGCATTGTGGGAGAATCGTCCATTTGCATTGAAGGGCGGTCGAAGAGGAACGACGAATGGAGAGAGGTGAGGTGGGGGAATAGGAGAAAGTCCAGGTGTTGAAAAAGCTGTGATTTCTAGCAACTGAAATCAATGGCGTTTCTTTGGTTTCTCTCTCATCGCTCACTGTAGGTCGAAAATTTGGATAATGCTGGGAGTACATAGAGAGGAACATAACCGTGTCCATAATGATGAGGTGGCGAGATTTTGAAATTGAATTTCAGTCAGTCAATAACTCGCGTAAAAAAAAAACCCACAGAAATGGAAATAAAACCCTCGTTTCCTCTCTCCTTCCATTTCCCCCCTTTTCAATGTTCTCCCCTCAAATACAAGAGAAACAAAGCAAAACCCGAAATCAAAATCAAAATCAAAATCCTTGTTCCTTCCATTTCTACCTTTTCAATCTTCCTTTCTCAAATGCTATAACTCACGTGACCTAGGTGCTAACAAGAAATGGACGGTATAAGCGATGAAATTTTCTCCTTCTCCGATATGGACGCCGGTCAAGTTGAATGCGACGGCGACGGCGACAACGACGGCTCAAATGGTAAACTATTTTTTAGTAAGCTTATCTATGATTGAAGCGGGAAAATGTGTATTACTGAAAATAAGCATTAGTGCTCATATAAATGAAAAAATTTCCAGAAGTTATGGGGAGAAAAATAATTCTAATGTTGTAGGACATAATTAAAATGGACATTAATTAAAGCTAATAAATGATTAGTTTGTCCACTTACCTGAATGGTTTTGACCAACTTTTCTTGGCAACTTAATACGTGCACACTTTCCAAATTGGGGCAATTGAGTAGTAATCTCTCTGGCGTCGAATGAAATAAAATTATCGAACTTGAGTTAAAAGAAAACACTTCAGTATTTTGGATTGCGCTGCAAGAACATTAAAAGTATCTACCTGGATGTCAATTTCCACAGGAGTTGAGGTTCAAATCATCAAGTTCAGGGCAATTCAAATGTGTCAATGCGTCCAAGTCATTCCCGAAAAACAGTCTGGAATGTCGTATAGTGGACGAGTATTTACTGATAATGTGTAATCTTAATCCTTGCAGGAACGGATGTTAACTCTTCTGAGCTTGTGGACGACGATGGTATGACTGGGGAAATGTTAGGAACACAAAATGAGATTATCTTGCCTGAAGTTGGTATGAAATTTGCAGATGAGAACGAGGTATTTAAGCTTGACCTGCTTTCTCAACATGGAGTTGCAAAAGAATTTACTTAACTGGCACAATCAGTGCCTGATTAACAGTACGAATCCCAGATCAATTTTTGCCATTTTTACTCAGTTCCATTGAATGAAGTCAGAATTGATTCTTGGAATACCATAAACAAACTAACCAATACATAAGTTTCGCAAACATAAACAAACAAACAAACAAACTATTCTATTCTATTCGCTTTCCCTTTCCCTTATCTTCCGATTTCCCTTTTCCCTTTCGGATAGTTAAGGCCAAGCTAAACTGTGCATATCTATTCCAACCATATGGCAAGGCAGCTGAATCTTCCACATCTAAATACATAGACAAATAGTCCACATTGTTTCCTTTGGGAAAAATAAGCACCCGCCTGTGCAAACCAACAAAAGCCAAAATGCAATTAGTCATGCTCTTCAAGGCTGTAAAGCAATATAAACAAGTTTTTTTTTTAACACAAGGTAACAATAAAAAGGTGCTCTCTTAATTTCAAACTAACATGGTTAATTCCTTTAACCACACGAGTCAATGTAGATAAGAAAAGGAAATAAACTTACAGCTTTACATTACCATTTATAACCACCAACTGTAAAGACATCCGAATATAGCTTCTTGACATTTAAGCGAGAAAAATTATCAATCGCCCATGTGAACCGTGATGCTTGTGGCTCTTCACCGATCGTGCAAAAAATGGGCGAGGAATTACATCCAACGATTGTGGAGTCAGCATCGTCATGGCTGGAGAAATCAGAGCCGTCGATCAATAAACTAAATAGTGATTAATGTAATTTCAGAGACCATTTTGATGCTTTGGCACCAAAACGCCACACAAAACCTCAGAAGAGTGATTATTCTTCCACTTATACTGATGCCCTAAACTCCATTAATGGTGTCAATAATCCTGAATATGCTGAATTCCAACTTCTCGAAAAGGATCCTCAGGTACATCTGCTGGTACTTCTTTTACACCTTTCCAAAGAAAACAATGCATTTAAAAAATGAGACATATACAAATAAAACATACCATTGTCGGAGTTTTGGATGGTAAACTCGTTGTCGGGCGTTGGAGTTTTGGAAGAGAAAGTGGAGGGATTTGAGATCTGGTGAATGAAAAGATGATGCTGGGTGTTGCTTAATTATTGAGGGTCATTTTTGGAAAGAGAAGAAATATGTTTTGTCCTCTTTTCAGTCACGAGAAATTCAATTTCAAAATCTCGCCACCTCATCATTATGGACACGGCTATGTGCCTCCCTATGTACTCCCAGCATTATCCCGAAAATTTTAAGAGGATTTGACGAGACGAAGGAAAAAAGAAGAAGAAAAAGAAAAAGGAAAAAAAAAAAAACCGGCATTGTGAAAACCTGAAACCGCTATGTGGGCAATCAAAATCCGAATACAGCTACTCGAACAGGGGCATTTGCATCATGTTTGATCCATATTCTTACAAAAATTTATTTTTTCAAAATTTATTTTCAACTACACATTTTTCATTAAAATAATGTTACAGTTCGTAAATGGAAGCGACACGTGGCACCATATTGCAGTGGTGGGACCAGCTTAGTCGAGCCAGGGTGTATTTTCCTAGCCTTTAACGTGGAGACCGAGGCCCCAGCTTATTCCGAGGCCTTAACTGATCCGAGACTTTCGTTTACTACGGGGCTATGTTACCAATGAAGATCCACGTGGAAAAGATATAGCAATGATGAAGATCTTCATGTGAGTGATTGATGTGACTTTTGTGAAAAGCAACTTTATGTCTTGTCTTGTCAATGTAAGAGTATTTAATGTTTTGTAAGGTTAGGAAAGTCAACTTGATTGCTAGGATTTGATGCCCTGACCGAGGAGATGAGGCCACGTGTAAATTGATCCAAATGTCATTATTTCATTTGTAACACTATAAATACCCATACCATGTAACACAAAAATAATAATGAAAAAATTCCAAATACTTGAAACAAGATCATTCTCCTCTCTCTCACTAGAACAGCGAATTTCAACTATAAATCTTGTTTTTATCGATTGGTTTCTTATACAATCTTGTTACATTTATCTTGTCGGAAGCCCGAGTGGAAACGTCTCGTGTCTTTGAGCTACTCCCACGTTCAGTTTCTGGAGTCATCTTGACCGTTGATCGGCATTAACGTGTTGGATCAAATTTACGTGTGTACGAGTGGGCCCGGCATCTGTTGGCAACATTTCTTGGGGTCAACAGATTGGAGCCGTATGTGGGAAACCACACTATAACCACGAGCAATCCCGTGGAAAAAGCTAATTTGAGAAAATATTTTGGGCATCCCTCTTGAAAAAAAATTTGTTCTTGCGAAAAGAACAAGAGGAAGCCCCCATAATCGAAAAAATATTAAAGGTTTTGAGCTTGGGAAGATATGAGTTCAGAAGAGAAAGCTCCCCCAGGCGAGCCAGGGAAACTGATAATGAGGCCCCAGCGGTCCGACGCCGACCTCATCACCACCATAGACGAAGTGGTAGGAGGTTGGCGGCCCAACTTACCAGAGAAATGGCGACTATGGTAGCCAATATGAGGAACATCACCAACCAAAACTTGGCAATGCAAGAATTGCTGATACAGATGCAAAGCCAGGGAGGTCGCCCAATTCCTCCTTATGTGCCCAGGAGCAGTATCAACCTGAAGAGGTACAAAGTCAAAGAGCTCACCCTCCTAGGCATAACAGAGGAGGAAGTCCTATTGAAAGAGAAGTGAGAGTTGACATTTCCTCCAACTATGCCTCTGGCCGACCCACCGAGACCCCGTTTAACACGGAGGGCAATTTTCCTCCAGAATATGAGCCAGTACAGAGCCCCAGAGGTAAGTCGGTGTATTTGACTGATTAAGTCCAGCGCCTAGGAACATGCCACAACCCCCACCTTCCGGAAGTTGGCAACCGGAGGAAAGGCAAGAACATGTCCCCCGTGTTGCACCGCCTCAGAGGAATGAAGCTCCAGCGCCTAGGAACAGACCACAGTCCCCACCTCCGAAAAATTGGCAACAGGAGGAAAGGGAAGGACATACCCTCCCCGAGCTGTATCGCTTCGGCGCGAGCGCCAAAGGAGGGAGGAGGAGGCTGGCAATCAAGCAGGACCCTCTGCACCACCTAGATATGAGGCTGAAGCTAATTATGATTCAGATGGTCCACAAAGATCATGCGATTTGGATGACGACGATGACAACCTGCCGTTTTCACGAGAGCTAAGAGATGCCCAGGTTCCAAACCATTATGTAATGCCCAAAATACCAAAATATGATGGGAGAGGCGACCCAGCGAAGCATTTGAACAGCTACAAAACACATATGAGTCTGAGAGGCGCCACCCCAGCTGTGAAGTGCAGGGCATTTCATTTAACACTTAGTGGAGCAGCTGAAATATGGTATAGCAGGCTACCGCCTGGGAGTATTCGTAGCTGGCCAGAGTTCAAAACCACCTTTTTGAAGAGATTTGCTGTGAGCAAGGAGGGAGAGGCCCCTATTCAGCGTCTCCAGGATATGAGGCAACAGCCTGATGAAACCCTGAAGAGTTTCTTATCCCGCTTCACGGACGAAATGACATGTTGTGTTCAAGTTACGGATCGTGAAGCCCTATCTGCCCTAAGAGGAGGCTTGAACATGAACACATTATTTTGGAGAGATGTACAGAACCAGGATCCAACTACTTATGATGCATTGTTAGAGATGATGCGACGAGAAATCATCAATGAAGAGCTAATAGACCACAGAAATAGGGCAAGTAGAGGCCTCCAGCCCCAGCAAAGGCAGCGTGGTAGAGGTCCAACCTCCCACTTGATGGACCAGCAATGGAACCAGCTTAATGCTGAAATTGGCCAGAGCTCAGGCCAAGCACTTGCCGCAGCCACCTTGAACGCCGTACCAACACTGGCTTATGAGAATGTACCAGCCACCAACACTCAACCAAACCAGTCAACACATCAGGCCCCCCGTAGAGGACGAGGCCGGGGAAGAGGTTCTGGCCAAGGCAGAACTAATTCCCAAGGGTACTGCACTTATCATCATTCTTATAGCCATGACACCGCGGACTGTAGGGATATAGCCCAACATCCTAGAAGTTCAAATTCCAGAAATAACAACCAGGATACTTCTAGACCGAGGAGTAGGCCCCCGCCGAGGCGAGAGCAGCAGCCTAGGCGAGACGAGGCCCCTTCCCGTCATAGGGAAGTATCTCCTCGCAGGGGAGAACATGAAAGGCATAGGAACCCAGATGAGCATCAACGAAGAAGCCATCGAAACAGATCGGAGGATGCCCCGGTTCATGAGATTGATACAATTTTTGGAGGCCCCTATGTTGGTGGAGAAACCAGAAACTCACAAAGAAATTATGTTCGAGAAGCGAGGGGTCCTCCATTAACTAGCTACATTGTGGGCAACAGCTCTCGAAGGAACCAATCACCTCCTATCGTGTTTACTCATGAAGATTCTGAAGGTGTTCACTACCCCCATTGTGACGCTCTGGTGGTAAGAGCTGTGATAGCTAGAAATGGACTGAAACGAATGCTGGTCGACAATGGCAGTTCGTTGAACATACTGTTCAGGTTCGCTTTTGATAAAATGATCTTAGACCATGAGCTAACCTCCACCAACATACCTTTGTACGGTTTCACCGGGGATAGCATCATTCCAAAGAGAAAGATCACCCTCGCTGTGGAAATGGGAGAACCTCCCCTATCAACAATGAATTTCATGGAATTCCTGATAGTGGACAGTAAATCAGCTTACCATGGGGTATTGGGAAGGCCAGCGTTAAAGGACCTAGGAGCTCTCACCTCCATTCATCACCTGTGCATGAAGTTCCTAACTGATCAAGGAGTGGCAACGGTAAAGGGAGATCAAATAGGAGCCAGGGAATGCTACCTTAACTCTGTAAGGAAAGCTGAGCCTAGGGACATGAACATGGTGATTAGTATCAATGGCCCTGAGATGCCCACATTTGACGAACTCGACCCCCGAGTAATTGAAACCGACTCCCAGGCAGCTCCCATGGAGGAACTAGAAAATTTTCCCATCGATCTATTGAATCCCACCAAACTACTGGAAGTTGGTCAAAACCTTGCCCCGAGGCTCAAAGAGGAACTGAAAGAGTTTTTACGCAGGAGTACATGGTCAATCAATGAGGCATTGAGGCGAAACCTGAAAAGATCCAAACGTTGATTGAAATGAAGTCTCCCTAGAAACCAAAGGAAGTGCAAAGTTTGAGTGGTCGGGTGGCCGCTCTAAGTCGCTTCATTTCGAAGGCCACATACAAGTGCCTCCATTTCTTCAAGATGTTGAAGAGAGGCCAAAAATTTCAATGGACCGAGTAGTGTGAAAAGGCTTTCCAGGGGTTGAAAAGGCACCTGGGACAGGCCCCCCTCCTATCGAAGCCCAAGTTCGGAGAAGTGCTACAACTTTACTTGGCTGTCTCTCTTGATGCCATAAGCGCAGTACTTATAAGGGAATAAGGTTCGACCCAGCTGCCAGTCTACTACATTAGCAAGGCATTACTACCCCCGAGATGTGTTATCCAGATATGGAAAAGTTGGCCCTGGCATTGATCACTGCTTCCCGCAAGTTGAGGCCTTATTTCCAAGCTCACACTATTCATGTATTAACAAACTTTCCTCTCCGACAAGTCTTGCAAAAACCAGACGCTTCGGGCAGGTTATTGAAGTAGGCAGTGGAATTGAACGAGTTTGAGGTTCTATTCAAGGTCAGAACCGCCATTAAAGGCCAAACCTTAGCAGATTTTGTGGCAGAGTTCACCAATGCCCCTGAAGTGGAGGAGGATGTGGCCCCCATTGAGCCTCCTACTTGGAACCTATTTGTGGACGGCTTGACTGGAGAACTAGGCTCAGGTGCGGGCATGGTTCTTGTAAGCCCAGAAGGCCACAAGTTGAACAGTGCTGTACGGTTCGACTTTATGGCAACAAATAACGCAGATGAATATGAGGCCTTCCTTGCGGCCTACGGCCAGCTAAGGAAATGCAAGTAAAGAGGCTCCACATCAGCAGCGATTCTCAGCTTATTGTGGGACAAGTGAATGGCAACTTTGTAGCCCGGGATAAGGCCATGGCCCTTCTACCTTAAATTGGTAATGAGCCTACTCCTTCCTTTGAGAAATTCGAATTATGTTAGATCCCACGCTTTGAAAATGTACATGCCGATGCTCCAAGCTTGCCAGTATCAAGGATTCTGAATTATTGTCAGTAGTCCCAATTGAGCACCTCTTGAAACCCTCTACCTCGGCAGAAGTAGTAATGTGGGTGGAAGGAACTCCAACTTGGATGCAGCCTCTTATATCCTACCTCAAAGATCAGTCGTTACCTGATAACAAGGAAGAGGTATACAAAGTACGAAGGAGGTCTACCCGTTTCATGCTAATGGATGATGTCCTCTACAAACGTGGGCTCTCCACACCTCTCCTTCGGTGCTTGGGAGAAGAAGAAGCCAACTATGTGCTTCGGGAAATTCATGAGGGCGTTTGTGGCAACCACTCTGGAGGGTTGGCTTTGGCAAATAAAGCACTGAGGCAGGGATACTATTGGCCTACTTTGAAAAAGGATGCCCTTCAATTTATTCGCAAATGTGACAAGTGCCAACGTTTCTCCCACATACAAAGGCAACCCTCTCAGGAACTCACTACAGTGTCCAGCCCTTGGCCCTTCAGCAAGTGGGGTGTGGACCTCATTGGTCCCTTGCCTAAGGGCAGAGGAAGCGCCAACTTCACCATTGTTGCGATTGATTACTTCACGAAGTGGGTAGAGGCTGAACCCTTGGCGAAGATTACAGAGGCCAACACCTCCAAATTCTTATGGAAGAATATAATATGCCGGTTTGGTATCCCTCATTCAATTGTCTCTGATAATGGAAAGCAGTTTGACAACAAAAATGTGAGAGACCTTTGTGAAGAGCTTGGAATTAGGAAGCATTTCTCTACTCCCCATCATCCCCAGGCTAATGGTCAAGTCGAGGTTGTCAACAAAACCGTAAAGCACACCTTGAAGAAGAAGCTCGACATAGCCAAATGAGCCTGGGTGGATGAATTGCCCCAGGTGCTATGGGCAATACGAACTACAAGCAGAACTCCTACTGGTGAAACTCATTTTTCCATGACTTACGGCGCAGAAGCTATGAGCCCAGTTGAGGTAGGGTTGCCATCTCCTCGAAGATTAAGCTTCAATGAGATATCAAATGATGAGCTTAGAAGACGTGATCTTGATTTCTTTGAAGAAAGGAGGAATGATTCCCAACAGAGGCTAGCCGCCTACCAAAGGAAGATGACCCGATATTATAATTCAAAGATGAAAAAGAGGTCCTTCCGGATAAATGACTTGGTGCTCCGCAGGGTTTTCCTGTCCTCGAAAGAACCAGGAATGGGCACTTTGGGACCCAACTGGGAGGGGCCATACCGTATAGAAAGAGAAATTCGGCCTGGTACCTACTGGATCAAAGACATGGACGGAAAAATTCAGCCTCATCCGTGGAATATCGAGCAAATAAATAAAAGTTCTTTCCCAACCCTTGTAAACAAAGCATGGGCGCCTCGGAGGAGAGGATGAAACCTTAAAGAAAGGCCACCTCGTAAGAACTCCGAGGCGCACATCACAAGCCTCCCTTCGACGAGGCTGAACGTCAAGGGAGAAGCCTCTACTTGGATGAACCATCCACCAAGTAGGGAAACGTGGGCGCCTTGGAGGAGAGGATGGAACCTTAAAGAAAGGCCACCTCGTTAGAACTCCGAGGCGTACATCACAAGCCTCCCTTTGACGAGGCTGAACGTCAAGGGAGAAGCCTTTACTTGGATGAACCATCCACCAAGTACGGAAGTGTGGGCGCCTCGGAGGAGAGGATGGAACCTTAAAGAAAGGCCACCTCGTTAGAACTCCGAGGCGTACATCACAAGCCTCCCTTTGACGAGGCTGAACGTCAAGGGAGAAGCCTTTACTTGGATGAACCATCCACCAAGTATGGAAGCACAAGTAACTTCAGGATAAAGACATTTGAGAACCTTTAAGAGATCAGTTGATTAAGGTAACTTTAGTTTGATCTTGTTGGATTGGTTATTCAGTTATATCCTGTTAGACTGGTTATTCAATCTTATCTTTAAGAGATCAGTTGATTAAGTTTGACGAAGTTTAAACAGTTCATTGCGATATAACATAAATTATGACACAGAGAGAAAAGCAAAGTTTTTCATTCATATTAAACCAAAAAGTTCAAATTACAGAGGCCATAGGCCTTACAAAATTTAAGATGAAGTATGGGTGGGGGAGCTGGAGCATCGGAGCCAGAAGCTTCAGTTAATGGCAATTGAGGCGCTTCTGCAGGCTGAGGCTTTTCGGTTGGTGTATTATCAGACTCGAGTTCAACCACCTCGCCTTCCTCAGCTGGGGTCTGAGGAACCTCCTCCTCAATAAACTCTGCTTTAAGCTCAGAGATGGATGCCCCGGATGCACCTCCTCCATTCTCTCAAAAACTTCAGTGTAAGCCACCTTGCTCCAGTAGATGCCGAAGCGACGATATTTTTTCACTTCTGAGGCATACCACTTCAGTTCGTTCTCTATGAACTTATTGGCATCTTTGCATCCAGTAAGCTCTAAGTTCACCTTCTCCAGGGCCTCGGCGGTGACTTTTTCGTGGTTATCAGACAGTTCCACCTTCTTTGTTAGAGCGGCACCTCGCACTGAGACTCGTGCACCTCATTCTTCAAAGTTTCAATTTCAACTAGGAGAGAATCTTGCTTGGCATCATCTACATCTTTCTGGATTCTTAGCTCAATGTTTGCCACCTTTTTCTGTTCAAGTTCAGCTTTAACTGCTGCCAGTTCATCTCGCGAGGCTCTGTTCCTTGACTGAATGTCAGAAAGGACAGTTTGGCATTCAAGTGCCACGCCAAAAGCCTGGCGGTTTGGCTCACCAAAGTGGCAATGAGGTCCACTGCGTCGCAGATGGCAACATAATTCTACCATCTCTCCGTCTAGAATTTGTTGAACCCCTCGGTGGCACCTCTCACCTCGGGGGAGGAGCATCTCTATAAGAGTAGGGGCTATCTTGTCCTCCCTGCCTCCCAGGAAGTTCCCAGGCTTCCCTGGGGTCCTCTCCAATGGTGCCTTTTTTGTGGCCTCGGAGGCCTTCATGGCCTCCTCTATTATCTTCCTCGATTGCGCCACCATTGCAGCGTCAATTGAAGATTGGAGAAGCTTCGGCTGCTTAGTAACGCCCTTCTCTGTGTAGGACACCGATGTCCCAAAACTTGAAGACCCACCACCTGGGCCCAACTTTCTCTTCTTCAGGGGCTCTTCAGCTACGCCCTTGCCCTTGACAGCAGGCGGCTTACCCTCCTTTGTGGTCTCTCTGGGGGCCTCCTCCTCAGCCTCTTTATCATTCTTATCTTTGCTGAGGCGATCGAGCTTTGATTTCACTTGCTTGGCCCCCGAGGACCCAGGCTTAAGCACCTTCGCCCCTGCAGTGGACGTGGCTTTCATTATACTGGCCATATCAGGCAGAGCATAGTCCTTCTTGCTGAATTTATCTGCAATCGACAGAGGAAAAGTTAAGATTACTGAGGTCATATGAAAATTAGAAGTTAGAAAGCTTCTTACCCTTGGGAGCCATGAGTCCGAAGTCAATGAAGTATCGATCCCTGTCAATGAGATGGGCAAAGCTTCGAAGCTTCGGAGATCATTTATAAATATCTGCAATAATATCCCACTCCGCCTCAGTTAGTTCGTACCGAGAGCTGCAATCTGCGAATCAACAAATAAGGATCAGTATCAAGGAGTTATGCTTAAATCACAAGTAATTCAAGACGAGGCACTCACAAGCTTCGTAGTACTGGGTCGGCACGGTAACGGCTGGGACAGCGTTTCCCTTTACCATCTGCCACCTACCCGTCACCCAGAACCATGACTCCTTCCACCCCTTTATGGAGGAGGGGAGCCCAACTACGAAGGGGGCATGAGAGCCCCAAGGGGTGATATAGTACCACCCCTTCGAGTCGTCCTTCCCTACGACCCTAGCATGGAATAAAGTCTCGAAGACATGCAGGGGCAAGTCCTCGCCTAAAGACACTTCCTTCCAAAGGAAGTAGGTCCCTACGACTTGGCTCCACCCATTTGGAAGAATTTGGGTAGGGGACAACATGAAGGTCCTCAGCACCGCTCTAAAGAAAGGGTGCAGAGGCAGACGCACACCTGCTTTAAGCAGGTATTCACTGAAAGCTACGCAATTTGGCCTCGGAAAACAGGCTCTTTCGTGGGGGTCAGGAACTATCAGCTCTACGTAGTGGGGTATGCGATAGGTGTTCCTAAGTTTGGCTAATTTGGAAGAGGTTATGATGGATGGGATATTGGCTGCCCCCTAACCCGCCTCGTAATCTATAGGCTCCTCGGACATGCTGTACCACTCACCCGAAGCCCCAGATATCGACTACTCCCCACTCCTAACCACTGTAATAGCCATAGACGTCTCGGCAGACATTGCAAGTAAAGAAAATTGCGAAAATACTACGAAAATGGTGTTGAAGGGTGAAGAGAGTGCTCCTTAATGAAAAAATATCTAAATGGATGATGAGGTTCGCCGTAAGACTCGCCAAAAAAAAATTTGACAGCAAGAAAACTTGAGAGGTTTTGATGAGTGTTTCGCAAAGATAAAGTGTGGAAATGGTAAGATTCTAGCCTTTATACCAGTGAAGGACTCAATCCCAGCCATTGGATCAAACCCCAGCTGATCTAAAGCGTCCAAAATTAAATAGATCCGAGCCACGGATTTTGAACGGTTCACATCTTCAATGTCCCAGATTAATGCATGTATAACCAGTAGGGCTTGGCGCGTGAACGTTTTCCCCAACATCATGCGTCCTAATAATTAGCCATCATGATGCATTGAATGCAAACGGCTGTACGGTTATTGAAAGTCATTTCGATGCAGCCAACTTACCTTGGAAACATGCAAAACCATCACATCGCGGCACTAATATCCAGAAGTTTTAAAAAGGAATTTAGCCTCGTCTAGTTCGAATATGAGCTCGCCTCAGCTTTAAAAAGAAATTTAGCCTCCTCCAGTTCGAATATGAGCTCACCTCAGCTTTAAAAGGGAATTAGCCTCGCCAATTCGATTATGAACTCGCCTCGCCAAAAGGAATTCAGCCTCGCCAGTTCGACTATGAACTCACCTCGCCAAAAGGAAATCAGCATCGGCCAGTTCGAATATGAGCTCGCCTCAGCTTCAAAAGGACTTCAGCTGTGAAGGCAACTTCGTTAACCTTATGCATTAAATAACTTCTTGAAAGTCCACGCATGGCATAAAATAACCACACATGGATTTGGGGGACTATTGTTACGGTTCGTAAATGGAAGCGACACGTGGCACCATATTGCAGTGGTGGGACCAGCTTAGTTGAGCCAGGGTGTATTTTCCTAGCCTTTGACGTGGAGACCGAGGCCCCAGCTTATTCCGAGGCCTTAACTGATCCGAGGCTTTCGTTTATTACGGGGCTATGTTATCAATGAAGATCCACGTGGAAAAGATATAGCAATGATGAAGATCTTCATGTGAGTGATTGATGTGACTTTTGTGAAAAGCAACTTTATGTCTTGTCTTGTCAATGTAAGAGTATTTAATGTTTTGTAAGGCTAGGAAAGTCAACTTGATTGCTAGGATTTGATGCCCTGACCGAGGAGATGAGGCCACGTGTAAATTGATCCAAATGTCATTATTTGAGCTACTCTAACGTGTTGGATCAAACTTACGTGTGTACAAGTGGGCCCGACATCTGTTGGCAACATTTTTTGGGGTCAACAAATAATATTACACGTAAATTCAAAACATTTCTTTATTTTTTAACCACATATTTTCCATCAAATCACTATTTAAAATGCATTCTACATTCAATAATGTGCATCAAACAAAATTTTGACATGATTAGATAATAGGTGCTCCATGTCAACAACTATGTTGCTCTTTTGTTCTTTTATTCAAATTGTTCAATAAATTTTTGACACGCGTTCATTGTTTTTAAATTCTGTCATTGACTCTTATTGTGTAGCAAAATTTGATGCTTGCTACCTTGAAACAGTGGAGTCATTGTCATTTA
The DNA here is from genome assembly GCA_035079005.1 of Fraxinus americana. Taxonomy (NCBI): domain Eukaryota; kingdom Viridiplantae; phylum Streptophyta; class Magnoliopsida; order Lamiales; family Oleaceae; genus Fraxinus; species Fraxinus americana. Next base: position 87,179 of record CM068706.1, on the reverse strand, counting down.
TTGGGTGAATTGAAGAATTAAAAGGAGTATTACTCTACAAAAACATCCTAGTAACAACATTTTATCACGTGATCAAAATACTTTCTATTACTCCCTCCATCCTTTTTATATAGGTTGATTTTGTTTTTCATCCGAATTAAGTGCTTGTTTGGTAGGGATTTTTGAGGGAAGAATTGATTTTTGAATAGTGATATGATGGGAAATGTGTGGTTGAAAAAGAAGAAAAAATTATTGATGTGATGTAAAATATTATTTTATTGAATAATGTGTGGTTGAAAATGAGAATTGATTTACTGTAGAATCAAAAATCAAAAACAAACACTCCATAAGAAATCTTATTTAGGCTGTGTTTGAGCCACATTATTTTGGAATAATGTATTTTGAAATAGTAGATTGATGGAAAATGTGTGGTTGAAAAAGAAGAAAAAGTTATTGCTGTGATGTAAAATATTATTTTATTGAAGAATGTGTGGTTGAAAATGAGTAGAAAAATGAGAATGAAAATTTTAACGTTGCTCAAACATGAGCTTAATATTATTGAAAAAGTAATTTCTGCGAAAAACTTTCCTAATTTACCTTTATTTAATTATCAACAACTACTAGTAAATTGGTTATAACTATACAAATTAAATAAGGATATATTAATAAACAAACAAATAAAAAAAATTTAATAAAGAAATATGACTATATAATTGTGACAAGAAAATAAAGAAAATCGAGTATATAAATGAATTGAAGGGGGTAATAAATAGTCAAACTGTATTACCAGGAGACAAACTCTACATTTGTGTCTGTCCCACTTGTTCATTTTCACCTTTTACGGTTAAACCTTACTTTTTGTCTTCAATCTTCTAACTTCTGAAAAATCTTTCAAACCATTTTGACGGTGTTACAAAGCGTAAAGCTTAATTAGATGTGGAAACAAGTTTCAACCTTTACGAGCAAGCGAAGCTTATATGTAAAAACATAAAAAAAAAATACTTATTTTTATTATTATTTTAAATACTTAATCATTCTAAAAATTATTTAATAATTAAAATAATAAATACTGTAAAATTATAAAATATTATATTTACTTAATAATTTCTATAATTAGTCAATTATATAATTGTTAAGTTTTCGAATGTAAAAACTAGACAATTTTTTATAATTTCAAATTTCGACTAGACAAATCCTATTTAATAGATTTATGAGAATTTTATATGTACTTTGAAAATTTCCAACGATACGATAAATCTCAAAATCATAATTACATAATACAAATAAAGTTATTTTTGACTTTTTTACAAATAAAATCATATAAAAACTTGAAACTATAGTTAAATAAAAGCCTTTTAAAAAATTAAAAATTAAAAAAGTTAGTAAACTAAACACAAATAAAGTTGATCGCTTAATGCGCTTTTACTGTTAAGGCAAAGCGTTTTGCCAGCGCTTCGCATCTAAGCGTATGCGCGCTTTTTAGAATGCTGTCATTTCCACAATTGCTTTGTAACATTCAATTTTGTATACTTCGACTCATCTTTAGGATACTTGAAGTTGTGACAATAAATCTAATGAACATAGAAGTCTAGAGTCAATATCACATATAGATAATTACATAACTACTCATATTAAACCTCGATGATGATTACCTCGAGAGAGTTAGACTATTTACCCAAGTTGGCCTTGGAAAGAAAGGAAACATCACCAAACATCTAAAATTGTATTCTTCCTGCAACTAACCAAGCTCTAAAATGTGAAAAATAAAATTTTCTTTTAAAATAATACAAACTGGATGTTTCTTAAATGATTTAATGCACGTTGAAATACCTTAATTTATTTACACGAGTTGAAGTGGAATACCTTGTTCAAAAATAAACTGAGTTCTTGATAATTGTCTTTGTAACCTTTTTTATTCTTCAAACTTTATGAAATTTGTAAGGATTAATAGCAAAAAATCCCTCTAAAAACGTTTTCATTTGCGATATACTCCCCTACTTATTGAAAATAGCATAAACTCCCATATTTGAAACTTTTTGTGCGAAAAATCCCATATTGTCAAGATCCGTCAAGTTTGCCGTTAAAAATAGTAAAAAATGCCAAAATTAAGAATGAATAATTTCAATTTCAGTACCAAATTTTTTAATTTTTTTACAAATTAAATCCAATTTTTTTATGTGCAACCTACCATCCCCAAAAATAAAAAAACCAAAATATGCCTTCAAATAGAACCACGCCAAAACAACCATTTTGGAGGAAGAAAAGCGTTAAAAAGGAGAAGAGGATACTTGAAAGAAAAGTGTTAAAAATGCCTCCGTTCAACTGGTGCGGCGGAGGTTGGCGAAGATGCAATGGCTATAGATCCATCTATTATCGCATTCGACGATCTGATTTCCGAGTATGTTAATCACATGCCCAATTGTGCCTATATAAAGCTAGAACCATCTCCCTCATTATAGTACTTCAAGTAGTATAGTTTATTAGTAAGAAAATGTCATTTGTACACTATAAAGTGTACATCATTCTTGACATTGACTTTATTTTTAAAAAAAAATTATTGGAGTGAAAAATATATATATTTTTTTAAATTGTCAAATGACATGGCAAACTGTCAAACTCGGTATACATGACAAAGTATGATTGTTATTAGCAAGCCCAAGTCCTAATTGGATTTGATCAAATTTAATTAGCCTTGATCTATCTCATTTGACTAGTCAAAGCACCATTTGGTTTCATCGAAGTCTCTTGACCTCTTATAAATTTGGGAGAATTTCCAAAATAGCCGGGTCAAATGACCCATTTGGGTTTTTTATGTAAAAGTCAATTTTGCCCTTAATGAAATGATTTTTTATTGCAAACTAAGTCCTCAAACTTTATAGTTTTTTAGAAACTAGTTTTATTCCTATTTTTATTCGTCATCACTAGATGTTTCTTCTAAATCTGATTTTTCTTCAAAAATTTCTTCATTAACTTCTATATCTTCAATATTAACTTCTTCACATTCATCTCTAATTTGTTCAAAATCTGTAATTAATATCCTAACTTTCTTTTTTGGACATTTGATACTTATATGTCCTTCGTCATTACAATTCCAACATTTACAACGTTTTTTATCTAATTGTTTTTTATTATAAGGTTTATATTTTCTTCTAAAATATTTTCTTTTTGGTTTAAAATATTTCTTTTTGAACTTATTATATTTTTTATATTTCTTGGGTTTTATTTTTATTTTTCGTTTATATTCATAACATCCTCAATTTCCTGGTACTTCAGTATCTATACAACAAATCCTATCTTGTATAAATCCTGATTGTTTATAAATCATTTGATTACTACACATAGTACTTATTTCATCTTTTATAGTTCTTATTATAAATCCTAATGTATAACCTTCTTCATTTCTTCCAAGTTATTTTTCTTTTATTTTATTTTGAAAATAATTATTCCATGGTGGTGGTAATTTTCTAATAAAAATTTCATTATAATAATTATTATCAGCTCCACTTTCAAACATCATATAATAGTATTTACTATATTCACAACAATATTCGTTAAGGTAACACATATTACAAATTTGTAAATGTTCCATTCTGTTTTTAGCATCTTCTATTTCTTCTAATATAGGTTTAGTACTTTCATTTACCCAGTCTTCTCCCGCGAATTCTCTATAAATTCTTGTAGCGACTCTATTTATTCATTCGATTATACTAATTCCAAATCCTGCTTCAATACTATCTTTCCAAACACCTTTTGTTGTTTCTTCTAATTCTCGGTACTAATTAACTACATTTCCTTTAAAAGTTGCTAATAAATATTCAGTTCTATTTTTATTATCGGTATTACTACGATTATAATTAAAATGTACTAACATATTAGTGCTCCATTCATTTATAGCTTTTCTAACATCTAATTCACAATCTAAATTTAAATATGATTCCGCAATTTTTATTGGGTTTGATTCTCTTAATACTGGTTTAAATTGATCTCTATACATTTTTTTTTAGTTTTAAAATCAACTTTTGTATTAACATATCTTCTAGAATCTATTTCTGCTTCATATCTAGTTGTGCTAGTTTCTCCATATTCTTCTTGTTTAACTGCTCGTGGTCTTCTCGTTTTTCCGACCATATGATTTTTAGTTATTTCTTCACAAATTTTTAAGTCTTCTAAGTCAAATATTAAATTTTCCATGTCTTCGTCCATTATTCTTCTATAACTAATTTTCCTTCTTCTTTTTCTATAAGATTTTCTTCTTGTTTTCTAAGATCAATTAATAATCTTTCTATATATTCTTTTAATCCTCCATTAAGTTTTATTAATTTTTCATATTTTTCAATTTTCTTTCTAACTTCTTTAAGTTCTTTGGCATAATCTGGTTTAAATGATTTTTCTTTATTTAGATTTTCGATTATTCTATTTAAAAGATTTTCTATTTTTAAAAAGTTATTTTGTAGTTTTTCTTTTTCTTCTTCATAGTTTATTTCGATTCTAGTTATTTTTTCATCAATTGTTTTTATGCTTTTTTCTATTAGATTGATTTTATCATTCATATTCATACTTTAGATTTTTTATAAGGTGGTTTGTCAATTTCAAATCCTAATTTATTTAATAGAATATCAATTTTATAATTAATAATATCTATTTTTTCTTCTAAGGTTGCTATTTTATTAATACTATTTTTCTGTGCAATTTTTGATATTTGATTTTGGATTTCTTCAAGTTTAGCTTCATCAAGCATTTATAAATTATAAATTTGTTCCTTTATTTTATTAAATTGTTTAGACATATTTTTACTTAAAACTTCTAATATTTCTTTAGCTATTCCATCTTTTGGATCAATTTTATTTATTTCATCTATAAATTTTATGTCTTTCGATTTTAATTGTCCTAAATGTTGCCATAAAAATGCATTAGTCCAATTTGTAGTCATATTTAACCATTCGTCTGTATTTCCCCATGAGCTTAAAGGTTGAAATAGAGTTGTATTCCATTTTTTAGTTTGATAGCTTCCTATTGGTAATCTAATATTTTCTATTTCTTGTTTATCAAATCTTATTTTTGTTGGTAAACTCATATTAGTTTGGTGAGTTTAAGGAATTAATTATTATATTATTTATTATTTGTCTTATTTCTCTTCTAAATTGTTCTTCTCTTCTTAATTCTCTTATAATTTCATTTCTTAATAATTCTCTTTTAATTTTATTCCAATTAGAAATTTCTTTTTCGATTTCTCTACGATTATTGTTAGTTATTATTTGTTCTTCTAAAATTTTTATTTTATTATCACAAAATTTTCTAGTTATTCCAGGCATATTCTTATTCTATATCGTCAAAACTAAGATCAAAATCATATAATTCAGAAATTTCATTATAACTTACATGTTTTTCTATAGTTTCAAAAGTTTTTTCACTATTTTCACTATCTAACCAGAAAAATATAATCATTTTTATTATTTCTTTAGGCAATCTTTCTTGTAATCCAAATGATACAATTGTAAGGCATTTTTCATAATATCTAATATCTCTTTTTATAAAATTTATTCTTCTAATATAACTATCATAAGTTTATGAAATTTCTATCATATGACTATAATCAATACTATTAGTATATCTAAAAAGTACAGTTTTATAATAAAACTCGTAACTTTCCATGATAAAAGTTTTTTAAAGTAAACAATCTTATAAAAATTTTTATATAAAAATTTTCATGCAAATCTTCAGAAAATAAATTTTCTTGTAGTTTAAAATAAGGGTCTTACCACGCTTCGCCAAATAGCAAGAATGTTATATGTTCCTGGTCACCTTCGTCACAAGAGTTGGCCAAAGTCCTACAGCATCACAGCAAGATGGACACAGGGGCACTCAAAACTTTCAAACAGACTCACTGTGTAGAACAACACTCAAAGCGTAATAAAAGATTTATTTCAAACTCAAAGATTTTATTGATCTGATGATAGCTTGAAAGCTATTATACAAAGATTTTTACAAAGATTGATACTCCGAAGAGTGATTTCTACTCTCTAATGAGAATGATTACAGAGATCATTTTTGATAGTTGATAATTCAGGATGGGATTTCAGATGGCTGATTTTCGATGATCTTCTCATTCAGTAGAGTCTCAATTTATAGAAGGCACTCACTTCACCGAGAAGTTTCTGGCCAATCAAATTTTTACAACACAAAAGTTAAAGTACAATTATTTCTTCAAAATGGTTGAGATAATTAAAGCACTGTCGGCTGCTTTATTCCAACTTTTGAGCTGTCCTCTACTGCTTTAATGCTCACATGGTGCTGTCTTGTGATGTTGCTTTCTTATCGTCCTTTACTTGTGGACGTGTCCCATGAGTCGGCAAGCCTCTTTAATGCATTCTTCACTTCCAGAGAATTGATCGTTCATAATTCCACAGATTTTTTCTTCAAAATTTTTTGATTCTTTATCTCCTCTACAGATACGGATCCAATTATTGCTCATACCATAGACCATGTATCTTTCTCCATAAAAGAACTGCATTGTTGAGCAGACTGATTTTATTCCAAGAGCTCTTCTATAAATAATCCATTTCTTATTAATAGTGGGTAACTCTTTAAAAATCTGAATCTCCTTGAGTGGATTTCCATTATTTTTTCGAATAGTGACAAGATGATGTTCTCCATACCATTTTGGTTCTTTATATTCAGGACTAATTGTGTAAAACCTCAGTTCCACTGGTTGTTTATCACTGAATTTTTTAACACAATTAACAAATACTTTATCAAACTGTTCAATTTCTTTAAGATCTATCCCTGGGAAGAGTCGATCTAAAAATCCAAATGCTGCCAATTTTTGAACAATATTGGGATCTGATCCTTGAATTGCACTGATCCTTGGATAAATCGCCGTTGGAAGGGCTGTTAAATATAGAGAACTTCATTCTTTGAAATTATATACCCATTTTGAAAATTCATAATACTCCTTCTCCATAGGATGTAAATTAGTTCGAACATGATGAGTTGTGATTATTCCCTTTGGTGATTTGAAGTCACCAACTGGTACTTTTTTATTTTCTTGGAATTCACTGATAACAGTAGGCTGTTCCAATGGGCCTTTTGATAAGAATGTTTGAGTACTGGACTCAGTGGCTCTTTTTCCACATGTAAATTTTTCCAACAATTTGTCAATACTGATGGGTAATTGTTGTGGACCCTTTATTATGACATTTTCCTCTTGCGAGGTAAGAGGGTCATTTCTTTTAGATTTCGAATCTCCACTTGAAGTGGATGTATTAATCTCCCGAAATGGGATATGACTCGCCTTTTGGCTGTATTCACCTTTTTCTAAAGGAGGGTACTCCTGGTTGCAACTTACAAAAAAGTCTAAACATTGTATCAATTTTTCAGCTATTTTTGCTTTATTATCATTTAGTTCATCAATCTTTTTTCCACTTTCAACAACTTTGTTTGATAAATCGCACAAAGTTTGTCTGATGTCAAGATGATCCTCTTGAATAGCAAGATAATTTGCATTAAAATCAGTTAGAAGATTTTGCAATTCCTTGGTAAATGCTTCAATCTTGTCCAAAATCATGATTTCTGTTCAAGAAATCAGCAAATAAATTATCTTTTCTTTTAATATATTCAAATTTAAAATTATAAAAAGATAATAATACTTGCCATCTATGTAATCTTCTATGTTGAAGTGAATTTAGTAATTTATTATTTACTAGTCCGTTAAGTTGAGTATTATCAGTTTGAACAATAAATTCCTTAGGTAGCAAGAACATTTTGAATTTGTTTATTCATTTAACAACTGCCAATAATTCTTTTTCATTGGTTGAATAATTTACTTCAACATTATTAAATGTTCCACTAGTATATCTGCAAATTTCATTTAAATCAGTTTTTAATAAAGCACTCTAATATAAATCTGATGCATCTGTTTGAACAATTAGCTTATCCTTTTCAACTTTTTTCTTTTTAATTCCTTCATCAATAAGAGAGCAAATATGATTTTGACTTGCTCCAGTGTTAATAAGTATTTTACTTTCATTTATCCATTTATTTCCATTAAAAAACTTTTCTTTTGATTCCATAAACACTATTATTTTTATTTTGTATTATTTTTGAAATACTATGTCTTACTTTATTATCTCCAATAATTATCTTATTTTCTCTATATGTTATTTGTTTTGGTATTATAGGTTGATCGATACTTATAGCATCATCATGTCCTATCTCAAAATTTTTTATTTCCTCTATATCTTGTTCTCTAGGTAAAATTGCTTCTCCTATATCCCTAAATTCTTCGTCAATTTCTATAAAAGGCTTTTCTTTATATATATTTCCATAATTACTATTTGTATAACAATATAATCCCTGATATAATATAATAAAAACTTTATTACCATCTTTTAATATTTTATTAGTCATCTTAAAATGTAGACTAAGACAATCATCTAAATTTTTATCATTTATATGTACACAATATCTTGGATAACAAGTAAATTTTAATTTTTTATAGGCTAAATTTCCTTTAACTATTTCTAAATTTCCATTTTCTGCAGTTATACATCTTTTATCTTGTAAATTAAGTATTATAGGACTATTAATTCCTTCTTTAAAACATGATTTTATTATAATTTGTATTCCAGCGAGGTAGATATAAAATATTTTATTTCGTTTTTCTTGTTTTAGTTTTCCTAAAAATTCGTTAATATTTCTTTTTGTTATTAGATTTAATTTTATTTTTCCTTATGTATGTTTAATATCTATGACTTTTTCTATTTCATGATATTCATTAATAACTAACTTTTTTCTTCTAAAGGCTGATCCTAAAATATTAAATAATCTATTTTCTCCAGGTGGTTTTAGACTTAATTCTGCTTTATTAATTTTTCTAAATTTTTCCCAATCAAATTTTCATTTTAAAGCATATCTTTCTACTCCTTCATATACTTCGGTTTCTAAATCCTCTGAATTTTCAATTTTCATGATCTTTAGGACTCTGATTTTTCAATTCTCCTAATTTCATTATTAAGAACTTTTTGAATTCTTTTTAAAGTTTCCATTTCAATGAGAATATGTATTTTAACAAGATATCATATGTTTTCATCTAAAACCTCATCAAAGTCTATTAAAAGAAAAGTAATTTTCTTTTCAAATTTTTTCTTTATTCTAAGACTGTCTGAGTCTTTTATTTTTCCAATTAATTTTCTTGATTTATTAACAAGATGTTGAATGTAACAATTAGTATCTAAATATTCAGTATAATCGTCAACATACCATCCCATGCAAATTTCTTTATTATCTTCCATCTTCTAATGACTTTAAATCCTCAGAATATAGGGCTCTGATACCATTTTGTGAGTGGTTCTAAAAATGCAAAAATGAAAAAATACAATTAATTCAAAAATAATCAATATCAAATTTTTCGGGTTAAAGATAGGTGGAAAGAGTTGATTGTGAAGAAAAGTTAAATTTTTATTGCAAGGGGCAAATAATTTGTTGAATCCAAAATTAGAACTAAAGTTTTAAGGACTAAAATGAAATTTATTTAATATTAGAATGACTTGTTTTAAAACCTTTTATATTAAGGGTATTTTAGGATCTTTAAATTTTTAAAATGGTAAAAGGGTATTTTGAAAAGGGTATGGTTGAATTTGGGGTATTTTCAATAATTTCTCTATAAATTTTGACTTCGCAATCTATGGACTTTATGAACGCACCTATATAATTCAAGCTCCAAATAATTTGACATTAGTCAAGCTGACCCTAGATTGCACAATCTACTTGCTGATCTCCGCTAATTTTACCAAAGGTATGAGATCACACTCGAATTATATAAAATCACATAATTTTTTTTTCTCCTAAATAAAATTATAGAAGCTCTCTATTTGATTCTAAAATGTACTCAGATTTAAATCGTTGATTGGAAAATAGTCCGTGAAATCTGACCATATCTAATAAGAAAATGTTTTTTTAACATTGATACATGTTAAACTATTTTTCGCTCTCTAAGCTTACAAAGTAGAATAATACTACTTATACACAATGTAGTTTCAAAAAAAGAATGGTGAATTTTTTATTTAATTGGCTAAATGAATTATAATTTAATCATATCTCATCACATCATGTGTATTTAAATCATTATGTACATATGACACAACCGTATAAAGTATTATTATATTTGATCACATTAATTAATCTCAACCATATATCAAAGATACTTGAGCTTGCAAATAATGTTCCCTATTCTGTTAAGAGTTTTAGGTAATCCATAACGGTTGTGCGTAGTTTAACTTTCTAACGTGATATCTAGTTACAAAATTAAACTCTTCAAGTTGGTCCAGTCAAATATATGTATGTATGTGTGTGTGTGTCACTACTCCGAATATCCACTCTCTATAGTCATGATAAACCATTCATCTTATTTGGTAGAGTAATCAATACCACGACCTTAGCAATATATAAGTTGAAACCGACTTTCTGCTTTATATGATTAATTAATTCTCAATTGAAATATAAATGTGCCACTACATACTTCTCAATGCAGGCACTAAACTCAAATATCCCAGCCATTGACTTGTGTGCTCAATTAAGTGACATAACGAATCTTTCATTTCATTAAATAAATGACTAATGCAATATAGATCAAGCTGATATAGATCGGGGACAAAAATTGCTACACACACTATAGATCGAGGACCAAATTATCAATGTTTCCTAGAATTATTTAGGACTTCTTTATCTTGCTGACACTATCCTTTATATTTTGAACTTTGCTTGATGTACAGAAATTATGGTTCACAGACCATTTACACACACTCACAATAGGGGTGGGTGGGTGGAATTTTTTATTTTAGTGGGACCCACACATTTGTGAGTATTAGTAAGAATTTTGTGAACCATTATTCTGTACATTTCTCTTACATTTTTGTCAAGTCTGTACTCCTCATTGGTGAAGATGTGTCTCTAAATACTGTGCTTTTATTCACAGAATCTGTTTGGTGACTTCTTACCCCATCTAATACGTATTTTTCAAATTTTAAATAAATAATCATCAATATTATTGATGGTTTTACTAAAAAAAGAAATTACTAAAACTATGCTTATTAGTCAAGCATTTAATTTCGTATCTGGCACCAACAAATATGAGTCCTCAAATTGTAAATTAATTAATTGTGGACGATTCGAGATAAATTGAATAATAATAATAATAAGGTTGTTATTGCTATGGAAAGGTAAACGGGTAAATTATTAATGAGACGAGCGAGGCCCTTGCATGGCGCTATAAATAGCCTTTGCTGTCTGTTTGGCAATTGAATTCTGTGAATTCTCAAAACCCTAATCTCAAACCCTTGAATCTTTCGTTCACAACAACAATGGTAGACATCGAAGTAGTTGAAGAACAACTCTCATTGCCCGAAGTCAAATCTGATTTTCCAAAATCCAGCAACGAAACTCCAGAAAAAAACAGCCAAGGAGCAGATGAAGCCAAATCTAGGAAGAAGCTAAAACTCACTGCCGACGGAAAAATGCCAGAACTAAAAGACGATAAAAACATCACTGTTGCAGCGGAAGAAGATAGCAACAGGAAGGGGATCGTCATGGACGACAAAGGGAAGGGGAAAACGATCCTGGAGTTTGAGGGTGAGGACGGGAAGTTGAAATTTATTGAGGAGTCGGAAGATTCCGAAGATGACGAAGACTATGATAGTGATGATTCCGATAGCGATTTCTCAGATGGTCTCGACTCTGATCTTGAGGATTATCTGCCCTTTGAGGATGATCTGGACAACTTTTTGTCATCCCAAAAGGGTAGAGATACTTAAATAGAGAGTAGTATTATATGACTTGGGGTTTAAATTGGAGAAACAAAACATAATGTTGTAGTTCTAAAGTTTGTAACACATGTTATTGTCGTCCCCAGCAGTTTAAATTATGCTTTATTGCCATTATATTTTTCTCATTTATGAATGAAGAATAATTTATTAATTTATGTTTGTGGGCTTCCGTCTTCAAAAAATGAAAAAAGAATTAATGTATTGTGGCATCAACCTTTGAAGATCAGGGGAAATTTTGGGATTGTGTTGTCTTGTGCTAACGTGTAAAATGTCGAATTAAAAGTCAAGTCATCTCATTTCCCAGATTTATATGTTCACTATATGCAGAGGAAAAATGTGAAGTTTCTTGGATATCTCCTGACTCTTGTATTTAGATGATTCGCGTACCTATCTGATTATTCAGATGAAGTGGAGTCTTCACGAGGACCTTTTTCTCAACCATCGAGTCAGATTGTAAAACGTACCTCAACTTCCTATGTTTCTCTTAGACATTGGAAAGACATGGTTAAATTGTATGTTTCTTCGTCTCCAGGTTAATGTTTAAAGATTAACTTCAGTTTTTCTTACAGTTGCAACTAATATCATTTATCTTGAGTTGGCTACCACATAGGCCCTTTCACCATCCCTTGGGCTTTTTCTTGTGGATGTGCATGTAAAATGCTCATGAGTAGTTTTGATATCCGCTGATTCTGAAAAAAAAGTACATATATATTCTGTTAACCTCATTTTTCGTAACGCCAACGTGGATAATAGATGCTGGCCCATTCACCCTAACTCAAGTAAGTTTCGGAGCGTTTTGACCGGAGAAGGGGGCGTGTGAACGCGGGAGATGCTTTACGGTGTGAAACAAAAATGCTCGAGCACCGACGATATTGACTGAGATGATTGCACTAACAAACAATCACCAACAAAGTGTCGATAACCTAAAATCAAAATAACAAATGTAGAACAAGCAAGAGAGTATATTGAGAGTATTTTTTCTTGAGTCTATTATTGCATATTAGAATCCATGTTCAAAAGACAATCATTTACAATTTACAAAGATCACCTATTTATAGAGTTTTGGCCGATGTGGTGATTATTGGATCAGAACCACGTAGCCTCATCTCCTTGATTGAAGCCTCACATCGCTAAGTCTATCATACATTAAATACATTGACAACGGGTTAGTCGAGCTTCGTATTAGTGGTCTTCTGTGTGAAGAGCTTAAACCTCTTCTTTGATTTCTTACGTAGCGCTTCGGCTTAAGAGTTTCAGCCATTTAAGCAGTGCTTCGATACAAGAGTTTCAGCATTTGTTCGACTTCTTTGCATTTGACCAATTGAGTCTTTGTTGATTTTCCTTCTCACGTGGACTGCGACATGACATTTTGACTGGAGCCTTGGTGGCGAGGCATAACAACAGTCACTGAAGTCTAGGCGTGATTATTTATGTAATGCATGGACTTGTATGAAAATTTTTGTTAGGGGTGATTTTTACACACCACTATAGTCCCCCAAGTCTATGTATAAATATTTATATTGTAGTTAGAATTTGAAATTAGCTGATTTGTATGAATTACCTATCAATGTTGTCCGAAACTATGTACCTTATGACTTCTGAATTTATGGAATATATAGCTAGGGGTGGCAACGAGCCGAGCCGAGCCGGGCCCAGCCAAAAAAAATGAGGCTCGGCCCGAGCTTTAGGCCAGAGCCTTAGCGGGCCGAGCCGGCTCGGTTTTTTTTTTTTTTTAAATCTACATTAAAACAAAAAAATAAAAATGTACATTTTATGCGTAATACGTGTTATAAATTAAAGAGATTATGAAAGCTTCATTTTTACTTAAAGTATGTAACTATTATTTCTTGTAATGTCATGGTGAAATTTTCTTGAGGGTCGTAATTCCAATAATTCAAGGCAATAACTATTCTATTTATCATTGAAGAATAAAACCCTCCTCCTTTATCCGGGCTTGGGACCGGCTACAATTATCGTAGGCGGAGTTAAAATTGTACACGAATAAAATATTTCGTGTACAATTTTTTTTGAAACAAAAAAAAATTAAAAATTACGTATTGAATTGAAACTAAACAATTTAAAAACTTACAATATATTATGCTTTAATCTGCTGTAACTCATCGGCCATTATACTATCAACTTGTTCTTGAAGACGTAATTCCGCACATTCCCAGTCCTTCAAACATATTAAAGCCTCCAATATATCTTCTTTTAGTCTTGATCGTTCGTCACTTAAAACTCGACCACCTAAACTAAATGCAGCCTCCGATGCTACTGTAGACACCGGCGGTGTTAGTAGATCGCGAGCAATTTTTGATACAATTGGATACTGCCTTTCGTTACATCTCCACCATGATAAAAGACTAAAATCCTGTAATTCTTGTGGTTGTAACATACTACGAACGTCCACGCACATATACCTAGCTAACTCCGAAGGAATTTCAAAATTTGTACCACTGACATCTATTGCTCTAGATATTGACGAACTAGAACTAAATGAGGGAATACTAGTATTGGTCTCTAAATAACTCCATATATTATCTACATTTGTTGAAGTGTTCTTTGAAAAAGTATTTTGGAAAGAACTACACTGACCTTCTTTTTCAGCGTAATAGTTATACATTTCGCATAACATTGATTCTATATTCGTATGTGAAAATTGTATATCCATGAAACGTGAAATCCCATTTATAATAGCTTTTGTGCCAGTTAAATTAAGTCGAAGGTCCATTACAGAAGCTAATAAAAATAATGAGGGTATCTCTTCCCAATATTTGCGAAACTTTAACTCCATAGAATAAACTACATCAACAAAAATTGGGAGATTCCTATGTTTTTGAAATGTTTGTGCAAAATAGAAAAAATGTTGTAAAACAAGTGAAGATGTAGGGTAATAAACACCGCTACATTCCTTTGTGGCATTGAAAAAAGGTTTTAAAAATGTTTTAACGATAAATGCAAGATTCCATTCCCAATCTTCCAAATTATGTTCGGGTCCATATGTATGCCTACCATTATAATACATTGTAATAACTTTATCATGATTTTCACATGAGTGTAACATAAGATATGTAGAGTTCCATCTATGTGATACATCAGTGACAAATGATTTCTCTTCTAAGCCATACTCAGCACATAAACTGTTAAATGCTTGCTTTCTTGCAGGTGATATAGTAATAAAATTAATTGCTTGCCTAATTTTATCTAACGGTGCTTTTATATGTTCTAATCCAGCTTTTACAATCAAATTAATAATCTGGCATACACAACGTTGATGAAAAAATAAACCTTCAAATATAGGGTTCAAATCATCAATAAATTTATCGACAACAACTTTGTTTACACTAGCATTATCAAAAGTAAAATTTCGAATCATTTCTTGCATACCATATTCTTGTATAATATCTTTTAAAACCATGTATATGTTAGTCGCATTATGAGAATATTCTACACATCTAAATGCAATAATTCTTTTATGCATAATCCATAGGTGATCAATGTAATGAGCTGTAGCAGAAATATAACTTTTTTTATTAACACCGGTCCATAAATCAGAGGTAAATGATATAACACAATTAAAAGTTTTTAAACTTTCAATATTAGTTTATTTTCTTTTGTTATATAATTTTATAGCATCAGAACGAAGAGTATTTCTACAATAAGAATGATACCTGGGTTGGAGATAATTCTGCACAAGACGAGTAAAGTGTATTGACTCGATCATCGTTAGCGGCATCTCTGCTGCAGCCACGTATGTAACCATTCCTTCACGAAATCTTTCCTGTGAATATACAAAAGTGGAAAGAGTAGAACCGAACCAAGAAATGTTAGTTCGGTCTGTTTCGGGTCAAGACCGACTGGTTTCGCTTTGCAACTTCTTAATATGTGTCTATTTAAATGCGATGTGGTCGAACTAGGCTTCCAACTGAGTTCTTTACCGCAATAATTGCAACATGCTTTCCAAATATCGACTCCATTTTGAACCCCAACTTTTTTCCGAGACATATGTTGCCAACAATCTGCAGACTCTTTTTTCGACTTCTTAACCTCGACTACTTCCTCCTCTTCGATATCTTCCAAATCAATTGGAACATTTTGAGATGCATTGTACCCCAATGGAGTACTCGAACTACCTCTAAACTGATTAATCTCATCACTAGTGAAATCCATGTATAAGTATTATAGTAAAAAATATTGAAAAAAAGAGTAAAAAAAATTTGAGAGTATAATACTGAATTTGAATATTGAGTAAAGAAAGTTGAGACTTGAGAGCTCAATTGGAATTTGAATATTGCGTAAAGAAAATATGAGATAGCTTGATATGAATTTGAAAGTGCCTTTTTCTCTTATTTATAGACAAAAAAATATATCCGTTTTAACTATATTTAATTTATAAATTTAAATTTTTGACAAGACATTACATTTAAAAAAAAATTCATCTGCGTGCACGCAAGAGGTTGCGTGCATGTCATCTGTGTGCAGGCACTTAAAGTGCCTGCACGCAGGCACAAGTCAAAGTCGCACTGTGAGGCGACTGGCGATGTCGCCACAACACATTTCGTAGTTTGCCCGTGTGAGGACTACGATAGCTTGTAGCCGCTCACACGGCTTCAATTTAAATTTTGTATTTTTTTTTTATAATAATAACACGGGCCATTTTGGCCCGTGACATGGGCAGGCCCGTGTGGCTCGGCTTTTTTTTTTATAATAATAACACGGGCCATTTTGGCCCGTGACATGGGCAGGCCCGTGTGGCTCGGCGAGCCACACGGGCCGGCCCGGGCTCGGCTCGGAGCCCCTACATGGGGCTCTGTGCGACCGAGCCCGAGCCGTCCAAGCCGCCGAGCTTTTTTGCCACCACTATATATAGCAGGACAAATTTTGTCTGATGTTGGTCTCTTCGAAGTGGTTTTGTCTATCTGAAGCCTTGCCCGGAGCGGTTGAGGTGAGGTACCTCTGCTACATGCCGAGGTTGCGACTCATTAATTATGGAGAATCATGTTTTTTGAAATGTTGGGAACATGAGGTGTCCTTAATTATTGCGCTTAAATGATTTGCTGTTTCGTACATTTTCAAGAAAAGATAGCTGAAGCAGTTCGTCTTCCCATACACGCAACTGCCATCGCATTTAATGCGCAATGAGGGCTGTCATATACGTGTCCTATGAAACTTAGACGCATTAGAGCGCGTGATGGAGACGCGCTAATTTGCGCAATAGAAGACGCTTGTCCGATATACTGAGTGGCTTAGATTTAAATCTCAAATAAACGGTTGGATGATCTGGATCGACACCTAACAGCTGGGATTAAGAGTTTAGGTCTATAAAAGGCGACAGTTGGGGGGGGGGGGGGAACACTTTGCCTTTACAAAATCAGAAATCTCATCCTCCAAATCTCTCTTTCTCATTTCTTTTCTTTCCTTCGCATTTGCAAACTCAGGTGACTTTTCTTCACCGTTCCTTGTGTAATTTGTAAGTATTTTGAACTTTAACTAAAAACTCAATGGTGTCTTTACATTCTGAAGGGGGGATTTGGATCTCAGCCAAATGGTTTCTCAGCTGCCATTAGGGATGGACATAGTGCTTTACCTTCAGGGGAGGGTAAGAAAAATGACGGCGTGGCTTGGAGGGCAGCCAAAATTCCTTTAACTGTAAACGCATCCCACCTAGCAAACTTAAGGAAAAAAATACTATATCCTATATGACATTAATCTTCTATCCCCCCTCTCCGACGAGCGTGCCTTCTTTTCAAGGCAGGGATGCATCGCTGTAAGCGAGTTCCTCCTTAAGGCGGGACTTCATCTGCCTCTCCACCCCTTTTCTTTTGAGCCATTCTTAGGTTGTATAGGCTGTCTCCTACCCAGCTCTTCCCTAATGCTTGGGCCCAATTAGTGTGAACCTATTTTCTATGGAAGAAGACATCTCTTGGAGAGGACATGCCCCTCCATGTCTTCCAACCCCGAGTCTTAGGGAAAGGAGATTCCAAGGGTTGGTACTCATTATGTTCGTGGTGTTCACATTCCACTTTCATCTTTGGCGTTCCCTTTTCCATCAACGGATAGAAGGAAACGTGGTTCTAGGTGAGGCGAAAATGGCAAGAGTGCGGGGGTGACACAATTTCCCAAGTGACAGTTCTAACCTCCTTATCTGAAGCTTTTACATTTGATGTTAATCAATGATGATTCCGATCTTAACCTTTTTTCTGATGTTTTGCAGGGTTGGTAGAGTGCTTGGAGCTCTGTTGAAGCGAGTTAGAGGTTGTTGAAGACATCTACCGATGTCCTTTATCGTCGTGAGAGTTTGACCGTTTAATCAACTCCAAACGGTCCTTCGAGGAATTCTGTTTAATGTCCTATAGATATAATTCCAATTTTCAACTAGTTTTTTGTTGTTGTGTATAAATTGTTGTTGACCTTGTTTCTTTTTTGCAGAAAACTTCCAAAAGAGGAGGCATCGCACCCCCAACGTGGCCACGATCCTTACTGCCACCTCCCATTGCTGGGAAGAAAGGGCTGAAACCCTCATCTGTTACAGCAAAATTGGTGAGAGACCAGGTTGAAAAGAACAAATGGGTGGCTAGTAGCCAAGAGGGAGAAGGGTGACCTCTATGAAGGACAGAGGCAAAAGTATAGTTGAGGAGGTCCCCATTGCTTCTCCACCACTGGAGAGGGTGGGTCAATGGCCACCCCACTCCCTCGTTCCAAAGTCCCCACTGGGGAAAACTGATGGTAACTTCAATAGTTGAGACGAAGGGGAGCAAAAGAGGCCAACTATTGTGGAACCTTCAGGGCAGGGTCGTCGAAGAAGGACGAAACTTCGAGCTGGTCGACGGTTTCTGACTCAGCCAGCTACAAACTTGCAGTTTCCCAAAGGAGTGACATACTGACTCTAGAGGTTCTGACCATGCTTCCTCTAGAGGTTCAAACTGCCACATCTACATTTCACAAGTTCTGGACGGATGGGTATCAGAGCTTCATGGACACCAGTGATGCGGTGGACTTCTTTGACACCATAGAAGAGCCTTTGGAGTGGCTATAGAGGCTTAAGCCCTCTTTGAAAACTTTCAAAATAAAAATAGAGTTTGCAAATAAAGCCTTTCAGGTCGATGAGGTAGCTAGCAAGGCCAAGGCTAAGGCTGAGGCAATAAGGAAGCAGTAGGTTGATGAGTCTGTGAAGCTCACTTCAACATTGGCGGAGATTGAAAATCTGAAGAAGGAAGTCCACTTGTCCCAAAGCGAAGTGGCTTCCATGACGAAGCAGGTGAAGACTTCTATAGCCCACTAAAAGCTGGTTGTTGAGGCTTTGGAGAAGGCAAATAAGGATATTGCTGCCTTGGAGTAGCAGGAAGGTGAGGTAGACATTCACGTTTTTAGCTTGACGATGAGGTAGAAACGACGAGGTAGGATACTCAATCTACTGGTGATGATGCTGTAAAGCACTACATTGCTAACTTTCACCTAATGGAGGGGCACCAAAGCTTCACAAAGTACTGACAGGGGTATGCTTACATCGAGATGATGGAATGAATTGAAGTTAACTTTTAAGCCATCAATACCTCTGAGTTGAGGTCAGAATTTCTGGAAAAGGGAGACCAAGGGCCTCAAACTCCAGCAGAGGGTAGCCACATGATCGAGATTGAGGACGATGCTACTGAAAAAACTTCTGAAGCTGTGGTTCACAATGCTATAGTTTGATTTGTAGCTCTTTCTCCCCTCCACATGTTTAGTTGATATATATATTTTTTTTTTTGCATTTTCCATGTAAATGGCTTCGACCCACCATGAGGACTTTTTTCATTAATGTACTTTTTCTTTACAAACACTTTAATAAAATAGAATTAATAATTTTCGTGAGCATGAGGTTGAGCGGTTCGCCCATGATGAGACTTCTTTAACAACTTTTATCATTAAGGGCATGTACTGCCCATTTCGCGAGTAAGAAGGTGGTCCCTGTTGGGATACAGTTCTTTATCGAAGTGTCCACGTTTCCCTACACGGGGATGGTTCGTCCTTACAGAAGCTTCTCCCTTGACTTTTGTCAATATGAGGTATTTTTTATTTTCAAACACTTTAATAAAAGTCAATTTCATTGAATCAAGAACTGTATAAACAGTAAATTTATATTTTTATTGGTAGTATTTTCATAGATACTCGCGTTCCATGGATTGTAGTGTGTGCCATCCATATTTTCAATTTTATAAGTTTTAGGCCAAACTTCTTCTTTGATGTGGTAGAGGTCTTCCCAATTGGGACCAAGGGTTCCTACCCCATGCTCTTTAGAAGATAAAAATACCCTCCGAAACACCCGTTCATTCAAGCGAAATGACTTATTCTTAACTTTAGAATTATAGTATCTAGTCATTTTTCGTTGGTAGATAACTAATTTGCTTGAGAATCATCCTTCATTTCTTCAACGAGGTATAGTTTGCACCTTCTCAACTCATCGTTAGATATTTTGTTAAAATGAATGCGACAAGGAGATGACATGTCCACTTTAACTGGGCTTAAAGCTTCGAATCCATAAGCCATAGAGAAAATTTTTTCTCCTGTAGCTGTTCTACTTATAGTTTGAATGGCCTATAAGACTTGAGGTAGTTTCTCCAACTTTCTTTTCAGCGTGTATTTGATAGTCTTATTAACAACTTTCACTTGCCCATTAGCCTGAGGGTGATGTACGAAGGAGAAATGTTTCCGATGCCAACTCCTCACATAAATTTCTAACCTTCTTATTGTCGAATTCTCACCCATTATCCGAGACAATTGAATGGGGGAATTCTGAACCTACAAATGATGTTTTTCCATAGGAATTTAAAAGTATTTACTTCAGTGATCATTGAAAGTGGTTCGGCTTCTATCCATTTGGTAAAGTAATCAATGGCGTCAATCATGAAGCTGAAATTGTCCCTCATTTTAGGTAGGGGGCCTATAAGATCAATCCATCATTTGACAAATGTCCAGGTGCTAGAAACAATGCTTAGTTCTTGAGAAGGCTGTCTTTTAATTGTTGCGAAGCATTGACACTTATCGCATCTCTTTGCAAACTAATGTACATCATTTTTCAATGTGAGCCAATAATATCCTTGTCTTAACACCTTTTGTGCTAAGGACCATCATCCTGAGTGGTTGTCACACACCCCTTCATGAATTTCTCAGAGCACATATGTGGCTTGTTCTCCTCCTATGCATCGGAGTAAGGGCAAGGAGAAACCTCGTTTCTGTAGCACATCATCTTGGAAAACAAAGTGAGCGGCTCATCTTCTGAGCTTCTGTGCCTCCTCTTTTTTAGAGGGTAATGTTTGGTCCTTGAAGAACCCTATAATTGGCTTCATCCATAGTGGAGTATGTAGTAGTAGAAGGTCTAGGAATGTGCTCTATGGGTACCTGATAAGTGTATTTTATACACTTATTCGGGGTACTAAAATATTGATATTTGGTAGTTCTTTTGACAAAATATATCCTAAATTATTGTAATTTATGTTATATAGGTAAAGCTCAATGGTTAAACGAGGAATCGGAAGAAAGAAGCGAAAAATTGTGAAAAATGGCAAAATCCAAAGTTTGAGGACCAAATTGCAAATTCAATAGTTGATTCAGATCACAAGATGATACTTTAAAGATTGTTAGGAGATAATTTGATGGAATTAGAACTCAAAAAAGAATGAAATATGATCAAAATATTATTAAAATCAATTTTCAATCGCACAAGTTATATTCTAGATTTTTAGTCAAATATTAAGACCCATATTTGGCATAATAAACGTTCGAATTGAAAAAATTCTATTTCTATTAAAGTTGTATCCCTTTGAGTTATATTTCCAACTCGCTTTGAATCGATTCAATCGGATATTGGAAGAGAAATATATGATCAAAATACTGACTACTGTGAGACAAAAAATTCGCGCAAAGACAACTTTCCTTATTCGATTGGAACTCTTTTGGAAGTCAATTTGGACGTGATTTTCAACTTCAACCAATTTTTAACTTCTACAAAATACCTAATAGCAGAATACATATGGGAGACCTCTCATATACATCTCATACTCCAATATTAATCAATTATTATCATCAAATGATAAAAATTCATAATTTTTATGAGAAAATTGAAGGGTATTTGCAAGAATTCAATCAAGTAAAGATTCAAACTTGATTTTTTGGGCAAAGAAGAGAACGCGTAAGTGGAGATTTATCAAGAAACTATTGAAGAGATTCAAGATTTCAAAATTTATCTTCATCTTTTCAATTTATCAAAAATCCAGGTTATATCTTTTCACTTAAATATGTTTTCTCGTATTTTCGATATGTTAGACTAATTTTATACATTTATAGGATGAGATGAACTTTGTTATGATATTTTTAGTTTTTAATTAATTATTTTGACTTTAATTTGATTTGTAGATATTTATTATCGTTTTTATCGTTCTTTTTAATTACTTGATCACCAATTAAATTATTAGTAAATTTTATTGTTATCGAGAGAGACAATAGGATTTAAGCACATTATAATAAACATTGTAAGGTTCGATAGAGGATAGAGATATATCTCTATGCTTTGTATGGTTTCAATAGGTGTTCTAATACTTGTTAATGCATTTATCATGTTTGCATCTTTCATCGAGAGATATAAGGGTCACATGAGGAGAATATATTTGATCGCTATCGAGAGAGGTTTTCAATTAAATTAGAAATATTGACCAACATGACTGATTTCAAATTGTCACTTTAATTATTACATTAAAAATGGAATAACAAGGGGGATTCGATATTTTAGCAATACTTTCACATATTTGAAATCAAATAAGTTAAATTGCTTTCTAATTTAATCGATAATTTAGATATTAGTATAGAAATCACAAAATTTGTTTGCTATTCGATTAAAGTTGCAATTAATTTTAATTCGATCAAACACGTGTACTCGTGGGTTCGACACTCTATTCACTACTTTTTTACTTGTTTATGATCCCATTCACTTGCGGGTTTTCAAAGGATCAGCACTACAGTGAGCAGTTCGAAATCTTTACTACTTACCAATATTGAAAGAGAGTCGGCGTAAGCATTCTTTGAGCTTGAGATTTGTACCAACTCAAATTTTTCAAAAGCCAGAATAAACTCTATGACCAATTTCAGATAAGCGGCCGTGGACTTATCTTTGGTTGAAAAACTGCCATGAACTTGGCTAACTAACGACTGGGAGTCGATGCTAATTACCAGCTAAGAGGGCCTCGTATTCGGTTGTCTTGTTGGTGGCCTTGAAGTCGAGCTTTACGGCATAATTAAGTTTATGTCCTTCTGGACTAACCAGGACCACTCCTGTTCCAGATTCAGTATCTCCCGAGGAGCCATCAACAAAAATGTTCCATATGGGAGGTTCAGAGGGTTCCATCCCCTTTTCCATTTCTAGAATAGGGGTGAACTCTGTCACAAAATTTGCTAAGACTTTTCCTTTAACCAAAACCATAGTTTGAACACAATATTAAACTCGCTAAGTTCCATAGCCCACTTTAGTAATCTTCCCGAAGCATCAGACTTCTACAACACTTACTTGAAAGGGAAGTTAGTTAGCACGTGTATGTTGGGCTTGAAAATATAACCTCAATTTCTGGGAAGCTAGCACTCAGGAGAGTGCTAGCTTTTCCATGTCTGGATAACGAGTTTCTGCTACCAAACGTGCTTTGCTTACATAATAAACGGCCAGCTGGTGACCACCTTTATCTCCTATAAAAATTGAACTAATTGTGTCGGGGGTTACCGCTAGGTACAATTGCACTGGTTCGTTAGCTTTGGGTTTGGAGAGGAAGAAAGCCTATCCCAAGTGCTTCTTTAGCTCTTGTAGGACTACCTCACATTTCTTTGTCCACTAGAACTTATTTCATCCATTCAGAATCTTGAATGAGGGTTGGCATTTGTCCGTCACCTTTGAGATGAAGCGGTTCAAAGCAGCTATACGTCAATTAAGGCTCTGCACCTTTTTAGGTTTCTGAGGTGACCTCATTTCAGTCAAGACTTTGATCTTCTCTGGGCTGGCTTCAATGCCCCTTTGATTGACCATGTAGCCTAGAAATTTTTAAGAGGTAACTCCGAAGGCGCAATTAAGAGGATTTAGCCTCATCATATACCTCCGCAATATATAGAAAGTTCCTCTGAGATGCTTGAAATGATCATCGGCCTTCAAGCTTTGCACTAGCATATCGTCCACATATACCTCCATTGTCTTTCCAATGAGGTCAACGAATATCTTGTTGACAAGTATTTGATAAGTGGTTCCTGCATTTTTCAATCCAAATGGCATGACCATATAGAAATAAAGACCATTGTCCGTTATGAATGACATATGCTCTTCGTTAATTAGGAATATTGGGATGTGATTGTACTCAAAGTAGGCATCCATGAAACTAAGCAGTTCGTGTCCGGCTGTTGAGTCTACTAGTTATTCTATTTGAGGAAGTGGAAAGCCATCCTTGGGGCAAACTTGATTTGGGTTTGAGAAATCCACACAAAGTCTCCACTTGCCATTGTACTTTTTGACTAGGATGGTTAATTACTCACTTCAGATACATCGGTTTTTGGAAAAAGCAATTGTCGATTAACTTCTTTACTTCACCGTTTAAGGTTTCATATCTCTCTGGATTGAGTGGTTACCTTTTCTGTCTATGATTTGTCGCCTTAGGATCAATTTTCAAATAGTGGTAACTGACTTTTGGATCAATGCCAACCATGTCTTCATACTTAGCGAAGATGTCAAAGTTTTTGAGCAAGAAGCTTTTTCTTGGCCTCTAGTGGCAGATCTTTTCCAACCTACAAGCATTTGGAGGGATCCTAGGGATTTATGTGAAAACTCTCCAATTCCTCTACTGGGATTTTTCGAGGCTCGTAATCGATGATGCGAGGGTCCAGTTCTTCCAAATTAGCTACTTCTTCAGCAACTCTCCCTTCTTCAAGGGATATTTGCGATTATTGGATAGACTCTTCTTCAGAGATGTTTATGACCATCCTTTCTTCAGAGACGTCCATTATTTCGACGTCTTCTCCTTGTTCAGGGTTTTGCCCTTGTTCAAAGACTTCATCCATGTCAATGTCTATTAGGATTTCATTGACACTTCACAACTATGCTTTCCTAAGAGGGTTTGAATAGCATTCTCTTGTACTTCTCTGATCGCCTCTAACCGTGGCGATGCCATTTTCTGTTGGGAACTTCATACATAAATTGTGAATAAATGTAACGGTCCATAATTTCTTTATGCAGACCTCCCAAGCACTCTATGGTTGGCAGATCGGTTATTGACCACCAGAAATTCTGTAAAATGATGAGCAGTTAAGGATGGTGTTCCCATCTCTATTGCTAGAGTGATTTTACACCTTCGGACGATGATATCGCCAGTGAAGCCATACAATAGGGAATTCATTGGGGGTAAGCTCGTGGTTATTTTCCATTTTATCAAAGGTGGCTCCAAAGATGATGTTGACAGAGTTTCTATTATTCACTAGCATCCTTTTTAGGTCATTGGAACGTCTCTTGCTTCTCTTGCATGATTTCTTTGGGAATTTCTGGATTGTCCCCCCAACATATATGCATCATGTTAATTTCTCTGATGGATTCACGCCCAGCATTAGCTTGGGGGCTTCATCTCTATCTTTGACTGTCCCTAGGTTTTTTCCTATCACTGTCTCTCCTTCGAAGGATGTCATCTCTATTGGGATGCCTCGGCTCATCATTCCTGGGATGGTGGTTTTGCCTAGGAGAAGTGTCTCTTTGGATGAGCCTATTTCTCCATTGATTGTTATTTAGAGGGTACATTGCAATATCTCTACAGCCAGTAGTGCTGTGGCTAGAAGAACAGTGGTATGTACAATAGAGGGGCTTTTCATCCCTATTTTTAAGTTCAGCGTCTCGTCCCCTACCTCTCCTTGTTTGGGAAAATTGTTTGTAGGGTTTCCCTTGGTATGTTTCAGTACTAGGATTCACTTCCTCATAAGCCAAAGTAGGTACTGCACTTAATGTTGCTGCAACCAATGCTTGTCCTGGATTGATGGAGGTTGACAGTCCGATCTGGCGCTCCATCAAGTGTGAGGTTGGGCCTCTTCCTCTTTGCATTTGAGGAGGTGGGAGTCCTCGATTTACCCTATTCCTATGAACTATCAATTCTTTATTGATGATCTCTCATCTTATCATTTCTAGTAAGGCGTCGTAACTGGTAAGGTCTTTGTTTTGCACATCTCTCTAGAAGAGAAAGTTCGTGTTTCCTTCACTCGGGTTGTTAGAGCTTCCCTATCTGTATCTTGCACACAGTAGGTCATTTCATCAGTAAAACGAGATATGAAGCTTTTCAATGACTCGCCTTGTTGCTAGGTGGTTTTCTTTATGGTAGGAAGAGTAAAATGAAGTGATCTTCCTCGCCTCCATCTACTACCACAACCAAAAGAAACATTTCCTACAGCAAAAACCACCACCTCTTTTCTCATTTATCTCTTCTTCCTGTTGATGGATTTGTCTTTTATTTGGTGTTGGTTTCTTCAAAGAAAATGGATGAATATAGCTAGCAATAAGAAGAGCAAACAAAGCATCTTTTGGACCGACCCACCTGTGAACGTTTTCTTCCATAAATCTTAGTTTTCTTGAAAATTTTCATAACAAGCTTCTTCAACCATTAACCGGCAGTAGTCATTTTTCACAATTGATTTTTCAACTCGGGTTTCTTCAACCTTTGTCGGAAAGCTCCTTTCTTCAAGGAAAATTCATAAGCTTCCAGTAGCCTTCTTCCTTTTTTATGGCTGAGCTCTGTTTCTTGGTAGAGGAAACTGTCCAGAAAAATTATATTTTTCTCGAATGACTTTTTGGTACGTGGTAAAACATGGTTAACGTATCGTTTCCCACAGACGTCGCCAATCTGTTGACCCCAAAAAAATGTGTCAACAGAATCCCCGCCACGTCCCCTCCATGTGGACATTACATGTACACTGAACATCTCATTAGGAGGCAAAGGTCGCCGATCAAGAAAAAGGTCCGACGACCGTTTGCACTCCGACGATCAAGTCAACAGTCGGACAAAAGAAAAAAATGAATGTAAGAGACGGTAGAGGGGAAGATGATAGGGTTTTAGAGAACATACCTTAATTATGAAGTGAATCACATATACATAGGAAATGTAAATGGGCCATATGGGCCTTGTCCAAGCCCAAAATCGAGGCTCATGAGGCCCTTCAGCCGAGGCACTACGAAAGTGGATGAGGCCCTTCAGCCGAGGCTCCTCACAACGAGGACCTCAAATCTGAGGCTTCCTTAGGTTGAAGCCCATGCTATCTTTTAGAGAACCCTCTAAATCAATGTCATATCGGTATGTGAGACCCTTCCTATTATGTGCGTGCCACGTAATTTACGGGAGTAACAATTTATATATATTTAAATAAAGGGGGTGTACATGAACCAACATGAAATTTAATTAATTTCAATCAATGAATATAGAAAAAGAAAAAATTATATACATTTAGACAAATGACGTTATATCATAGATTAAATGAATAATATTGAAATTAAATAAGTATACATTAACTTGAATAATTTATCTACTCCTATAATAATTGAATAGCTCCCAAATTATATGATCTTTAATAATTTATATACTCCTAGAATAATTTATGATAAAATGAATAATCTTGAAAATAAATACGTGTTCATGAACTTGAATAATTTATTTACTCCTAAAATAATTGAATAGCTCCCAAAACATGTGTACATGAACTTGATGACTTAATGTTAAATTTTATATATCCATAAGTAAATGTTAATTAGTATACATGCACATACATGAATAATTGAATTGTAGTATTTCAAGAGTAATTGAACTACCCCTAAAATATATAAAGTGTACATGCATGAACTTGAAAAATTAATTGAGTGAATTATAGTATGATATATATAAATTAAAGTTAATTATTATCATACACATAAATAAATAATTGAATTGTATAAAAAGTTCATTTCACATAAACAGTTTTTTTAACTATTTTTTATATTCACTGATTTTCAAATATCATTTTTACAGCGTTTATAAAGCATTTCAAAATAACGTGCAACGTATGTTTAGATGTGACTAGTTAATTATAAAAATAAAAAAGATCAATTTAATCACGTGTGAAAAATTCATAGACCAAAGTAGTTTACCAACTTCACAACATCCCTTTCATTTGGATTTTTGTGTTTAAAAATGAAAGCAAGTATGTTTAGCATCATTTTGTGGAGTTCGTACCACTATTAAGTTTTTTTCGAATCATACTAAAATAAGGTTTTATTCCTTTTTGCTGATAACTAGAACTTATGTTGAAGATCTTTATATCATAACATCTTAATAGCAAAATTATTAATTTGTTCAGAACGTCCTTAAATCAATTTTTAGTATAGTTATATATGTTCAGAGTTCTAATTCAATGATACTAATTTATCTTTATTTAATGTTTAATATTTTTTCTTTCTTCATAAAATTCACTCTCCGCACAAGGTGAATTCGTATTACTCATCGTTATCTTTTTGTTCTTCCTTTTCATTTAATTGCTTATTTGATAACAAATAAGTTAAGCCTTTGTTTGGTACACATTCTTTCAAAATTCATTTTCAACAACACATTCTTCAATAGAATAATATTTTTCATCACATCAATAATTTTTCTTTACTTTTTAACCACATATTTCTCATCATATCACTATTTAAAATACATTATTTCATCAATAATACCCATCAAACACACCGTAAATGTCATTATTTATCACCCATTTTTTTGAGTTCACAACTTTTATTCACTTTTTTCACCACTTTTCATAGCACCTACAATCTTTTATCACCTTTAGCGACATTACGTAGCCCTTAAATTTGAAGCTTATCTTATATTGAACCCATTTTTGTAATGGTCACGTGGACAACAGATACCGGGTCCACTCGTGTCCACGTAAACAAATTCAAACAAGTTTAGAGCAGAAATCCGAACGAAAAATGATAATGTTTATGGACGTGAGAGATGCTTGCGTGGATATGAGTGGACCCGACATCTATTATACACGTGATCATTACAAAAAATGGGGTAACAGATTGACACCATCTATGAGAAACGTCACTACAACCATGAATATTCCCATGGAAAAAGTTTACCGAAATATTTATTTGGCTTTCTTCTTGGAAAATGATTTGTTCTTGAAAAGAACAAGTGGAAGCCACAAGAAAGAGATTTGGAGTTGACATTAGTATTTAGATTGCTGATATTTCTAGAAAAATTGAATATTTTGAGATAGAAACCTATTTGTCTTGAAAGGGGAATGTCTCCAACAAAGAGGTCATAAATAAGATTACGTCCTGAAAAAAGAGATGTCGCCGAAGAAGTGACATTGAATAAGTAGACCCCCTAAAAGGGGGAGTTCTCCAATGAAGATGCCATGAATAAGAAGACTATCTGAAAAAGGGATATCGTTGAAAAAGTGACCTTGAATAAGTAGACCCTTGGAAGGGGGGATGTCTCCAATGAAGAGGCCATAAATAAGAAAGCCACCTAAAAAGGAGTAAGCCGATGAAGAAGTGACCTTGAATGAGTAGACCCCCTGAAAGGAAAAGGTCTCCAGCGAAAAGGTCATGAATAAGATGATTTCCTACAAATGGGAGGCCATTGAAGAAGTGGCCTTGAATAAATAGATCTCCTAAAAAGAAGGAGGTCTCCAATGAAGAGGCCATGAATAAGATAAGGCTACTGAAGATGTGACCTTGAATAAGTAGACCCCCTGAAAGGTGGAGGTTTCCAACAAAGAGACCATGAATAAGAAGACCCCCTAAAAAAGGGAAGGTCGCTGAAGAAATAGACTTAAATAAGTAGACTCCCTGAAATGGGAGGTCTCCAAATGAGAGGCCATGAATAAGAGGTCCCATGAAAGGGAAGATGTCGCTGAAGAAGTGGCCTTGAATAAGAAGACCCTCTAAGAAGGAGGTCTTTGATGAAGAGGTTATTGAAAGACCTTTTTATAAAGGGAAAGCCTTTGTAGAAGAAGCCATAAATAGAGCAACACTAAAATCAACTGATAAGCAAAAAATTTCAAATTGACGGAGAACAATCTAAAAGAAGAAAAATAGGACCATAAGCGTACAAAAACGTGAACTTAGGGATTGAAAGTTGAAGGACTTTGAATGCAATTTATCAAGGGTATGATTGAAATAAAAGTCAAAATATGGGGATCAAAATGTACATGGTGAAAATTTAAGGAACCCAAACATGAAATTGCTGAAGGATTTGAAGGCAATTTTCATATTTTGCCTACACAAGAGCACAACCTTCCAAATATTCACCATATAAGGCCTCATCTTCGCCTATGCGCCAGCCCCCATGGGTGAATCTTTAACAGGGATAATCAACTCCCATATAAAAAAGTAATCTACTTCGAAAGGAGAGGTGAGAAACATCCCAATAGAGGCTCACCTCAAATACATATAAGGATGAAGCTCCCATGGTTGAAGCAGAACACCACGGAGAAGCCATTGGGTGTGGTTTGAAGTGTGAAGAGTTGCCTTAGCCTCAAATGTTACATGAATTGCTTATTTATAGAGTTATGACAGAAGATGGTCCCATTTGCATCCTTTATGGGACCCATCTTTTCTCTAAGGTGCTCATACTTCCTTACATGGTGGATGAATCTTTTATAGTATTCGCTTCATCCATGGAAGGTATATGATGTCAACCTTGGAGAATTTTGAAGTGGTCCTTTTTTTAGGATGTACATCTTCTACGAGGCTCTCATGCTTCCCTACATGATGGATGGTTTACCCATACAGAGGCTCTCCCATGATGATCAGCTTCATCCATCGGGTGTAGTTTGAAGTGTGAGGAGTTGCCTTAGCCTCAAATGTTACAAGAATTTCTTATTTATAGAGTTTTGCTCGAAGTGGTACGCTTTGGATAAAAACTACATGGGCTCATCTCCCAGATTGAAGGATTACATCACTTAGTCTACTATGCATTTAATACATTGACATAAGGCCTGCCACCCTATCCCTAGACTAACAATTCTGACATTCATTATTACAAACGTTACATCAATCATTCTTTAAAATTGCCTGCAAATCCTCTAAAAGACTGCAATGACTTCAGTCAAAGGAAGCTTCGAATTGGAACGAGGGTTTCGACCAAAGGGAGCTTCATATTCGAAGTCTTTGGTGTCAAGAGGTTCGTGATAGAGAGTTTCGACTTCTTTTTTAAGCTTTTATTTAGTGCTTTGATTTCAAAGCTTCAGCCACTTAAATAGTGTTTTGGCTCAAGGTTTCAGTCATTTGCCTACTCTTCAACTTTAGGGCTTCGGCCACTTAAATAGTGCTTCTGTTTTGAGGCCTGGGCTTCTTCTTGACCCTCGATTTTGAGGTGTAACATCTTTTAGCTAAGAAATCTTAATATTTTGATATCTAGCATTTTGTTGATTTTTGACAAATTTTCTTTAATTTTGAGGACGCGATCATGAACAAAAATAGTGAGAATTCACTTTGCGAGGATTGTCTTCTTCTTCGGATAAATTTGGGCCAAATTTTGATGGAATATCAATGAATATGTATGAGTTTGCGATGATCATTCCCCATCTTGTTGGGAATTTTCACATTTATAGCCCGATAAATTAATTAATTAATTATTTTCTTTTATTTTTTTAAAATAAGTTTTGAATTAAAAAAGGACTTAAATTAAGTATATTATGAGGACTAAAGTGTCAAAACTGAAAAGATTGAGAACTTTTACACCTCGCCAATGAGGCTCATATTACGGCCCACACAGTATCCTACGTGAATGTGAGTGTGGCCTAATCAGAAACTCAATCAAACAAGCAGTTCACGTCGTTAAAATCAAACAAGGACCAAAGCCTACGTATAACAGACGAAGTCTCCCACTTGAAGCACCCATTGTTCGAAGTACTTTTTCTGAAGCTCTTGAGCTTTTAAAGGCTTCGGATCATAGACGATTTTTGAAAAGATCCTTTGCATAAAGATCTGGTGAAAGTAATTAATGTGATAACCTGTATCCCGAACAAGTCAAATTATGTCAGCTTATTGACCTAGAATGCTGACACACTATAGGGCGGCTCCTCTTTCCCAAACACTCGAGTGCAACCTAGGACAAAATGGATGATATGACATCGACTATGGGACCTTCCAGTGGCTTGGATGAAGCCACGTGCGCTTCATTCAACTGTCATGACTTTAATTATAACACTATAAATACCATTTCTTATACCATTTTATAGAACAATGCAATTTCAAATAATTAAGGCCTTACCTCTTTCATTCATTTTTCATATGCGATATCACTGACTTGATTGTTGGAGTTTGACAAAAGGTATTTTATCTCGTCATCATGTTGATTCAACCTCGTAGCTTGTACACTTTTTTGGCTCGTGTCTCAAATAGTAATTTCGCTTACACATGGCTTGGTTTCTATTGTTATGCCTCGCCAACGAGGCCCTTTTTATTGCCACGCAACACCCTACATGGATGGGAGTGGGGCTTGGTGAGAAGCTTAGTCAAACAAGAAGTTCACATCGTCAAAATCAAACAAGAATCGAAGCCCATGTATAACAAACGAAGTCTCCCACCCGAAGCACCCATCGTCCAAAGTACTTCGCTAAAGTTCCCAACTTCTAAAGGCTTCAGATCATAGACGATTAGCGATAAGATCCTTTACTTAAAGATGGGTTGAAAGTGATTAATGTGACGACCTGAATAAGTCAAATCGTATCAGCCAATTGACCTAGAATGCTGCCACATTATAGGGCGGCTCCCTTTGCCCAAACACTCGAGTGTAACCTATGACAAAGTAGATGATAGGATGTCGACGATGGGACCTCCCAGTACGTCGGATGAAGCCACATGCTCTTCATCCAACGGTTATGACTTTAATTGTAACATTATAAATACCATCTCCTATACCATTTTACAGAATAATATAATTTCAAATACTTAAGGCTTCATATGTGATATCACTGGCTTGAGTGTTGGAATTTGACAAAAAGGTATTATATCTCGTCATCGTGTTGATTCAACTTCAGAGCTTGTACACTTTGTTAGCTCGTATCTCGAAGAGTAATTTCGCTTACATGTGGTTCAGTTTCTAATTACGTTGATGTAAGTGAGGTTCGAGTTTCCATTGGCTCATTTTTTGAGGTCAACAGGAACGTTTAAATGACATTTAGAAAGGACTTTATCTGTACAAAATAGGGAAGTCGAGGACCAAAGATAATTATGAAAAGTATTGTTAACTACTAGAAAATACCCTCAACAACGGATTGTCCGTTGGTAAAAGATAATTATTTTTGCCAATGGATTTTTCGTTGGTAATGGCACATATTTTTAACGACGACATTTCCATTGACAATGATAAATATACTTACCAACGACATTTTCGTTGGTAATGAAATTTTTTTTTGCCGACGACTTTTCCGTTGGTAATGTAAATATTGTTATTGGATTTTTCGTTGGTAACGAAAAGCCTTTTACCTGCGGAAATTCCGTTGGCAAAAAAGGTTTACACTTCACCTACGAAGAATTCGTTGGTAAATATGAACTACCCTCAAATTAGCCATGGATTTGTTGTTGATAATTTTCCGTCAGTGAAGGTTAACAACGGGTATCGTGGCTTTGGGAACGGAAGATTCGTGTCCGAAGTCGCGTTTTTTAGTAGCGAATATTATCAACTTTTATTGACATTTACTAAAAATCTGAATTTAATCTACACAGCAAATAGAGATCAGTAAAATAGTACTTATCTTGTGATATTTGTTAGGGTAGGTGTTCATAGTGAATTTTAGTTAGTGCATGTCCAGCAACGGGTTTGTTAATGCAACAATTAGCTAATTAGGTTGCTCGATATCACTATTTTATAGATCACTGGCAGACCCAGGGGTGGGCCTAGCGGGCAAACTTTGCTTCTTTTTTTTTTTGTAATTTTTTTTATGTTTTGTTTCAATTTTCAAAATCATAATGTGAAACGAAATCGAAATATTGCATTCTTAGCACTATTTCGAAGTGCTCATGTTCTATTTTTTATGTCGTTAACAGCGTGTGAAACGATCAATCGTAACAAATGTTACGACTTGTCAAAGTAGGCAGTTTAAAATTAGTATTTCGAGAATTTCGATAACATGCTAACTTTAAAAATTTTCCGACGATCGTACGGTAGTCGAATTTACAAATCGCTTATATCATCTCAAAGCTCGTTTCGAAGACTACATTATAGGCATATCAAATAGTTCAAATAGATATCGAAAATAGTTAAAAATGCGTCAAACGTATGTCTGCGTCTAAGTGACATTTTTTTAAAAAATTAATTATTTCATTAACATTTATTATTTTTATGATACAAATTTCTCAATGTAATTTACATTATTTTATTAGAAGATTTAGATGGGATATGACATCAAAAATTTTTAAAATTTTACATTCGAAAAAGTCATATTCAATGTAAATTTTTGGACGCAAAATTACACGTGGTATGATTTTTTTAGATGTAAATTTTCGATTGTACAATTTTTTTATAAGTTCGATTGTGCCTCCTAACTTTAATTGTCTGCGTCCGCCCCTGTTATAGACGGTTGTATACTTTGACAGCGAGCTGAATATTTTAAGTCCATCATTTGTTGTGATAATCGGAGAGGATTCCTTTTTTTTACACAATTTTATGTATACATGTGTGCGTTGGCTGCGTGCGTATTGGTCTTTAATTATTAATGTAGACGAGTGAAAATATGACACAAGCACACTGTCAAATGATTGATAAATTGATATCAACAATAACGTGCATGTTGGAAGAGAAGGATATGAGTATAGATGATTTCATTTTCACTTAGCTCATTTCTATTTTAAAATTCTTTATTTTTATACTCATTTTCAACTACACATTCATACTATAAAATATTTTACACATAAATTCAAATTTTTTTTCATACTTTCCACACATTCTCTAAAATCACTATTTAAAACATTATTTTTTTTTCCATTTTTTTTAAAAATAATGGCCATCAAACTATAGCTTAATAATATGCACACATTAAATTATATTTATTTTCAACCACACATTTTTCACCGTTCGGCCCTCATTAATTTATAATACATTTTCCCCTTTTTTAACTACACATTATTCAATAAAATAGTATTACATATAAACCCATTTTTTTTTCTTTTTCAATTACACATTTAAAAAAAAATACCATTTCAAAAATTATAACATCAAATAATGGGGGCTAATGTGATCCATAGTTATTTATCAATTTTAAAAAGAGGAAACTACACAAAACCAATATTTTCAAGATTCATTTCCAAATTTCAGATATCAAGTTTCACTTTTCAAAAATCAGACATTTCATTTTTAACAAACCCTAATTGTACAATATCTCAATTTCTCCCTCTTTTTTTCCTCAGTCTAGACTCTCTCTCTATCCTTTCCTTTCGGCGGCTCATCAACAAGTAGAAGACTGCTTAGGCTCCGGCGATCACTCGGATACTGGGAGCTCCGAGACCTGGGTCCACTCCTACTCTTCTTCACAGCCTGTGACGGTTGATGCGATGCCTTGTAAATTCCCAATTCTCCTGGAACCTCCGGCACCGATAAATTCAACGAAAATTTAGCCCTAGACGCCGCCGACGGTGAACCTAAATTACAAGAGTTCGTTGGAAAAAAGATGTAACTCATTACCACTATTATTGTTATCATCATCATCATCATCATCATCATCATCATCATTACTTTGATCATCATAAATTTCTATTATATTTGTTTTCAGGATGTAGAAATTGAGAGTTGAGAGTGAGTTCCTGTGGGTGGAGCTGTTGGTGTCTTGTTCGTCGGCAGTGGCATTATTGTTCGTGGCAGAGGTAGTGGTGGTCTGTGAGATCTGCGAGAAGTGAAGTAGATCTGTGAGATGAGAGGTGGTTGTTCTGTGGTTGTGTGCAGTGGTTTTGTTGGTGGCGGTGGATCTTGGTGGTGGTGATGTTGAGATGTTGGTGATGATGAGTCATCGAGGTGGTGGTGGATCGGTGCGAGGATGTGGTGGTGTTTTCTGCGATGTGTTGATTTGTTTGAGGTGGTGTTGCTGTCGGGAGGTGGTGGTGATGGTGGTTCGGCAGTGACGGTTGCAGTGGTGATGCTGGAGAGAGTGGTGATTACAGATTATTTGGTCGTTTGTGACCATTAAATTGGTTAATCTATGACCAATGAAAATGATACATTGTGACAAAAAATAATGTGTGACCTAAAAAATTGTTAATTTGTGATCGATAATTTGACAATTTGTGACTGTCTACTAAGTTGTGACTTATAATATTTGTGATTTATGACCGATGAATAAGTTGTGACTTATAAATTTTTTTATTTGTGATCGATGAACAAATTGTGACTTATAAAAATTCTGAATTGTTACCGTAAAATAATTTGTGATCTATAAAATTTCTGATTTGTGACCGATGAACAAATTGTGATATAAAATTTTTGAATTGTGACCATAAAATAATTTGTGATATTTCAATTGGTTAATCTGTGACCAATAAACAATACGTGACTAATTATATAGAATTTGTGACCAATTATATAGAATTTGTGAATACATAAAAAAAAAGTACACTTCGCAATATTCTTTTTGTAATCTGTTGACAAATGGATGTCAATGCCGTTGCATCGAAACCGGAGATAAAGACACATGCAATTTTATGATTCCTTCTTCAATTACAATCCTAGATCTATTAACTATGGTTAAAATTTCATTGCACACAAGTTTGAAAATCTTAACCCTAGTTAGAATAGGGAGTCTCTCCACCTGCTAATGATACGAGTCTTCAGCTTTCACTGTGAGTGAATGAGAAAATACAAATATATATCTTTTTATATATAAAAAGTGTCTATTTAACGGAATTTGTTGGTTTAACGGAAAAACTAATGGAATTTGTTGTTTTAACGGATTATGTAACGGAATTTCTTGTTTTAAACAGGCAGCTGCACCTTCTTTCAGTGTTTTTATCATAACTTTGTATTTCGATATTCGATTGAGGCGATTCAAAATGCGTTGGAAAGCTAACCCATCTGGCTACAACTTTGATTCAGACATCATTCTCCAATTCGATCACTTTCTATACCAAAAATATGTCTCAATATAACGGACTATGTAACAGAATTTTTTGTTTTAAACAGGCAGCTGCACCTTCCTTCAGTGTTTTTATCATACTTTTGTATTTCGATGTCCGATTGAGGCGATTCAAAATGAGTTGGAAAGCTAACTCATCTGGCTACAACTTTGACTCAAACATCATTCTCAAATTCGATCACTTTCTATGCAAAAATAGGTCTCAATATAATAGACTATGTAACGAAATTTCTTGTTTTAAACAGGCAGGTGCACCTTCTTTCATTGTTTTTATTATAACTTTGTATTCTGATGTCCGATTGAGACGATTCAAAATGAGTTGGAAATCTAACTCATCTGGCTACAACTTTGATTCAGACATCATTCTCCAATTCGATCACTTTCTATGCCAAAAATATGTCTCAATATAACGGATTATGTAACAGAATTTCTTGTTTTAAATAGGCAGCTGCACCTTCCTTCAGTGTTTTTATCATAACTTTGTATTCCGATATCCGATTGAGGCAATTCAAAATGCGTTGGAATTCTAACCCATTTGGTTACAACTTTGGTTCAGACATCATTCTCCAATTCGACCACTTTATATGCCAAAAATAGGTCTCAATATAATGGACTATGTAACGGAATTTCTTGTTTTAAATAGGCAGCTGCACCTTTTTTCGGTATTAGTATCATAACTTTGTATTCCGATATCCTATTGAGGAGATGCAAAATGCGTTGGAAAGCTAACTCATCTGGCTACAACTTTAATTCAGACATCATTCTTCAATTCGATCACTTCCTACGCCAAAAATAGGTCTCAATATGAGACTAAAACACCGGAGTATAACTTTTCGGTTGGAAATTGATTTGTGATCATCTTTTGACTAAATTTGATCCCCTTGACATCTTCCTTTATCCAATTGACTCCGAGCACTCTCAAATCTTCATCGTGAGATTCAGCACAACTTTTAAGTATTTACATTTTAACCCCCGAACTTTGGATCCCTTACAATTTAGCCATTTCTCCAAATTTGTCTACTTTTGCTTATTTTCTTCAATCTCACCAACCTACATCACAATATCAAAATCACACATCTAATTATTTATCAATTACATAAACATTACATCATTAATTATTTATAGGGTGTCTGTTTCTGCTTTTCTGTTTCTGCTTTTCAGCAGAAATCAAGCCGTTGGCAACACAATTCATGTCGTTGAGAGCCGCAATTTTGGACTAATTCTCTCACTGTAGGGCTGTAGATTTGAAAAAAAAAAGGGTAACATAATCAATTTTCCTTCCTCCTTGCAGCGCGTCCAGACACGCCTTTAATTAACAAAAAAAAAGTACATCTTTATTAATAACAAATTAATTATTAAACAAAAATATTAAATATAAATTAGTATATATATATATATACACACACACGTACATACACGGACAAAGAGACAAGAAAAGGTAAAATTTAGGCTTCAGACCGTTGATATTCTCTTTAGCTTACTGATGATCATCGCATCAAGGAATTCTACTGCCTTTATCTTTATTGTTATGTTGATAAATTGATTATCTATTTTCGCGCTGCTATAAATGGAAATATCGTATAATTTCTATCAGATCTGTGAAATTTGAATCAGATTTGTTGTTGTTATTGTAGTTTAATTTTCCTGCACTCTAGTTTTCAATTTATTTTGTTTTTGTTTTTTTATTTTGGATGATGATCATGGAAACTGGGCTCAGAATTATCTCTCTTTCCCTTATCCAATAACATTTCCACGCCTTTCAATTTTGTAGAAATTATTTGAGTGCTTACTCTCTGGTTTTTTCCTCTCTTTATTTCGTCCAAATCGAATCCGAAAAATCAAAAAGTAGTTGCACTATCCATTATCAGCTTCTTTTTCATTGACATCTTCAGATCTAGCCAATATTTTGAATATTTCTTCTCAGATACACCCAAAAAATTTTCTTTTTCTTTTTCCTTCAAAGCCCCAAGTTTCTTTGGTTTTCGCTTCATTAAACAATTACTTGACTGATATTACTTCCTTGTTATCCTGCAAATCGCTAATGCTTTTCATTCTATAAAAAAAAAGATTTTTTTTTGTTAAAAAGCTCAGTCTTTTGGTGAGAGTCGAGTTGGTCGGATCAAACTCGCTTGTTGTCAGAGATGATAAATTACTTTCCAGAGGAAGTATTAGAGCAAGTTTTCAGTTTCTTGACATCACATCGGGACCGAAATGTGGTGTCTCTTGTGTGCAAGTCTTGGTATAATGTCGAGAGATTCAGCCGGGGGAAGGTTTTTATAGGAAACTGCTATGCCATCAGCCCTGAACGGCTGATCTCAAGGTTTCCTAGGGTTCGGTCATTGACACTCAAAGGGAAGCCCCATTTTGCAGATTTTAATTTGGTTCCCCGTGATTGGGGGGGTTATGTGTACCCGTGGATTGAGGCCATGGCAAAAGGCTGCACAAATCTAGAGGAGCTTCGGTTGAAGCGGATGTTGGTGTCTGATGAGAGCCTCGAGCTGATTGCCAAGTCTTTTCCCAATTTTAAATCTTTGGTATTGGTCAGTTGTGAAGGGTTCACCACCGATGGACTTGCTGCTATTGCTTCCAATTGCAGGTATAATTTCTGCTTCTTAATATAAGTTTTTCACTATATTGTTTATTGCCTTCCATTTTGACTAGGAATATTTCTCTTAATATATTGTGTTGGTAGGTGTATCAGTGCCTCGTTATTTTAACCTCCATACGGTTTATCATTAGTAAATGTTGCTTCCTTGCTGAAATTGTTGTAGAATGCGTGTGTTTGCTATTCTTGGTGTTAGATATGGACTTCACCTATTAGCTCACCAATTAACCAAGCAATTAATTTATCTGTTGTTGTCTGATTATATCATTTCTCTCATCTCATATGTAACGAAAGGTTAAATAGCTTTCTAGCAATCTTCCACCATTAATGAGTAACGACTAACAGGTAACTTGATTCTTTAACTACCTTTCCTTACATTTCATTAATTGGAGTATTGTACTATGTGGTTCCCTCAAGTTATATAGAGGTGCAGATGTGAAGAATAGGGTAGCTTGCAGGTGGAGAAAATTTATTTTTTTAATAGCCGACTCTTCTCTTTTGATGCAGGTTTCTTAGGGAGTTAGACTTGCAAGAAAATGAAGTTGAGGACCGCAGAGGCCAGTGGCTTAGCTGCTTTCCTGACAGCTGCACCTCTCTTGCCTCTTTGAATTTTGCATGCCTCGAGGGAGAAGTTAATTTGGCAGCTCTTGAGAGACTGGTTGCAAGATGTCGTAACCTTAAAAGTCTGAGGCTAAACCATGCTGTAACTCCTGACGTTCTTCAGAAAATTTTGGCGCTAGCACCTCAATTGGTGGATTTAGGGGCAGGTTCTTTTGTTCACGATCCAGAATCAGAAATCTATAACAAATTAAAAAATGTCATGCAGAAGTGTTCATCAATTAGAAGCTTGTCAGGGTTCCTGGATGTTAATGCACGCTGCCTACCTGCTATTTACCCAATTTGTACAAATTTGACTTCTTTAAACTTGAGCTATGCTTCTGGAATCT
Source organism: Fraxinus americana (assembly GCA_035079005.1). Lineage (NCBI taxonomy): Eukaryota > Viridiplantae > Streptophyta > Magnoliopsida > Lamiales > Oleaceae > Fraxinus > Fraxinus americana. The sequence continues at coordinate 46,701 of CM068706.1, read as the reverse complement.
ATAACAAGGAGCTTGTAAAGATAATCCGCAAATGCAAGAAACTGCAATGCCTATGGGTTCGATTTTTAAACTTCATTTTCTTTTACATGACTGTATTCTTATACTTCACCAGAAATTTTGACGTTTGAAATTACATTTTACAGATTTTGGATACAATTGGAGATAAAGGGCTCAGTGTTGTGGCATCCACGTGCAAAGAATTGCAGGAATTGAGGGTCTTCCCATCAGATCGCAATGGTGTGGGGAATGCAGCTATAACAGGAGAAGGATTAGTTGCAATATCAGCTGGTTGTCCCAATCTTAATTCACTGCTTTATTTCTGTCAGCAGATGACCAACGCTGCACTCATTACTGTGGCAAAAAATTGCCCCAATTTTATTCGTTTCAGATTATGCACTCTTGACCCAATCATACCTGATGCAGTGACGATGCAGCCACTCGACGAAGGTTTTGGGGCAATTGTCCAGTCGTGCAAGGGTCTTAAGCGGTTGTCAGTCTCCGGCCTCTTAACTGATCAAGTTTTTCTTTACATAGGAATGTATGCCGAGCAGCTTGAAATGCTTTCGATCGCCTTTGCTGGTAACAGCGACAAGGGAATGATGTATGTATTGAATGGTTGCAAGAAACTGAAGAAGCTGGAAATTAGGGACAGCCCCTTTGGAAATAAGGCACTTCTAGCAGACACGGGGAAGTATGAGACAATGCGATCCCTTTGGATGTCGTCCTGTAAAGTGACGTTTGGAGCTTGCAAGACCCTTGCAGAGAAGATGCCAAGACTCAATGTGGAGATCATTAATGAAGGTGACGAGATGGAGGGTGGACCTGATGATAGACAGAGTGTAGAAAAGATGTACTTGTATCGGACACTGGTTGGGCCGAGGAAAGATGCACCTGATTCTGTATGGACGCTGTAGATGCTCTGTGTTCGAACTGGCAGTTTTAATTTTTATCAGATGAACTACTTACTGATGGTTTGTTTGTATGTTAATTTTGTTTATCAGTGGAACTTGAATGCTGTGGAATCTTTTCGTTCATATTTGTAACTCGATCGGTTTGATCTTTGTTTAATAAACTTTGCCCGTATACAATCTAGACTTTTGAGTTAAATTTGATATCACTAGTGTGTCCGGAAATTTGCTGTATTGTTAGTAGTACAATTAATAGAATTGTACGTCTCAGGGATGAAATGCTAAAAAGACGGGAAAAGGTGCAAAAAGGACCGAAGGGGTGCGAATCAAAATATTGATGCGTGTGTGAACACGATCATCTTGATATTGACGAAATATTTGATTCTCACAATTCATTGAATGGAATGGGTCTATCCACAAGATGGCTTGATACAAACGCTAATAATGCGGCGATAATGCATTATTTAATGTATATGTTTTAGATTCAACGGTCAGCAATTTCGCGAATGCATTATTTAATGTATATGTTTTAGATTCAACGGTCAGCAATTTCGCGGTTGGAATTCTACATCTTCTAGAATAACCAAGTGGAGGTTTTTATCAATAAATCTCCTCCCCTGTAAAATATAAATCTGAATCCCCTTTTCATATCTATATTCTGTACTAACAATAACATAGACAATAGAATGATTCCCACTACTCAAGAATCGCAATGCAAATACCCCAACCTGTCTTCCCCTGATGTCAATCCGCCACCTCCATACAGTCAAGATCCTCAGCCTGGACCGTCATCCTCCACTGCACATCCAAAATCCGAAGAGAAATGGGGTACTCACATCATGGGCACACCTTCTGTGCCCACATGCCACCCCAATAATCAGAAGGCAGCCTTGTGGGGAGCAGGCGATCAATATGATTACCAAAACCACCATTACCCTTACGTACAGTATTCCCCAGTAGAAAGAACCAACAACACTCCCTTGGAATCTGTTCTCCAGAAGTTCAATTCATGGAGCCACAAGGCTGAGTCCATTGCTCATAATATTTGGCACAACCGTATGTCAATAGTAGACGTGCAATTTACTTTTTCCTTCTTTTTTTGTAGCAACCAACTATATATTTTATTTTTTATTATTATTTTTTTCCAGTTAGAACAGGACCATCTGTGCCTGGAGCTGCCTGGGGGAAGGCTAATCTGACAGCGAAAGCAATAACAGGAGGTGGGTTTGAGCCCCTGTACAAGCAGACATTTGCAACGTTTCCAAATGAGAAGCTAAAAAAGACTTTTGCCTGTTACCTGTCTACCGCAACTGGACCAGTTGCCGGAACCCTCTATCTGTCCAATGCCCATATTGCTTTCTGCAGTGATAGACCCTTGTCTTACACAGCACCCTCAGGCGAAGAAACCTGGAGCTATTACAAGGTAAAATAGTCATTTTTCACATGATCATCAAATTCCACTAAGATCATCAGGTTCCCCTAATGTCTTTAACATGCCTTCTCTTTTGTAAGTTTCCAATGCTTGAGCAATATGCATTTGCATTTTCATTCTGCACAGATTCTGATTCCCTTGGGCAAGATTGGCAACATCCACCCAGTAATGATGACGGAAAATCCAAAGGAAAGATACATCCAGGCTATCACCATTGACGGGCATGATTTTTGGTATATGGGTTTTGTCAACTATGAGAAAGCAACTTACCATCTCTTTGAAGCTGTTTCAAGTTTTGCGGCTGCTGGCATACCAGTGGCACAACCATTTCCAGCTGAACAACCCCACTAGTATCCAAATTTTGATTCATCGGCCATTTCTTATGTTAAGGGATATAAATCCCACATCGAATAATGATGTAAACACAGACCAATTAATAAAGATCATGGGCTACTCCTTAATAAGGTTGACCTTTTAAGATGGACCCCCAAATCTTAATATGGTATCAGAGCCCATTATGCTCCAACGAGCGATTCGATCCCGTTAAGACTCTAAAAGTGAGCACGTGGATTTCAAGATTGGTCTGCTCAAATGAGCCACCATCTTGCGGGGGCGTGTTAAGGGATATATATCCCACATCGATAAATGATGTTGATACAGACCAATTAATAAAGATCTTGGGCTACTCCTCTTAAAAAGGTTGACCTTTTAAGATGGACCCTCAAATCTTAACATGGTATCAGAGCCCATTATGCTCCAACGAGCGATTCCATCCCGATAAGACTCCAAAAAATGAGCGCGTGGATTTCAAGATTGGTCTGCTCAAACGAGCCACCATCTTGCGGGGGCGTGTTAAGGGATATAAATCCCACATCGAATAATGATGTAAACACAGACCAATTAATAAAGATCATGGGCTACTCCTTAATAAGGTTGACCTTTTAAGATGGACCCTCAAATCTTAACATGGTATCAGAGCCCATTATGCTCCAACGAGCGATTCCATCCCGATAAGATTCCAAAAAATGAGCGCGTGGATTTCAAGATTGGTCTGCTCAAACGAGCCACCATCTTGCGGGGGCGTGTTAAGGGATATAAATCCCACATCGAATAATGATGTAAACACAGACCAATTAATAAAGATCATGGGCTACTCCTTAATAAGGTTGACCTTTTAAGATGGACCCCCAAATCTTAATATCTTAAGCTTCAGATTTTATAATTTATTTTTTTTCTTGCACCAGTACTGCTTGTCGACCTTGTAATTTGCTTTTTAGTGTTATTATCTTACATTATACAACTGAGGAACCATATGTCTCTGGCAATCTAACACTAAACATCGTGAAACTCCATGAGGCAAGAATATTCAAAATCAGATATCCCATCAATCACAAATTGTAGGCAGATATCACCATGTTGCCAACGGAATAAAACCTGGCTCATTTATCTAAAATGACCCAACGTTCTGGGCCTTCTGGGTTCTGGCAACATTTTACAGCAAATTTCTCAAATCGAGATATGAAGGAAAATGAGAAGTTTTTAGAATTTTGTAAACGGAGGTATTTATTTCGTCTGAGTTTCTTTACATAATATATACAGAGTTCCTAATTATATGCCCTTAATTACATAGCAATACAAGAAAAATATTACAGCTTTTAAAAAGGCCATGGTCATGGCTGGGAATATGGGTGTGCAAAACCAAATCCAATCCAACCCAACAAAACCGCCCAACCCAACCCGACCGGGTTGGGTCCCTTTTTTGTAATTTTTTGGTGAGTTTCAGTTTTTGGGTTGAGTGGTCGGGTCGGGTCGGGTCGTGGGTTAACAAGAAAAACCCAACCCAACCCGCCACATTAAAAAAAAAAAAAAAAAAAAGACAAAATGAAAAAAGGAAAAAGACGTGAAATGAAAAAAAAAGCCCTAAACTAGTAAACTCTCAGTTCTCACTCTCGTGACTCGTCTCTAGGTCTTCTACTCTTCTTCACTCCCATCGCAAAGCCAACGAGCCCTAATCAACAATTTTCTCTGAAATCGCACAAAAGCCATCTCTATATCTTTATTTAAATCAACAATTTCCTAATTAAATTCGAAGTGGTGTATCTGTACGCTGCAAGTCAAGAGCTTAAATTGCACAGAGATGGAATTTTCTCTCAAATCATCGATGGCGGTCTTCGTTTTCCAGTTGCCGATTATCGAACATCCACACTCCAGTGCTAGAGTAAATATATTTCCTTATCCATGAAATTTGCTAGTAGTTTTCAAAAATTTCTAGTAGTTTTCCACACTCCAATGATCTGTTCTTTCTTTTTATCCATGAAATTTGTTAGTAGTTTTCAAAATTATTGCACCAAACATTGTGACCTGTGAACAATGATGTATGGTTATGTTATGCAGCGAAGGGAAGAAGACTAAGAAATGTTTTGGTAAATGAGCTAAAGACTCACTTCAGGCTAAAAGAATCCAAATATCCTGTGCTAAGACTTGAAATGACTTACATTTCAATTAGACTTGATGACTATTATTTTATTCCACAATGCCCAAATTTGTTAGCTGACTCGAAATTTACAGAGAATTAAATAAGGCTTAGTTTGTTCATTGTTGACTGCAATCTGTTATATATCTTTGCTTCTTGCTGGATGAGCATATAATGGCTACATAATTTATGCATTCAGTTTATTAAATTAAATGTACGCTAAAATTATTTCCAAAGCTCAGAAAAATTTATCTTCCACTGGGGTCTGGGGCTTGGGAGAACAGCAAAAAAGCAAGTCTAGAGACCAAGCTTAAAAAGATTATGGGAACAAGTAATCTCCCTTAGGATTTTCTTCTGTTGTGAATTCTAATGATGAAAATGTTAATCTTTTTTTAAAGTGAATAATGGAAATTACTTTGTTAATCTTCTGTTATGAACCCATATTTACTAATTTTTCCTTTTTTATTCTTCGTTTATTCGTCTTTAGCCATTACTCCAAAACTGACCAACCCAACCCACACTTGATTGTGTTGGGTTGGGTTTCAACATTTACTTGGGTTGGGTTGATTTGATTTTAGATTAAACTGATCGTGTTGGGTTGAGTTTGGATTGTGGCAAAAATCGACCCAACCCAATCTACGCCCACCCCTAGCTGGGAATGATTTCTGAAATTGTGCAGTTGAACAATATTTTTCAATGCCAAGAATTATGCCAAGACATAGTTGATTGTGTTGCCATTCTCAATTTCTTTTGCCATTTGCCGTTTCTTTCCTCAGCAGATAGTGTTGCCATCTTTTTAGCCATTTTCTAATCTTTCCTTATCAATGCTACTCTCAACATCCCTTCAAGTTAGAGTGGGAAGATTCATGGACACCCAACTTAGTTCTAAAAGTGTTGAATCTGTCTCTCGATAAAGGCTTCGTAAATATATCTGTTGGTTGAACCAAGGGGGGAATGTAGCAAGTAATGAGAAGACCCATGGCAACCTTCTCTCGAGCAAAATGATAATCAAGCTCAATATAGTTAGATCGAGCATGAAACATAGGATTAATAGATGTATGGAGAGCACTGGAGTGGCAATGGAAGCAAAACACCAATATCTCATTGTAAGAAACTGATGCCATAGAACGATATTCGACTTTAGAACTATAGAGAAATTGTTGGTTGCTTTTTGGAGCACCAAGAGATATAGCATACACCAAGAAATACACAAAACCCCGTTGTACTTCGACGAGTTGTTGGGCATCTTGCCCAATCGGCATCACTAAAACCATAAAGAGAATTGGAGCTATTTGAAAGATAACGTAGACCATAGCTTTCTATGCCATTAAGGTATCATAAAATTCTCTTTACAATCTTCAAGTTAAATAGGGTTGGATTGCGGGAAAATTGGTATACTTGATTTACAGCATGAGCAATGTCTGGTCTCGTGAATATCAAGTATTGCAAGGCTCCTTCGATGTTGTGGAAAACAAAAGGATCTATATGATCAATATTAGATTGAGTTGGGGGATTTGTTCATCGCCATGGGAGTTGCAATATGAGTGCTTTGAAGCATTTGAGTTACGTAGTTTGTATAAGGATTTTTTGTGCAAACAAACATGATTAGGTTGTGACTTGTCAATGAATTTGGTGTTTTTTTTTTCCATATAGACGGTTTCTTTAAGATGCTCGTACAAGAATGCATTCTTTACATCAAGTTGGCACATACTCCAATTATAAGAGAGGGATAGGGCGATGACAAGACGAATTGTAGTTGGTTTAACTATCGAGCTAAATGTTCTATCATAGTCAGCCCCTGAGACCTTGATGCCGCAAGCTTGGAAATCATTGATACCCAAATACTCGCAAGCCATTATAATTAGGATGTCTCTTGTATAGTCTATAATAAGGGCTTTGATTTTGTAACACCGAAGACGGCAAACGGTTGATTAAATAAAAATAAGTAAAAAAGGCTTCAACCCAATATGATAAAGGCATATTTGCACGAAAGAGCATTGCTAACCCCGTTTTGATGATATGATGATGCTTCCGTTCTGCAACTCCATTTTGTTCTAAAGTTCATGTACATGAAATATGTAGCTTAATTCCATTGTCATCAATATGATCCATAAAGGCATTAGAGCTAAATTCACCTCCTCCGTTACTTGGGAAACTTTAATTTTCTGATCAAACTAATTTTCAACTAATGTTTTGAATTTAAGAAAATGATTAAGAAACTCTAATTTCCTTTTAAAGGATATATCTACGTGTATCTTGAGAAATCATCAACAAATAAAACATAAAATCGAAAAAATTGCTTCGACTCCAAGGGAGCTGGTCCCCAAACATCACAATGTATATTTTCAAGAGCATGCTCAAATATTTAATTTTTTCATTTGAAAGGTAGTTTACAACTCTTTCCTAATTGAGAACTAGTACATATGGTAGACTTTGCTATCCAATTTATAACATCAATGTTCTTCCTTTCCTTTAACCAAGATAAAATTATTAGATTTGGATAACCCAATCGTCGATGCCATAAATCAGAGTGGGAACTGCCATTCTTTATTGCACTAAGAGCTTCTTGATTATTTCCTTCTAATGAGTAAAGCTGTCCTTTCTTATGCCCCTTCGCGATCATCCGTTGGTTTCGTTCCTTAACAATAAAGCTAGAAGACATGAATTCAAAAGCACAAAAACTATATGAAGTAAATTTTCCAACAGATAACAAATTTTTCTTCAATTCAGGGACCATTAACATATCTTTCAAATTCAATTTTCCTTCATTAGTGACCACACATGCATCATCAGTGTAAGAAATAGGTAAATTGTTGCCATTACCTATATAAATGACATCATTCCTAAAGCGAACCTGGGTACGGGATCAGCGTGGAGATCGCGGAATTAATTGAAAACACCGGGAAAGCCCAAATGTAGACTTGAGGACTTGAGGAAAGAACTGATGGTGCAAATATCTGAGCTTCTTTCAAAGAACGATGTCTTCAACGTTCAGATGGATGAGATGAGGTCATATTTATCATCTATATAGGGTGAACAAATACGAAAGATGAATGACATTGTCCAAATGTAGACTGGGATTAGAAGTGACATGATAGACTTTAGGACAAACATGCAGTTCCTGTCCGAGTCTGTATCTGCGTTGATTTCTAGTACGATGGAAGAGATTTTGAAAAAACTCGGTGAAAGATCCAAAGATGATCAAGAAGGTCATGTGGTGGAAGTGTCTGAGAAGCCTAATGAAGTAAGTTGGACTTAGTTATGTTGTCTTTTGAATGACACAAGGTTTCATTTTAAATTTCATATTTGCTCTAATTTCAGGCCAAAGATGTGGGAATGAGTTTGAACAGGAAAGGTAAGAGTAAGATGGTTCCCGATGACGATCCCGAGATCCAACTCAGTTTTCAACCTCCGTCGTTCGATTTGGGTCACATTGGATACACACAACCTGAGTTGCATACTCCGATCGAATACAAAACAATTCAACAACAGGTTGACTTTGTCATAGCTGACGTTGTCCAAGACACAAAAAGGACAGATGCAGAGGTATTAGGTCACAGGTTCACACTATTCTTTTAATAATCCATGTAAGTCACAGATGTTAGTTGGTAATAGGTCATGAGTTCCATGCAGGTCACAGATGTTAATCTGTATTAGGTTACGAGTCACACACAGGTCACACGTATAGTAGTAGACCAATAAGCTGCTATATTTACAGTTCCAACAATATGCAGGTATCCCTGGTGTCTGAACCAAGTTTAGGATTACCAATTAAGAGGGTTTCCAGACCAGCAAGGATACTACGATCTCCATTTATCGCTGATGAAGGAAAATGACTTAAACAGTCTGAGAATGTTGTGGTATTCTAAGATTATAACCGCAATGCTGAAGAGGCCGCTATTTCTATATTCCAGAGTTGGTTCCAGCGAGAATACAAACCGAAAAATAAGTAAATTCAAATTCTACTCCTGAAAGTTGTTTAATAAATCATTGATTTAAATTTCTTATGGTTTGTATAACATTCATAGGAAAAAGTTCAATGATGTCGATAACTGTTTCCTAATATCATACTCAGGATATTGACGGAGGCTGATAATATGCAACTCAATCGTTTCCCTTTGATTGAAGAGGTGCGAGAGGCCATATTCAGTATTGATGCTGATAGTGTTGCTGGACCTGATGGATTTTCATCCTTATTCTATCAGCATTGTTGGGATATTATTAAAGATGATGTTTTTGATGCTGTCATTGATTTCTTTGAGGGAGGCCATTTGCCGCGAGGTTTTTCTGCCACGTCTATTATTTTGCTCCCTAAGCGGGAGAATGCTTGTAAATGGACAGAATTCAGACCTATCAACTTATGTACCGTCTTCAACAAACTTATCACTAAGCTGTTGAATACCAAATTGAGTTCATTACTGCCGCGTATCATCTCCCTCCCCGCAGAGTGGTTTCATTCCCGATCGCCTCATTGGAGATAATGTATTACTGACTCAGGAGCTTTTGCATACGTTGGATAATAGAGTGCGCGGAGGGAATACTATGCTGAAACTTGACATGGCCAAAGCATATGATCGTATGGATTGGGGATTCATCTACTCTATTATTGCAGAGTTTGGTTTTGACTAGTTGTGGATTGACATGATTAGAAGGTGTATCTCGGAATGTCGTTTCTCAGTCCTCTTAAATGGCCATCCTTGTGGTTTCTTCTCATCCACACGTGGCCTCAGACAAGGGGATCCTATCTCCCCTTCCTTGTTCATTATAGCTGCTGACTACTTCTCTCGCCTGCTTATCCAGAAGTTCCAGGCCTATCCTAGTATGCAGTATCGATATGGAGGCATGTCTATTGTTTCACATCTTGCCTTTGCAGACGACATCATTATATTTGCCAATGGCCAGAAAAAGTCTATCAAAAGGGTTCTTGACTGTTTGGAACACTATGAGGGAGTTTCTGGACAACTGGTAAACCGGGATAAGAGTGGTCTTATTCTGCCTAGGCGATCATCGGATATTCAGATCCTCAGGCTCGTGATTCTGGAGGTATCTAGAGGTGCTATAGAATCGGAAGGGGCCTCAAGAGGAGCCTGAAGCACATAATCCGCAAGGGGATTAAAATATGAAGTATAGGAAGATCTGTGCTGGAAATTGGCAAAACTGTAACAATAGGATGAGGGACTGAAGGAGCAACTGGCTGGGTCCGAACATGCGCACTAGCGACAGCAGGAGGCGTAGCTGAAGTGACGACAGTGGACACGGAGGACTGAATCTAGACTCCAGATGTGCTAGCAGCATTTTGTCTCCTTTGCTCTCTCTGAACTGGAACGCATCTCTTTTGAGGCTCAATAACAATGTCCTTCACCTGTCCCTTATCCTTGGACACATCTACAGTGGGCCTAGGAGTAGGGTCAACAACTGGAGCAGGTAGTGGTGCAGAACGGGGTCCAACTGAACAATGATCCTTAATATGTCCAAAATGTTTACACCGAAAACAATAGTCTGGCTTTTTGTCATACAATACCGTCTGCCAATATCCTCCGCGCTTCTCGCGCTCAATCCAAATCCTATCTGGAAGCTTATATTCCAAATTAACCTCAATACATACCCGTGCTTCACTAGGTCGACGTAGATCAGATGTTACCTCATCAATCCGAAGTGGGACTCCAATGGCTTTTGCTAAGGTAAATAAACTGCTCTTTGCCCGAAAGTGTATGGGCAGTAAAGGAAATGAAACCCAGACGGGGATAATAGAGGTCTCATGCTGAGGGTGAAAGCTAGGTGTCCACTTAATAACTCGCATGTGACACCTATCAATGTACCAAGAAGGCTTAAGAAATAATCGTGAGTAGTCGTCCTCATGTGCCAAGTGTATCAAAATATGAGTCGCATCAATAAGCCCAATCATATAATCACCACAAAATCCAAATTTCAGAAAACTATCACGTACCTTAATCATGGAAGGCTTGCGACGCGAAAATTTGCCTACAAGTGTAAACTTGTATGGCTCAGAAAGAATATCCTCCTCCTCTTCTGTAAATGCAACTGTCGGCTCTCCCATATGCATGAAAGGTTCCTTAGCGGTGAACCTGTGGTTGCTGGAGTCTTGTGGGGCCTGGAAAATGTGTGCAAAAACTTCTGTTGGCTGCGCTCAACTTGAGAGATAGGAAATTTCCCGGAAAGTGCCGCCGCATATGACTTTCTGGCTTGATTAGTTACTGTAGGGACCTCCCGTTGCAAATCCGATGACACATTTGGGACCGGAACAGAATTCCCCACATCCTGATCAGGGGGCTCCGGCGCGTGGCCCCCACGCGCCGGCCGGCTTAATTCGATATAATTTGCGTTTGTAGGACTACATTGATGGATGGAATGAAAAGTGTACGAAAATGTACGAAAAAGGACCAAAATGGAAGAGAATGAAAGTTCAGGGACCAAAATGTAAATAACCAAAAGATGACCCGAGGACAACTCAAGAGAGGACACGAGTTTAATCATAAATTGAGGATGTCATGGGATGATTTGAGGAAAAGAATGAACAAAAGAGGTCAAGACAAGAGAAAACTGAAGATGGAGGACCAAAATGAAGATTTTGAAAATAAATTGTACCATACAGCCGCATGGTGTAATTTCCTTGCGGCCGCAAGCATGGTTTTAGGGAAAAATTTTGGAAAATAATTTGTTCCATGCGGCCGCATGGAAAATAACCATGCATCGCATTGTAGGTTTTCAGTGCGATTTTTTTTGGTTTCCTTTTCTCGTTAAAACACTTATGGAAAGGAATTTAGGGCACTTATTTAACCCTAAACTCGTCCAAAGAAAGGGGGCTACGCCACTTTAGAGAGAAAAATACCTTGGAGAGCTAAGAAGAAGGCAAGAACAAGGATTTACACTTCAAGTTTCAAGATTTCAAGATTTAATTCAAGATTTTGGTGATGTCTTCTTTTCATTATTTTTATTGCTCTTTTATTTTCTTCATGTTAGGCTAGACTTTTTATGTACTAGGTGAACGATGAACCTTGCATTATGATCTTTTAATTTCTATTTTGCAATTTGACATTTAAACACATTTGATGGCTATTGAATGATTTATATACACTTTTTGTCTCCATGATTATAGTGCACGATAATTGTGTGAGTTTAGGTGGTTTATTTTATGCATTCGAAAGAAGGGAAATAAACAAAACAAGGCATAAATCATCGTTTTGTTCATAGAGGATAGAAATATACCGATATGCATTACGTAAATCTCTAAGTGTTTACAAAACTTCATGCATTCTTGTATATTGCATTTGTCATAGAAATATAGTCAAATGGTATACTAGGATAGGTTCAATTTTACTCGAAAGAGATTGTTGGATAGGTTAGAAACATTGATTCTTCAAACGATTCATCGTGTTGTCAAATTGTGAAATAGGGGTTAAGAGTGAACTTTGCTTGGTGATTCGGGATCCTAGTACGCTTTTCCATACATTAATCTCTTCAACTTTGGCATTCAACCTTTACTTTTGCATTTAAATCGAAATTTTAGTTTAATTTGCATGTTAGTCATAATTACATTATAAAATTACAAAAAACAATCATCTTGAGTTTTATAGATTCTGTTAAGGTCACAATAATAGAACTCAAGTTAAATCAATTCTCGTGGGACCGATACTCGAAATTCTAGGATTTCCACTTTATTACTTGTCAACGAACCGTACACTTGCGGTGGTTTTATTCGAAACATATTTTCGTGAACAAGTTTTTGGCGCCGTTGCCGGGGATTGAGTATTAACTTGATTTTTGTTATTTAGACACTAATTCGAACTTGTTACACCTCATCCAATTAAAGTCCAAGTCAAAGTCAAATAAGGATTTAATTGGAAAAAAAACATGTTTATGGAGACTAATTGGTAATTAATAATACTTGAAGGGTTAGAAATAATTTATAAATAAATATAGGATGGTAGGTTACATTATTAGAGATAGAAGGACTAAATAGGATTTTTGTATGGAAATTGAGGACTTGCCTTTGCAATTAGGCTATAGTTATCCATTAACTTTGACTTTTCAACCCAAAATTCTTTCAATACTTGGGAGGAGAAACAGAGACGGGCCAAAGAAGGGAAAAAGAGAGAAAGAAAGGGAAAGAAAAGGGAAAAAAAAAGAAGGAAAGAAAGGAAATGGGAGGAAATTAGGCTACAATTTTCAATTCCTTTGTCAATTATTAAAGGTAAGCATAAATTTTACATACTTAAGAGTGGTATTAAATTTTAGGGTTTATGTAAATTTTTTCCTAAATTCGAAATTTGATAAGGAATTGGAACTTTGAAATGGGTTTGTCATATTCTTTGATTTTCTTTTGAGTATATGATACTAAATATTTAAATTAAGGAATTGAAATTATAATTTTCCATGTTTTAGCAAATTTTGGGCAAAATCATATACATATGCTATTTCTGAAATTGTTTACAGGAAGTGTTAATTCTATCAATAGTTGTGATAATTTTCAGAATATAGAAAAGGTGACAGATTTCTATGTTATGGGATTTTAGTGCTGTTTTTGTCAAAACTTGATTTTTCTCGAATCTTACAAGTTTAATGAAATTAAATGATAAATATAGAAGTTTAGGTATTGAATTAAATTGTATATGGGGGTTGTATAAGGATAAAGTGAGGGAGTAATGAATTTGACATGTAGGGTGATTAGTTGATAAATTATTAAAGAGAAGTGAAATGGTTATCCTATTTTGCTATTATTAAAATTGTGAATTGAGTTTTGACCCGACTAAATTTATTATCATATCAGGAGGTAGCGAAGAGATTGGGATGACTCACCGTAGAACTTATCGTCCCGTAAATAGTTTGTGAGTGGAAAAACTTACATATTTTTCAAGTATTGATAATTAATTATATTATTATACATTTTATGCAATTAAGTGAATTATTTGTTCAATTACATGGTTAATTTGGAAATATTCCTTCATTATGATCGGTGTGAAATTTTAAAGATTGTGTATGGATTATTTGTAACTTGAAATGTGAGACATATGTGATATTGAGATCGATCAGAAAAGTACCCATGATTATATACTTATTCTAGTTCACGGAGTGGGCCTTGGCCGTGTTCTATACTACACGAGGGGTGTTGACTGAGGATGAAGGGGTCTGACCGTGTACATGTAGTTCACAGAGTGGCCTTGGCTGTGTTCTAGTATTGATTATGAGAGGTCTTTGAGACCCACTTTCAGTCACGGAGAGGCCTATGGGTCGTGGCGAAAGTAGTTAGCCCGAGGGGCGGATTATTGATTTTAATCAGAGGGTACCTTTTTGGTTGATTACATGTGATGTGATAAGATGATGATATGGATTTACGTTGATGATTATCTCATGACTATAGATGATATTGGTCAGTATTATGAGATGTCTTACTTCTTGATTATCATTATTGTTATATGCTATTGTATGATGGACTTGGTGATGATAAAACTGTGTAAATGGAAGGTATAAATATTTTTGAACTTCTCCACTCACTGAGCTATCGACTCATATATTTTTTCACTATTTCCTTATCAGGTAGCAGTTGAGTTTTGGGCATCTGGTGGAGTTGAGCCTGGATTTTGGACCACCGACGAATTAAGCTAGTATGACTCTTTTTCTAGGGCATGTAGTCTGTGTTTTGGGACATGTGCATTTTTGTATGTCATGGCACGTCGCTTGTAAATAGTCAGATGGGCTCGCTATGTATTTGTATCCATATGTAGAGTTGATGTTATTTTCATGGTAAAAGTATTGGGAATTCGGCTTATCTCTATACCGTAGTATATATTTATGAGTTAGTATTGGCATTGTGCTATTGTTGGAAGTTGTATAAAAGTGTTTACAGGTTGGTTAGTCCAGAATACAGGGGAGATAATGCCGAAATTTTTATTAAAATAAGTTTTATGTTTCACATTGTCGTAGCCTTGATGGTGGGTCCAACTTTTAGTTGGTATCCATCATTGGCGCACGTCACACTCCGAGTCCACTAACTTTATCTGGGGTGGGGCGTGTCAGAACTTGTTTTTAATTTTAGTTTTTTTATTATTATTTTGAATTTAGTTTCTTTACTTGGGTTGAGCTAAATGCTGCTTTTATCATCAGGTCAATGAATGACAAATACAAATGGCTAATCAACAATTGGAACCGATTGTAGCACATGCAGCTCCAGCCAATGCGAAAGCACAATATGATGGGAATGCTCTGCTTGGGGATCTTTGGTCATCGTTCATCATTCAAAGCCAATCTAGCATTCGGACAACCAAATTTTCAGTTGAAGACAAATGTCATCCAACTCTTTCAGAATGGACACCAATTTCACGGGATGGCCAACGAGAATCCATATACACATGTATCCCGTTTCTTGGATATGTGTCAAAATTTCAGATACCAAGGGATATCAGAAGATGCAATCAGACTGCGATTGTTTCCACTTACTCTTCGGGATACAGCACTTGAGTGGCTCGATTCACTCCCGACGGCAAGCATAACTACTTGGAACGATCTGGCTCATAAATTCTGCACCAAATTCTTCTCACCGGCCAAAGTGGGGAGGCTAAGGCATGACATATCAATATTTAGCCAAAATGAAGCCGAATCGTTTGATGAAGCGTGGAACAGATTCAAGAACATGCTAAGGAAGTGTCCTCAACATGGGTTTGACAAGCCAACACAAATCAGATCTTCTATATGGGACTAACTCCGACTTTCAGAAGCATGGTGGACTCATCATCAAACGGCTCCCTAACTACAAGATCACCCGATGGCGCTTGGGAATTGTTCGAGAGAATGGCTAATACCTCAGCCATGTGGTCTTCAGATAGAGTGGGTACAAATAAAGCAGTTGAGCATCACGAATAGCCCTAAGTTCAGCTTCTAAAATCAAGCACGGTCCATATGATGCTGAAAATGCACTGACGCAGTTTCCTGCTTGATCCCTGATAATGCCTCATCCACTCGCAAGCCCATCTTTGACACAACCATCGGTATTGATCTTTACACATCCACCTGCTGGGGTGAGCCACCAAACCACAATAGGGGATGGAGATATAGGAAGAGTCAAAGAGACACCAAAGAATGGAACGACCTGCATGTCATCCCGCCAATATAGTGGTCGAAATAATCCACCAGTATGAAGGAATGAAATCATACGATAGACCCTCCATATGATACGCCGGCACTGATATTAATGCTCCTGTGCTTCGCATCATTTCTCTCGGTCCAAAGAAACCAGAAAATCAAAAGAGGGATAATGATGAGAATATGCCCTGTCCGTGTAAACCGTCCTGAGTACCTCCAACGAAGAAAATCTCTGTCTAACGCTTTCTCCTGGACTCATAGTAATATAAAATAAATCCCCAAAATGCTGCCATACTTGCTCTGAAATGCTACTGTCAGTAAAGATATGAGTGATGGTCTCGATCGCAGAGCAACACTGACATTTGGAAGCCAATTGAATGCCAGTCCTTCTCTGAATAATAACATCCACTGGTATCAAGTTCTGCCATAATCTCCAGCAGAAGAGAGAAACGGTGGAAGGTATGACAGGGTTCCATAATAAGCGAGAGGAATCCTGAGCTGGCTTGCTAGCACGGATCAACTGCCATGCTGATTTAGTGGTAAATCTACCATCGGATGTAGCCTTCCAAAAAATGCGATCCGAAGCTTCAAGGCAAAGGGGAATAGATGCAATTTGTTCTGCCATAACTGATGGGAGAATATGTAGTAATCGCTCAAAATCCCATCCAGTTTCTCCAAAAAATTCATGCACCCTAACAGATGTATGATGTCTATGAGGCAAGACAGATGCCAATGTAGCCTCGCCCATCCAGCAGTCATGCCAAAAGAAAATCTGTCCAAAACTGAGATCCCATGCAATATGTGGCTCAGCACGTGGTCCAAATCTTTTCAGTCTCTTCCAAACAGGGGAGGCTGAATGAGGAATAGTTGCAAGTGATGGATGTGTCCCTTTACAGTATTTGCCCAGTAAGAACTGAGCCCAAAGCGAACCTTGAGACCTAAACTGCCACCATAATTTTAGGGAGAATGTGTCCACCGTATCCTGTAATCGTCTAAAGCTAAGACCACCCTCATCAGTTGGCCGACATATCTCCGTCCAACTCCGCCAATTTAATTTCATCAATTTGATCATCAATTTGAACAATTGGGTGTTAACCCATAACCATACCATCATTAATTAAGGTTTCCCACATTGAATTAACTATATGGAGCAATGAAGAATCATCAAAATTATGAAAACCAAGTTTTTCGCACTTACCTTTAATAGCTTCCATCAATTGATCGGCTTTCGGATGAAATTGGTGAAGACCCGATACTGGGCTAGGTGCACAATGCTGTGAGGGGTCTAGCCCAAGTGGACAGCCAGCCTGGGTGGCTGTGGTTGCACCAGAATTGACAAAATTCTGATTTTCCGTTCGCTGGTGCGTGGCAGCAGATTCTTCAAACTGAAATTCACGTTGATTGGTTGCAAATTGGAGGGAGCCCATTACATGGCTAGGGACGCCAGGTAAGGACGCACCTAGCACAGGTGGTACGACTCCCAGATTCGCCGTGACGGCGCCGGAAATCGAGTTGAAGCAGGCCGAAATCGCTGCCTTCGCGACAGGCAAGTTGTCTGTTCCAAAATTGAGGCTTAGATCTATTGATTGGGATGAATTACTTCCATGGACAGGGTCGCCTAGGCATGGGCTTTCGACCGGCGGCATGGGTATGGCCGGAGCTAGAGTTTTCGGCCGATTGTAAATTATTATGCAGTTTTTGAAAATTGGCCATAACTTCTTCATTTCTTGGCGAAATTGCATGCCGTTTAGTGCTATTGGAAGCTGATTTCATGGGCTTTCTAGGGGTTCCAGAATCAGGAGGTTTGAAAGGACGAATTTTTTCGAGATTTTGTTGCATTTTTGACCAATTCTATAGAGAAGGGAGAGCATTTGAGGTTAGAGAGAGAAAGTAAAAGGGTGAGAATGGTTTAGGGTTTAGGGTTTTTTTTTTGTTTAGTTAAAGGAGGGCGGTACCTCCGAGAGTTTATTGATATGGCCTCACTTGTGGCGGAGGAATACCGTGGTTACAACTGAAATGAAATAAAGCAATAAATGAGGAAGTACTACTTCCCTTACAGTTAAAGTAAAGAAATGCAGTAAACAAGGAAGTACTACTTCCCTTACAGCAGAAGTA
Source organism: Fraxinus americana (assembly GCA_035079005.1). NCBI lineage: Eukaryota > Viridiplantae > Streptophyta > Magnoliopsida > Lamiales > Oleaceae > Fraxinus > Fraxinus americana. The sequence goes on along the minus strand of CM068706.1, from coordinate 28,676 downwards.
AAGTAAAAGCAGTAAACGAGGAAGTACTACTTCCCTTACAATAGAAGGAAAATAAAGCAGTAAATAAGGAAGTACTACTTCCCTTACAAACCGAACAAATGTAGAAAAACTTGAAGTAAGTGCAAAATGTAAAGAAACTATCACTGAATCAGACTCTGATGCTGGGCAAGCCATATCTGTCAATCTGAACAAGAGTCCTAATGTGTCGTGGTAAATCAGTAGGTCCATATACCTGGTATCTGCGCTAATGCCAACCCTCGTTAGCAAGTGCATCTGCAACTTGATTCCCCTCTCTGAAGATATGGGAAACCAGTGTCTCTGATGAATGAAAGATGATTCACAATTTGTCGGAGTATGCCCTGGATAGTCCACGGACCACCACCTCTGAGAATGCAGTGAATAGCCACACTGGAGTCTGCCTCAATCCAGATGTTTGACAGTTCAAGATCTTTAGCTAATAGTATACCATCACGAATAGCTCTAAGTTCAGCTTCTAAAATCAAGCACCGGCCATAAGATGTTGAGAATGCACTGATGCAGTTTCCTGTGTGATCCCTGATAATGCCTCGTCCACTCACGAGTCCATCCTTGACATAACGATCTGTATGTCATCCCGCCAATGTAACGGTCGAAATAATCCACCAGTATGAAGGAGAGAAATCATACGATAAACCCTCCATATGATACGCCTCGCACTAATGCGAATGTTCCTGTGCTTAGCATCATTTCTCTCGGTCCAAAGAAACTAGAAAATCAAAAGAGGGAGAATGATGCGAATATGTCCGGCTCGAGCAAACTGTCCAAGTACATCCATCGAAGAAATCTATGTCTGACACTTTCTCCTGGACTCATAATAATTTGAAATAAATCCCCAAAATGCTGCCAAACATACTCAGATACACTGGTACAAGTAAAGATATGAGTGATGGTCTCAATGGCCGAGCAACATTGACATCTAGAAGCCATCTGAATACCGATCCTGCGCTGAATAATGACATCCACTGGGATCAAGTTCTGCCATAATCTCCAACAGATGAATGAAACGGTCGGAGGTATGGTAGGGTTCCAAAATAATCGGGAGGAGTCCTGTACTGGCCTGCTAGAGCGAATCAACTGCCAAGCAGATTTCGTAGTGAATCTGCCATCTGATGTAGCCCTCCAGAAAATGCGATCCGAAACATCAAGGCAGAGAGGAATGGATGCAAGAGATGTACCACCATGCCTATACTGCATACTCGGGTAAGCCTGGAACTTCTGGATAAGCAGTCGAGAAAAGTAGTTAGAAGCTAAGATGAATAAGGATGGGGAGATATGATCCCCTTGTCGGAGACCACGTGTGGATGAGAAGAAGCCATGAGGGCGACCATTCAAGAGCACTGAAAAATGACATTCCGAGATACAACTTCTGATCCTATCAATCCACAACTAGTCAAAACCAAACTCCGCAAGAATCGAGTAGATGAATCCCCAATCCATACAATCATATGCTTTGTCCATGTCAAGTTTCAGCATAGTATTCCCTCCTCGCACTCTATCGTCCGAAGTATGGAGAAGTTCCTGAGTTAGTAAAACATTATCCCCAATGAGGCGCCCAGGAACGAAGCCACTCTGTGGGGGTGAGATGATACTCGACAGTAATGAACTCAATCTGGTATTCAACAACTTAGTGATTAATTTGTTGAACATCGTGCATAAGCTGATAGGTCTGAAATCAGTCCATTTACAAGCATTATCTCGCTTAGGGAGCAATACAATAGACGTGGCCGAAAAACCTCGCGGCAAATGTCCCCCCTCAAAGAAATCGATGACAGCATCAAAGATATCATCTTTAATAATATCCCAACAGTGCTGATAAAATAAGGATGAAAATCCATCAGGTCCAGCAACACTATCAGCATCAATACTGAAAATGGCCTCCCGCACCTCATGAATCAAAGGGAGGCGGTTCAGTTCAATATTATCAGCCTCCGTCAATATCCTGGGAATGATATTAGGACGGATGGGGTCTAAGGGCTGAGAAGGAGCAGCTAGTAAATCCTGAAAAAATGAGATGGCCGAGCTCTGTATATCAGTAGGGGTAGATAGAACTTCCCCGGTCTCTTTGGTGATATTCCTGATACGAGACTTTATCCGTCTGCCTTGGACCATAGAGTAGAAATATCGTGTGTTGCGATCTCCCTCACACACCCAATGGGAATCAACATTTTACTTCCAAAAACCCTCCTCAATGGCTAAGGTGCGATTTAATTCAGCCTGTAAACGATGAAGTGAATCTCTGTGTTCCGGTGTAGGGTCACTATCAAATTCATTCTCGGCATGGTCAACTCTCGATTCAGCTTCCCTAACCCATTGGAAAACATCTCCGAATACCTGTTGGTTCCACCATCGTAAGCCTTGTTTCAACTGGAAAAGTTTCTCCCAAAGAGCAGCCATCCCCGTAAGATGAGTAGGGAATGACCACTTCTGAGAGACAAAAGATGAGAAATCATGATATTTTGTCCAAACATTGAGAAAACGAAATGGTCGCGGGCCCAAATCATCCTCAGAAGTCCAGTGAAGAAGAAGGAGAAAGTGATCTGAAGAAGTCCAATTAAGGTGCGTCACAGTAAACTGTCTACAAAAGTCAGCGGCAATAGGGTTAATCAAGACTCTATCTAACCTCTTACCGACTCTCCCATTAGTCCAGGTGAACTGGGATCCAGAAAAACCAGCATCCTCAAGACTACAATCGAGCATCATATCAGAGAAGGCAGTAGACCCTCGATCTCTTCTACTATGGCCCGTACGCTCGCCATCGTGAGCAATAACATTGAAATCTCCCCCAACTAACCAAGGGTCATCCATAGATACGGAAATGTGGTGAAGGCCCGCCCACAAGTCCCTCTCCCTCCTAGTCGAAGCCTTACATGCTGCATAGACAGCCGTCAAGCAAATTGGTCTAGCAAGTCTGGGATCAACAACCTTAACATGTAGAAACTGAGTGTGATCCTGAAGAACAGTAATGTCCGTACCAACACACCAGAAACACCAAATCTTATTCGAATCATTCTGAACACCATAGTCGAAGTGGAGATAGCGGCGAACAAAATCAAAACTCTTCTCCAATACCATAGGTTCCAAAATAACCAAGAAATAAACCTGATGAAGTAGAATTAGTTTCTTCAGGCGTCTGCGAGTAGCTATACTAGCTACACCTCGGACATTCCAGATGATGGCACTCATTTGGAAATGCGGGAGGAGGTATCCTGCGACCGACTCCTGGTCGCCATCCTAGAAATTGGAGTGCCTGTGACTTTAGCGGTCCTCTTACGACCAACTGGTACAAAAGCATCATCCTCCGTTCTATCAACCATGCTAGCTAAATCATCAGAAGAAGATCTACGGAAAGGACCCTAGTGATGGACTTCAATCTGAGTGAAACTCTCAGAGTCTGACTAAGTAGATAAAGAAGCCTCTAAATTCTGCTGACAGTGTGTAGGTGAGACGGCACATCGAAACCAACCGAGTCCCGTGGCCTCTCCATCATATCCTCGAGGAGATGATCAAAATATATAGAACTACCAATCGCGTGTGTACTGCTGATCGGATTCGAGGACTGAGCAACTGGTTGAGCATCAGATTTGAAAATTGATTGGTCATGATGGCCTACAAGAATGGGAGCAACTTCCGACTGAGCTGGTGGTATAGAAAAAGTGACATGGGGATCGATAGTAGGAGTAACGGGTGGAGCAGCCGAAGTAGTAGCCGTATGAGTTGTAATAACTGTGGTAGGCGGGATAGTTCGAGGAATAGCCGTGATATTCTCGGAATTGGAATGGGAACTCAAAGAGGATGTGCCATCCTGTTGTTTCTGAGTGCGTTTAATCGGGGTCCATCTCTGGCGAGGCGCAATAAAAACTTCCTTTCCCTTACCCTTAGCCTTAGCCGGGGCTGGTGGAGGCCTAGCATTTTGATTAGCAACCACAGGGGGTGCCAATGATTGAGGCCTAACATTTTGATTAGCAACCACAGATGGTGCCAAAGGTGGAGGGGAATGTGCGCTACTAGGACATTTTCCATCCATATGTCCAAAATGTCTGCATCGAAAACAGAAATCCGGAACCTTATCATAGACAACTGGTTACCAATATCCGCCCCATTTCTCCCGCTCAATCCAGACTCTATCAGGTAGCTTACAGTCCAAATCAGCCTCAACACAAACTCTAGCTTCACTAGGCCGGCGAAGATCAGAAGTTACTTCATCAATACGAAGGGGAAGCCCAACAGTCTTAGCTATGGCGAAGAGAGCACTCTTATCTCGAAAATGAATAGGAAGCAATGAGAATGACACCCAAACAGGAGCAATAGGAGCCTCATACTGTGGGTTGAAGTTAGGAGTCCATTTAAAGACCCGCATAGATCAATGTACCAAGTGGGTTTGAGGAATAATCGTGAATAATCATCCTCGTGCTCCAAATGAATAATAATGTGTGCATCATCAATTAGGGTTTAGGGTTTAGGGGTTTAGGGTTTTACCTCAGTAGGAGCCATTTGGATATGCTCATTACCTGGTGGTACCTCTGGAGCTACTGTCATGGGGGTCGAGGTAGGAATTGTTGATGTTGTTGCTGACTCTGTCTTAACTGTGGCAGGAGTAGTGGGAACCATAGCAGGCACTGCTGAAACCGGCACCCACTGCTTCCTCGGCTCCACAAATGTCACAGGGTTTAGGGTTTGGGGTTTGGGATTTGGGGTTTGGGGTTTAGGGTTTAGGGTTAGGGGTTAGGGTTGGGGGTTGGGGTTTGGGTTTGGGTTTGGGGTTTGGGGGTTTAGGTTTTGGGGTTTGGGGTTAGGGGTTTTAGGGTTTTGGGGGTTTGGGGTGTAGGGTGTAGGGTTTAGGGTGTAGGGTTTAGGGTTTAGGGGTTTTTTTTTTTTAGTGGAAGGAGGGCGGTACCTCCGAGAGTTTTATTAATATGTCCTCACTTGTGGCGGAGGAATACCGTGGTTACAACTGAAGTAAAGCAAAGCAATAAATGAGGAAGTACTACTTCCCTTACAGTAAAAGTAAAGAAAAGCAGTAAAAGAGGAAGTACTACTTCCCTTACAATGAAAGAAGCAATAAACGAGGAAGTACTACTTCCCTTACAAAATGAGTAATCTAAAACAGTAAAAGAGGAATTACCACTATCCTTATAACAAAAATAAAGTAAAGCAGTAAACAAGGAAGTACTACTTCCCTTACACGTGAAGTTACGAAAAATAGTGAACGAGGAAGTACTAAGTACCATAAAAGCTGAGCAAAAGTAAGAAATGTAAACAGAAACAATAAAAGCAGTAACAGAAAGAAGCAGGTAACCTATAACAAAATTAAACTCTGAAACTTGGTAAACCATACCTGTCTATCTGAAGAAGGGCCCTAATGTGCCTTGGTAATTCAGTAGGGCCATATACCTGGTATCTGCGATGGTGCCAGCCCTCAGTAGCAAGTGCATCTGCCACTTGATTCCCCTCTCTGAAGATATGGGAAACCGTATCTCTGTCGAATGAAAGAAAGTCTACAATCTGGCGAAGTATGCCCTGTATGCTCCATGGACCACCACCTCGAAGAATGCAGTGAATAGCCACACTGGAGTCTGCCTCAACCCAAATGTCCGATAGTCCAAGATCTCTCGCTAGCAGAATACCATCGCGAATAGCCCTCAGTTCAGCTTCTAAGATCAAACACTGCCCATACGATGCTGAGAAGGTGCTGATGCAGTTCCCAGCGTGGTCCCTAATGATGCCTCCCCCACTTGCAATCCCATCCTTGACACAGCCATCGGTATTGATCTTGACTGATCCAATAGATGGGGTACGCCACCAGACCATAATAGGAGGGGGAGATGTAGGAAGGGTCAAATAAACACCAAACAAAGGAGCGACCTGTATATCATCCCGCCAATGTAGCGGTCGAAATAATCTACCAGTATGAATGAATGAAATCATACGGTAGACCCTCCATATGATACGCCTCGAACTCATGTTAATGTTCCTGTGCTTCGCATCATTTCTCTCGGTCCAAATAAACCAAAAAATCAAAAGAGGGATAATGATGCGAATATGCCCGTTCCGTGTAAACTGTCCGGAGTACCTCCAACGAAGGAATCTCTGTCTAACACTTTCTCTTGGACACATGGTGATTTGAAATAAATCCCCAAAATGCTGCCATACATGCTCTGAAATGCTGCTGTCAGTAAAGATGTGAGTGATGGTCTCGATAGCAGAGCAACACTGACATTTAGAAGCCAATTGAATGCCAGTCCTTCTCTGAATAATAACATCCACTGGTATCAAGTTCTGCCATAATCTCCAACAGAAAAGAGAAACAGTTGGAGGTATTACAGGGTTCCATAATAAACGGAATGAATCCTGAGCTGGTTTGCTAGTACGGATGAGTTGCCAAGCTGATTTAGTGGTAAATCTACCATCGGAGGTGGCCCTCCAGAAAATGCGATCCGAAGCATCAAGGCAAAGAGGAATAGAGGTAATCTGTTCTACCATAACTGATGGAAGAATCTGCATTAATCTCCCAAAATCCCATCCAGTATCTCCAAAGAATTCCTGCACCCTGACAGATGTATGCGGTTTAGGGTTTAGGGTTTAGGGTTTAGGGTTTTTTTTTTTTAGTGGAAGGAGGGCGGTACCTCCGAGAGTTTTATTAATAATCCTCACTTGTGGCGGAGGAATACCGTGGTTACAACAGAAGTAAAGCAAAGCAATAAATAAGGAAGTACTACTTCCCTTACAGTAAAAGTAAAGAAAAGCAGTAAAAGAGGAAGTACTACTTCCCTTACAACGAAAGAAGCAATAAACAAGGAAGTACTACTTCCCTTACAAAATGAATAACGTAAAGCAGTAGAAGAGGAAGTACGACTTCCCTTACAATATGATAATGTAAAGCAATAAACTAGGAAGTACTACTTCCCTTACAAACTGAGCAAAAGTAAACAAGAACATAACCAAAGATAGAAGTAAATGTAAATTGTAAAGAAAATATCTCAATTTCAAATTCTAATGCTTGGCAAGCCATACCTGTCTATTTGAAGAAGTGCCCTAATGTGTCGTGGTAGATCAGAAAGTCCATATACCTGGTATCTGCGCTGGTGCCAGCCCTCAGTAGCAAGTGCATCTGCAACTTGATTCCCCTCTCTGAAGATATGGGAAACCGTATCTCTGTCGAATGAAAGGAAGTCTACAATCTGTCGAAGTATACCCTGTATATTCCATGGACCACCACCTCGAATAATGCAGTGAATAGCCACACTGGAGTCTGCTTCAACCCAAATGTTTGATAGGCCAAGATCTCTAGCGAGCAGGATACCATCACGAATTGCCCTCAATTCAGCTTCTAAGATCAAACACTGCCCATACGATGCTGAGAATGCACTGATACAGTTCCCGGCGTGATCTCTAATGATGCCTCCCCCACTTGCAAACCCATCCTTGACACAACGATCAGTATTGATCTTGACTGATCCTATATCAGGGGTGCGCCACCAAACCATAATAGGAGGGGGAGATGTAGGAAGGGTCAAATAAACACCAAAAAGAGGAGCGACCTGTATATCATCCCGCCAATGTAGCGGTCGAAATAATCTACCAGTATGAAGGAATGAAATCATACGATAGACCCTCCATATGATACGCCTCGAACTCATGTTAATGCTCCTGTGCTTCGCATCATTTCTCTCGGTCCAAATAAACCAAAAAATCAAAAGAGGGATAATGATGCGAATATGCCCGTTCCGTGTAAACTTTCCGGAGTATCTCCAACGAAGGAATCTCTGTCTAACACTTTCTCCTAGACACATAGTGATTTGAAATAAATCCCCAAAGTGCTGCCATACATGCTCTGAAATGCTGCTGTCAGTAAAGATGTGAGTGATGGTCTCGATCGCAGAGCAACATTGACATTTAGAAGCCAATTGAATGCCAGTCCTTCTCTGAATAATAACATCCACTGGTATCAAGTTCTGCCATAATCTCCAACAGAAAAGAGAAACAGTTGGAGGTATGACAGGGTTCCATAATAAACGAAATGAATCCTGAGCTGGCTTGCTAGTACGGATCATCTGCCAAGCTGATTTAGTGGAAAATCTACCATCGGATGTGGCCCTCCAGAAAATGCGATCCGAAGCATCAAGGCAAAGAGGAATAGAGGTAATCTGTTCTGCAATAACTGATGGAAGAATCTGCAGTAATCTCCCAAAATCCCATCCAGTATCTCCAAAGAATGCCTGCACCCTGACAGATGTATGCTGTCTGTGAGGCAAGAGAGATGCCAATGTAGTCTCGCCCATCCAGCAATCATGCCAAAAGAAAATCTGCCCAAGACCGAGATGCCATGCAATATGTGGCTCAGCATGTGATCCAAATCTTTTCAGTCTCTTCCAAACAGGGGAGGCTGAATGAGGAACAGTTGCAAGTGATGGATGTGTCCCTTTACAATATTTGCCGAGTAAGAACTGAGCCCAAAGCGATCCTTGAGACCTAAACTGCCACCATAATTTTAGTGAGAATGTGTCCACCGTATCCTGTAATCGTCTAAAGCCAAGACCCCCCTCATCAGTGGGCTGACATATCTCCTTCCAACTCCGCCAATGTAATCGACGTGCATGGTCCTTCGAATCCCAAAGAAATCGGGCAAAAATGCTCTCCAGCTTTTTCAAGACGACCTTCGGAGGTCGCATAATCTGGAACAGGTACAGTGGTAGGGATGATAGAACAGATCTCAGTAAGGTACTACCACCAGGAGATAAGATACGTGAAGCCCATCCAGAAATTCTATTCCTGACTTTCATAATTAGGTCGTCGTACAAGAAGCTCCTCTTGGCCCCTTTAAATAAAGGAACTCCCAAGTAAGTGAATGGTTGTCTTTGATGCGAAAAACCAGTGAGAATCACGAGTCTGCGTATCTGAATATCCGATGATCGCCTAGGCAGAATAAGACCACTCTTATCCCGATTTACCATTTGTCCAGAGACTCCATCATAGTGTTCTAAACAGTCAAGAACCCGTTGAATAGACTTTTTCTGGCCGTTGGCAAATATAATGATGTCGTCTGCAAAGGCAAGATGTGAGATAATAGACATACCTCCATGTCGATACTGCATACTAGGATAAGCCTGGAACGTCTGGATGAGCAGTCGAGAGAAGTAGTCAGCAGCTATAATGAACAAGGAAGGGGAGATAGGGTCTCCTTGTCTGAGGCCACGTGTGGATGGGAAGAAACCATAAGGCCGCCCATTCAATAGGACAGAGAAGCGACATTCCGAGATACACCTTCTAATCCTGTCAATCCACAATTGGTCAAAACCAAATTCCGCAAGAATCGAGTAGATGAATCCCCAATCCATACGATCATAAGCCTTGGCCATGTCAAGTTTCAGCATGGTATTCCCTCTGCGCACTCTATCGTCCAACGTATGCAACAGCTCTTGAGTCAGCAATACATTATCGCCAATGAGGCGACCGGGAACAAAGCCACTCTGAGGGGTAGAAATGATACGCGGCAGTAATGAACTCAATCTGGTATTCAACAGCTTGGTGATTAGTTTGTTGAATACCGTGCATAAGCTGATAGGTCTGAATTCTGTCCATTTACAAGCATTATCCCGCTTTGGAAGCAAAATAATAGACGTAGCAGTGAAACCTCACGGCAAATGGCCTCCTTCAAAGAAATCAATGACAGCATCAAAGACATCCTCTTTGATAATATCCCAACAGTGCTGATAAAATAGGGATGAAATCCATCAGGTCCAGCAACACTATCAGCATCAATACTGAATATGGCATCTCGCACCTCATCGATCAATGGCAGGCGATTGAGTTCCATATTATCCGCCTCCGTCAAAATTGTGGGTATGATATTAGGACGAATGGGATGCAGGAGCTGTGGAGGAGCAGCAAGTAAATCCTGAAAGAATGAAATTGCCGATCTCTGTATGTCAGTAGGGGTAGATAGAACTTCCCTTGTCTCCTTCGTGATATTCCTGATAGGAGACTTGATTCTTCGGCCTTGGACCATAGAGTGGAAATATCGTGTGTTGCGGTCTCCCTCACACGCCCAATGGGAACCAGCCTTTTGCTTCCAAAAACCTTCTTCAATTGCTAGGGTGAGGTCTAGTTCAGCCTGTGAACGATGAAGTGAATCTCTATGTTCCGGTGTAGGATCACTATCAAATTCAATCTCGGTATGATCAACTCTAGCCTCCGCATCCTTCACACGTTGGAAAACATCTCCAAAAACATGTCGATTCCACCACCGTAATCCCTGTTTCAGCCTGAAGATTTTCTCCCAAAGGGCAGCCATTCCAGTAAGATGAGTAGGGAGTGACCACTTCTGAGAGACAAACGTTGAGAAGTCATGATGTTTCGTCCACACATTGAGGAAGCGGAACGGTCGCGGGCCCAAATCATCCTCAGAAGTCCAATGAAGAAGGAGAGGGGAATGATCGGAAGAGGTCCGGTTAAGGTGAGTCACGGTAAGTTGTCTACAGAAATCAGCAGCAATAGGATTAATCAGGACTCTGTCCAACCTCTTACTAACTCTACCATTCGTCCAGGTGTACTGGGACTCCGAAAAGCCAGCATCCTCCAGACCACAATCGAGCATCATATCAGAAAAGGCGGTAGACCCCCGGTCTCTCCTACTGTGGCCTGTACGCTCGCCATCGTGAGCAATGACATTGAAGTCACCCCCAACTAACCAGGGGTCGTCCATGGAGATGGAAATGTGGTGAAGACCAGCCCACAAGTCCCTCCTAACCGAGGCCTCACATGCTGCATAAACTGCCGTCAGGCAAATTGGTCTAGCAAGTCTGGGATCAACAACTTTAATATGTAGAAATTGAGTGTGATCCTGTAGAACAGTAATATCCGTACCAATACACCAGAAACACCAAATCTTATTGGACTCATTCTGAACACCGTAGTCGAAGTGTAGATAACGGCGCACAAAATCAAAACTCTTTTCTAATACCATAGGTTCCAAAATAACCAAGAAATAGACCTGATGAAGTAGAATAAGTTTCTTCAGGCGTCTGCGAGTAGCTAAACTAGCTACACCTCGCACATTCCAGATGATGGCACTCATCTGGAAATGCTTGATGAGGTATCCTGCGACCGACTCCTGGTCGCCATCCTAGAAACTGAAGTACTAGTGACTTTAGAGGTCCTCTTACGACCAACTGGAACAAAACCATCATCCTCGGTCCTGTCAGTCATGCCAACTAAATCGTCTGACGATGATCTCCGGAAAGAACCCTGGTGGTGGACTTCAATCTGAGAGAAACTCTTCTAGTCTGACTGAGTAGATAGAGAAGCCTCTAAATTCTGCTGGCAGTGTGTAGGTAGAACTGGTACAACCAAATCAATCAAATCCCGTGGCCTCTCCAACATATCCTCTAACAAGGGATCAGAAAAAGTAGAACTATCCATCACGTGAGTACTACCGATCGGAACTGAAGGCTGAACAACTGGTTGGGCTTCTGATTTGGAAGCTGGTTGGTCATGATGATCCACTAGAGTGGGAGCAAAAGCAGACTGATCCGGTGGATCGATGGTACTAGTAACAGGCGGAGCAGTGGATGTAATAGTTGTTTGGGCTGCAATAACTGTGGAAATCGGGATAGTGGGAGGAATGGTAGTGATATTCTCGGAATTGGGTTGAGAACTCACATTGGGTATTCCATCCTGTCCTTTTTGATTGCGCTTAACTGGTGTCCATCTCTGGCGAGGTGCAGTCATAACCTCTTTCCCCTTACCCTTGTCTTTAGCTAGGACAGGTGGAGGTCTAGCAGTATGATCAACAACCAATGGGGGTATCGATGGTGGAGCAGGATGGGAACTAAAGGAACATTTTCCATCTATATGTCCAAAATGTCTACAACGAAAACAAAAATCCGGCACCTTATCGTATACAACAGGCTGCCAATATCCTCCCCATTTTTCCCTCTCTATCCAAACTCTGTCAGGGAGTCTACATTCTAGATCAACCTCAATACATACCCTCGCTTCACTAGGTCTACGAAGATCAGAGGTAGCTTCATCAATTCGAAGAGGGAGTCCAATAGCCTTAGCTATGGCGAACAGGGCACTCTTAGCCCGAAAATGAATAGGAAGCAAGGGGAATGACACCCAAACAGGAGCAATAGGAGCCTCATATTGTGGGCAAAAACTAGGGGTCCATTTAAAAACATGCATAGGACAACTATCGATATACCAAGTGGGTTTGAGGAATAATCGTGAGTAATCATCCTCGTGCGCCATATGAATAATAATGTGTGCATCATCGATAAGTCCAATCTCATAATCACCAATAAAACCAAAACGCATGAAATTTTCACGTACCTTAGTCATAGAAGGCTTACGGTGCACAAATTTCCCAACAAGTGTGAACCTGTAGGCCTCAGCCAAGAATTGCTCATCGGATTCATCAAAGAAAACTGCAGGCTCACCATGATGGATATATGGTTCCTTAGAGACCAAACTGTGGTGTTTGGAGTCCTCAGGTGCACGGAGGACTTGGGCAAATGATTTCTTCTGACTCCTTTCGGTCTGTGTGATCAGAGGTTTGCCATTGAGTGCAGCTGCGTAAGATCGAGGAGCTTGAATAGCTCCCGCAACTCCAGATGAAGGAACATATGCTTTAGTTGAATTCTGGGGCGACAAGGGGGCTCTATTCTGCAGATTTCTGGTAGGTTGCATGGGTTTTAGCTGAGTATTGGGAGGGGCAGAATTGATGTTTGAAGGTGCCTTATCAGTTGTAGGTGCCAAACTACCCAATTCGGGAGGAGCAGAATTGAGGATTGGGTGTGCCTTATCAGTTGTGGATGCCAAACTACCCAATTTGGGAATGGAAGGAATGTTTAAGTTCAACTCCCCAACCTTAGCTTTGGGAATGGGATTGGAATTCAATTGATCATTAATTCTACTAGTAGATGCATTACCAATGTTCTTAGGCCTATCAACAACATTAGTACAAACCGGATTTGGTTCCAAAACCGCAACCCCATTACCAATTGAAGCATGAGAATCAAGTTCACATTCAAGCACATTTGGGGATTTAATATTTTCAATTTGAGCACTAATTGGAGCAATTGGCGGTTGACCCATAGCCTTACCATCATCAATTGAAGTTCCCCCAGTCGAATTAAACAAATGGAGCAAAGAAGAATCATCAAAATCTGAAAAACCAAATTTTTTGAACATACCTTTAATGGTCGCCAACAATTCAGCCGAATTTTGTGGAAATTGGTGAAGACCCGACACTGGGCTAGGTGCACAAGGCTGGGAGGGGGCTAGCCCAGGTGGTCCGCCACCTTGGGTGGCGTGGGAAGCACCGGAATTGGCAGAAAGACCATTCTGCCCTCGCGAGTCCGAACAGGCCGAAACTTCAACTTGCAATTCGTTGTTAATGGGGCCAAATTGGGGGGAGCCCATGGCTGGGCTAGGTGCGCCAGGTGGGGGCGCACCCAGCCCAGGTGGTGCGCCAGCCTGGGTCGCCTCACCGGCGCCGGAATCGAAGTTTGAAATGGGCGAAATCGGCGACAGCGCAGCAGGCGACTTCTCTGGATCAAATTGGACCTGATTGGAAGGTGGTTTGGTTAAATTGATGGTGCAGTTGGGGTCGCCCAGGCGTGGGCTGTCGACCGGCAGTGGACCGCCGGCATGGGTCCGACCGGAAGGGCCGATTCCGGCAGAAAGTTCATTTTCTGTCAGTTTTTTTAAAAACGCGATAACTTCATTTTTGGGTGAAATTTCATGATTTTTGTTGCTATGATAAGGTGGTGAAATGGGCTTTCTAATGATACCCTTTTCTGGTGGTTTTCGACGTAAAATTTTGACGGAATTTTTTTTTATTTTGTGCAATTGTAGAGAGAAGGGAGAGCATTTGGGGTTAGAGAGAGCAAATGTAAGGTGAAGAATGGTTTTGGTTTAGGGTTTAGGGTTAGGGTTTAGGGTTAGGGGTTTAGGGTTTAGGGTTAGGGGTTTAGGGTTTACAGTTTAGGGTCTAGGGTTTAGGGTTTACGGTTTACGGTTCAGGGTTCAGGGTTCAGGGTTCAGGGTTCAGGGTTTAGGGTTTGGGGTTAGGGTTCGGGGTTAGGGTTCGGGGTTCGGGGTTCGGGTTCGGGTTGAGGGTTGAGGGTTGAGGGTTGAGGGTTTGGGGTTTGGGGTTTGGGGGTTTGGGGTTTGGGGTTTGGGGTTTAGGGTTTAGGGTTTAGGGTTTTTTTTTTTTTTTTTGTGGAAGGAGGGCGGTACCTCCGAGAGTTTTATTAATATGTCCTCACTTGTGGCGGAGGAAAACCGTGGTTACAACTGAAGTAAAGCAAAGCAATAAATGAGGAAGTACTACTTCCCTTACAGTAAAAGTAAAGAAAAGCAGTAAAAGAGGAAGTACTACTTCCCTTACAATGAAAGAAGCAATAAACGAGGAAGTACTACTTCCCTTACAAAATGAGTAATCTAAAACAGTAAAAGAGGAATTAGCACTATCCTTATAACAAAAATAAAGTAAAGCAGTAAACAAGGAAGTACTACTTCCCTTACACGTGAAGTTACGAAAAATAGTGAACGAGGAAGTACTAAGTACCATAAAAGCTGAGCAAAAGTAAGAAATGTAAACAGAAACAATAAAAGCAGTAACAGAAAGAAGCAGGTAACCTATAACAAAATTAAACTCTGAAACTTGGTAAACCATACCTGTCTATCTGAAGAAGGGCCCTAATGTGCCTTGGTAATTCAGTAGGGCCATATACCTGGTATCTGCGATGGTGCCAGCCCTCAGTAGCAAGTGCATCTGCCACTTGATTCCCCTCTCTGAAGATATGGGAAATCGTATCTCTGTCGAATGAAAGAAAGTCTACAATCTGGCGAAGTGTGCCCTGTAGGCTCCATGGACCACCACCTCGAAGAATGCAGTGAATAGCCACACTGGAGTCTGCCTCAACCCAAATGTCCGATAGTCCAAGATCTCTCGCTAGCAGAATACCATCGCGAATAGCCCTCAGTTCAGCTTCTAAGATCAAACACTGCCCATACGATGCTGAGAAGGCGCTGATGCAGTTCCCAGCGTGGTCCCTAATGATGCCTCCCCCACTTGCAATCCCATCCTTGACACAGCCATCGGTATTGATCTTGACTGATCCAACAGATGGGGTACGCCACCAGACCATAATAGGAGGGGGAGATGTAGGAAGGGTCAAATAAACACCAAACAAAGGAGCGACCTGTATATCATCCCGCCAATGTAGCGGTCGAAATAATCTACCAGTATGAATGAATGAAATCATACGGTAGACCCTCCATATGATACGCCTCGAACTCATGTTAATGTTCCTGTGCTTCGCATCATTTCTCTCGGTCCAAATAAACCAAAAAATCAAAAGAGGGATAATGATGCGAATATGCCCATTCCGTGTAAACTGTCCGGAGTACCTCCAACGAAGGAATCTCTGTCTAACACTTTCTCCTGGACACATGGTGATTTGAAATAAATCCCCAAAATGCTGCCATACATGCTCTGAAATGCTGCTGTCAGTAAAGATGTGAGTGATGGTCTCGATAGCAGAGCAACACTGACATTTAGAAGCCAATTGAATGCCAGTCCTTCTCTGAATAATAACATCCACTGGTATCAAGTTCTGCCATAATCTCCAACAGAAAAGAGAAACAGTTGGAGGTATTACAGGGTTCCATAATAAACGGAATGAATCCTGAGCTGGCTTGCTAGTACGGATGAGTTGCCAAGCTGATTTAGTGGTAAATCTACCATCGGAGGTGGCCCTCCAGAAAATGCGATCCGAAGCATCAAGGCAAAGGGGAATCGATGCAATCTGTTCTGCCATAACTGATGGGAGGATCTGTAGTAATCGCTCAAAATCCCATCCAGTTTCTCCAAAAAATTCCTGCACCTTAACAGATGTATGCTGTCTATGAGGCAAGACAGATGCCAATGTAGCCTCGCCCATCCAGCAGTCATGCCAAAAGAAAATCTGCCCACAACCGAGATCCCATGCAATATGTGGCTCAGCACGTGGTCCAAATCTTTTCAGTCTCTTCCAAACAGGGGAGGCTGAATGAGGAACAGTTGCAAGTGATGGATGTGTCCCTTTACAGTATTTGCCCAGTAAGAACCGAGCCCAAAGCGAACCTTGAGACCTCAACTGCCACCATAATTTTAGAGAGAATGTGTCTACCATATCCTGTAATCGTCTAAAGCCAAGACCACCCTCCTCAGTTGGCCGACATATCTCCTTCCAACTCCGCCAATGTAATCTACGTGCATGGTCCTTCGAATCCCATAGGAATCGCGCAAAAATGCTCTCTAGCTTTTTCAAGACGACCTTAGGAGGTCGCATAATCTGGAAGAGGTACAATGGTAGGGACGATAAAACAGATCTCAGTAAAGTAATCCTACCACCAGGAGATAGGAGACGTGAAGCCCATCCAGAAATCCTATTCCTGACTTTCATAATGAGGTCGTCATACAAAAAGCTCCTCTTGGCCCCTTTAAATAGCGGAACTCCCAAGTATGTGAATGGTTGTCTCTGATGCGAAAAGCCAGTTAGAATCACGAGCCTGCGGATCTGAATATCCGATGATCGCCTATGCAGAATAAGACCACTCTTATCCCGGTTTACCAGTTGTCCAGACACTCCCTCATAGTGTTCCAAACAGTCAAGAACCCTTTTGATAGACTTTTTCTGGCCATTGGAAAATATAATGATGTCGTCTGCAAAGGCAAGATGTGAAACAATAGACATACCTCCGTGTCGATACTGCATACTAGGATAGGCCTGGAACTTCTGGATGAGCAGGCGAGAGAAGTAGTCAGCAGCAATAATGAACAAGGAAGGGGAGATAGGATCCCCTTGTCTGAGGCCACGTGTGGATGAAAAGAAACCACAAGGACGGCCATTCAAGAGGACCGAGAAACGACATTCCGAGATACACCTTCGAATCCTGTCAATCCACAACTGGTCAAAACCAAACTCCGCAAGGATCGAGTAGATGAATCCCCAATCCATGCGATCATATGCTTTGGCCATGTCAAGTTTCAGCATAGTATTCCCTCCGCGCACTCTATCATCCAATGTATGCAAAAGCTCCTGAGTCAGTAAAACATTATCTCCAATGAGGCGACCGGGAACGAAACCACTCTGCGGGGGGGAGATGATACGCGGCAGCAATGAACTCAATCTGGTATTCAACAGCTTAGTGATAAGTTTGTTGAACACCGTGCATAAGCTGATAGGTCTGAATTCCGTCCATTTACAAGCATTCTCCCGCTTAGGGAGCAAAATAATAGACGTGGCAGAAAAACCTCGCGGCAAATGGCCTCCCTCGAAGAAATCAATGACCGCATCGAAAACATCATCTTTAATAATATCCCAACAGTGCTGATAAAATAAGGATGAAAATCCATCAGGTCCAGCAACACTGTCAGCATCAATACTGAATATGGCCTCTCGCACCTCGTCGATCAAAGGAAGACGGTTGAGTTCCATATTTTCAGTCTCAGTCAAAATTTTGGGTATGATATTAGGACGGATGGGGTCCAAAGGCTGTGTAGGTGCAGTAAGTAAATCCTGAAAGAACGAGATTGCCGATCTCTGTATGTCAGTAGGGGTAGATAGAACTTCCCCTGTCTCCTTCGTGATATTCCTGATACGAGATTTGATTCTTCTGCCCTGGACCATAGAGTGGAAATATCGTGTGTTGCGGTCTCCCTCACACGCCCAACGGGAACCAGCCTTTTGTTTCCAAAAACCCTCTTCAATTGCTAGGGTGAGGTTTAATTCAGCCTGTGAACGATGAAGTGAATCTCTATGTTCCGGTGTAGGATCACTATCGAACTCGGTCTCCGCCTGGTCAACTCTCTCCTCAGCTTCCCTAACCCGTTGGAAAACATCCCCAAATACTTGTCGATTCCACCACCGTAAGCCCTGTTTCAGCCTGAAGAATTTCTCCCAAAGAGCAGCCATCCCCGTAAGTTGAGTAGGGAATGACCACTTCTGAGAGACAAAGGCCAAGAAATCATGATGTTTCGTCCAAACATTGAGAAAACGAAATGGACGCGGACCCAAATCATCTTCAGAAGTCCAGTGAAGAAGAAGGGGTGAGTGATCAGAAGAAGTCCGATTAAGGTGCGTCACAGTAAACTGTCTACAAAAATCAGTAGCAATAGGGTTAATCAGGACTCTATCCAGCCTCTTACTGACTCTCCCATTAGTCCAGGTGAACTGGGACCCAGAAAACCCGGCATCCTCAAGCCCACAATCAAGCATCATATCAGAAAAGGCAGTAGATCCGCGATCTCTCCTACTATGTCCTGTACGCTCTCCATCATGAGCAATAACATTGAAATCCCCACCAACTAACCAAGGGTCGTCCATGGAGATGGAGATGTGGTGAAGACCCGCCCACAAGTCCCTTCTAGTCGAAGCCTCACATGCTGCATAGACGGCCGTCAAGCAAATTGGTCTAGTAATCCTATGATCAACAATTTTAACATGTAGAAACTGAATGTGATCCTGAAGAACCGTTAAATCCGTACCAATACACCAAAAACACCAAATCTTATTCGACTCATTCTGAACACCATAGTCGAAGCGTAAATAGCGGCGAACGAATTCAAAACTCTTATCCAATACCATAGGCTCCAAAATAACCAAGAAATAAACCTGATGAAGAAGAATAAGTTTCTTCAGGCGTCTGCGAGTAGCTACACTAGCTACACCTCGCACATTCCAGATGATGGCACTCATCTGGAAACGCGTGAGGAGGTATCCTGCGACCGACTTCTGGTCGCCATCCTAGAAACTGAGGTGTTAGTGACTTTAGCGGTCCTCTTACGACTAACTGGTACAAAACCATCATCCTCCGTCCTGTCAACCATGCCAACTAAGTCATCAGACGAAGATCTGCGGAAGGAACCCTGATGATGGACTTCAATCTGAGAGAAACTCTCAGAATCTGACTGAGTGGATAGAGAAGCCTCCAAATTCTGCTGACAATGTGTAGGAGAGACTGGCACATCCAGGTCAATGGAATCCCGTGACCTTTCCATCATATCCTCT
Organism: Fraxinus americana; assembly: GCA_035079005.1. Lineage (NCBI taxonomy): Eukaryota > Viridiplantae > Streptophyta > Magnoliopsida > Lamiales > Oleaceae > Fraxinus > Fraxinus americana. The sequence continues at coordinate 9,576 of CM068706.1, read as the reverse complement.
AAAAGAGGATCAACATATATAGGGCTACCAATCATACTGGTAGTGGTGATCGGATCCGAGGACTGACCCACAGGTTGAGCATCAGATGTGGGGGCTGGTTGGTCATGATGGGCCATCTGAGTAGGAGGAAAGGTATTCTGATCTGGTGGTATAGAAATAGTAACATGTGGCTCGGCGGTGGAAGTAGTAACTGTATGAGCTGCCGTAAATGTGGTATTCGGGATGGTGGAAGGTAGGGAAGTAATAATCTCGGAAGTGGAAGGGTTATTCATAGAGGATGTACCATCTTGTCGTTTATGATTGCGTTTAACCGGGGTCCATCTCTGGCGAGGAGCAGTCACAACTTCCTTACCCTTACCCTTATCTTTAGCCGGGGCTGGTGGAGGCCTAGCAGTTTCATTAACCACAACAGGGGGTACCACTGTAACCAATGGTGGGGGGGAATGCGAGCTATTAGAACATTTTTCATCAATATGTCCAAAATGTCTACATTGAAAACAGAAATCCGGGACTTTATCATAGACCACAGGCTGCCAATATCCACCCCATTTTTCTCTCTCAATCCAGACTCTATCAGGAAGTCTACATTCCAAATCAACCTCAATACAAACCCTAGCTTCACTAGGACGACGGAGATCAGAAGTTGCTTCGTCAATACGAAGAGGGAGTCCAATAGCCTTTGCAATGGCGAAGAGAGCACTCTTAGCCCGAAAATGAATAGGTAGTAATGGAAATGAAACCCAAACAGGAGCAATAGGAGCCTCATACTGCGGGCTAAAACTAGGGGTCCACTTAAAGACACGCATAGGACAACCATCAATATACCAAGTAGGTTTGAGGAATAATCGTGAGTAATCATCCTCGTGCGCCATGTGAATGATAATGTGTGCATCATCAATAAGACCAATTTCATAAGCACCAATAAATCCAAAGCGCATAAAGTTTTCGCGTACCTTATTCATAGAAGGCTTGCGATGCACGAACTTACCAACAAGTGTAAACCTGTAGGCTTCAGCCAAAAATTGCTCATCTGATTCATCAAAGAAAACTGCAGGCTCGCCATGATGAATATATGGTTCCTTAGAGACCAAACTGCGGTGTCTGGAGTCCTCAGGAGCTCGGAGGACTTGGGCAAATGATTTCTTCTGACTCCGTTCAGCTTGCGTAATCAACGGTTTACAATTGAGTGCAGCTGCATAAGATCGAGGGGCTTGGGTCACTCCCGTAACTCCAGAAGGAGGACCAGATGGTTTAGCTGGGTTCTGGGCCGGCAAGGGAGGGCCAGGTCTATTCTGCAGATTTTTGGTCTGTTGCACAGGCATCGATGTCGTAGTGGGAGGAGCTAATTTCAATGTAGGCTGGTCCTTAACAATTGTAGGAACAGAAGTACCCAAATTAGGCATTATGGGAATTGCACTGACTGTATGTTGAGAGGTAACATTGAGACTCGATTGATCAACAATTCTTTCAATTGGCATTTGACCCATGATCTTAGGACCCTCAGTTGATGTTGGGATGACTGAATTTGATGCAAGATTAACAAAGGGTTCACCAATTTCAGCACACAAATCCTTTTCACCTTCATCTCCAATAGGTTTAATCAATCCCTCAATTTGGGTGACAATTGGATCAATTGATTGTTTACCCATGGTGTTATCAACCTCAAGAACATTCCCCTTCATCGAATTAATCAGTTGTAGCAAAAAAGATTCATCAAATTTTCGAGAATTGTACCTTTCGCAAACTGCCTGAATTGCTCCCAGAAATTGAGCAGCCTCTGGTCGAAATTGGTGGAAGCCCATGGTGGGGTTGGGTGCGCCAGGTGGTGGGGAACCCAGCCCAGGTGGTCCGCCACCATGGTTGTCACCACCGGCGTCGGAATTGGATTTTTTCCCAGGCGAAATCGCTGTTGTCGCGACAGGGCAGTATTCAACCCCAAATTCATCCTGTTTTAGACTCGATTGTGACGAATTAACTCCTTGCCCAGAGTCGTTTGGACCTGGGGAAGACTCCAGGAGTGGTCCGCCTCCATGGTTATTACCGCCGGCGCCGGAATTTACGTTTTGAGCAGGCGACTTCGCAATAGTCGCGACTGGCGAGACAGTTTCTGCAAAATTGGATGGCTGTAAAATTTTTTGTGGTGATTTGCTGGCATGGGGGGGATCGTTCAGTGATGGGCAAACGGCCAGTGGTGGTCGCCGGCCATGGGTGTGGCCGGAAGGGCAGATTCCGGCCGTTTCACCATTTTCTGGCAGTTTTTTTAAAAAATTCATATCTCCTTCGTTTTTGGGTGAAATTGCATGATTTTTGTTGGTATGAGAAGCTAATTTTAAGGGCTTTATTGGTGTACCAGAATCAGGAGGTTTGGGAGGACGAATTTTTTCGAGATTTTCTTGCATTTTTGACCAATTCTAGAGAGAAGGGAGAGCATTTGAGGTTAGAGAGAGAAAGTAAAAAGGGTTTAGGGTTTGGGGTTCGGGGTTCGGGGTTCGGGTTTCGGGTTTCGGGTTTCGGGTTTCGGGGTTTCGGGGTTCGGGTTCGGGGTGCGGGGTTTCGGGTTAGGGGTTCGGGGTTTCGGGTTCGGGGTTTAGGGTTCGGGGTTGGGGGTTTGGGGTTGGGGGTTTGGGGTTTGGGGTTTGGTTTGGGATTTGGGGTATAGGGTTTAGGGTATAGGGTTTGGGGTTTGGGGTTTGGTTTGGGATTTGGGGTTTTGGGTTTGGGGTTTGGGTTTGGGGTTTGGGGTTTAGGGTTTGGGGTATAGGGTTTAGGGTATAGGGTTTGGGGTTTGGGGTTTGGTTTGGGATTTGGGGTTTGGGGTTTGGGTTTTGGGTTTGGGGTTTGGGTTTGGGGTTTTGGGTTTGGGGTTTTGGGTTAGGGGTTCGGGTTGGGGGTTTCGGGTTCGGGGTTTCGGGTTCGGGGTTTCGGGTTCGGGGTTTCGGGTTTCGGGTTCGGGGTTTCGGGTTTCGGGTTTCGGGTTTCGGGTTTCGGGTTTCGGGGTTCGGGGTTCGGGGTTCGGGGTTCGGGGTTCGGGGTTCGGGGTTCGGGGTTCGGGGTTCGGGGTTCGGGGTTCGGGGTTCGGGTTTAGGGTTTAGGGTTTAGGGTTTAGGGTTTAGGGTTTAGGGTTTAGGGTTTAGGGTTTAGGGTTTAGGGTTTAGGGTTTAGGGTTTAGGGTTTAGGGTTTAGGGTTTAGGGTTTAGGGTTTAGGGTTTAGGGTTTAGGGTTTAGGGTTTAGGGTTTAGGGTTTAGGGTTTAGGGTTTAGGGTTTAGGGTTTAGGGTTTAGGGTTTAGGGTTTAGGGTTTAGGGTTTAGGGTTTAGGGTTTAGGGTTTAGGGTTTAGGGTTTAGGGTTTAGGGTTTAGGGTTTAGGGTTTAGGGTTTAGGGTTTAGGGTTTAGGGTTTAGGGTTTAGGGTTTAGGGTTTAGGGTTTAGGGTTTAGGGTTTAGGGTTTAGGGTTTAGGGTTTAGGGTTTAGGGTTTAGGGTTTAGGGTTTAGGGTTTAGGGTTTAGGGTTTAGGGTTTAGGGTTTAGGGTTTAGGGTTTAGGGTTTAGGGTTTAGGGTTTAGGGTTTAGGGTTTAGGGTTTAGGGTTTAGGGTTTAGGGTTTAGGGTTTAGGGTTTAGGGTTTAGGGTTTAGGGTTTAGGGTTTAGGGTTTAGGGTTTAGGGTTTAGGGTTTAGGGTTTAGGGTTTAGGGTTTAGGGTTTAGGGTTTAGGGTTTAGGGTTTAGGGTTTAGGGTTTAGGGTTTAGGGTTTAGGGTTTAGGGTTTAGGGTTTAGGGTTTAGGGTTTAGGGTTTAGGGTTTAGGGTTTAGGGTTTAGGGTTTAGGGTTTAGGGTTTAGGGTTTAGGGTTTAGGGTTTAGGGTTTAGGGTTTAGGGTTTAGGGTTTAGGGTTTAGGGTTTAGGGTTTAGGGTTTAGGGTTTAGGGTTTAGGGTTTAGGGTTTAGGGTTTAGGGTTTAGGGTTTAGGGTTTAGGGTTTAGGGTTTAGGGTTTAGGGTTTAGGGTTTAGGGTTTAGGGTTTAGGGTTTAGGGTTTAGGGTTTAGGGTTTAGGGTTTAGGGTTTAGGGTTTAGGGTTTAGGGTTTAGGGTTTAGGGTTTAGGGTTTAGGGTTTAGGGTTTAGGGTTTAGGGTTTAGGGTTTAGGGTTTAGGGTTTAGGGTTTAGGGTTTAGGGTTTAGGGTTTAGGGTTTAGGGTTTAGGGTTTAGGGTTTAGGGTTTAGGGTTTAGGGTTTAGGGTTTAGGGTTTAGGGTTTAGGGTTTAGGGTTTAGGGTTTAGGGTTTAGGGTTTAGGGTTTAGGGTTTAGGGTTTAGGGTTTAGGGTTTAGGGTTTAGGGTTTAGGGTTTAGGGTTTAGGGTTTAGGGTTTAGGGTTTAGGGTTTAGGGTTTAGGGTTTAGGGTTTAGGGTTTAGGGTTTAGGGTTTAGGGTTTAGGGTTTAGGGTTTAGGGTTTAGGGTTTAGGGTTTAGGGTTTAGGGTTTAGGGTTTAGGGTTTAGGGTTTAGGGTTTAGGGTTTAGGGTTTAGGGTTTAGGGTTTAGGGTTTAGGGTTTAGGGTTTAGGGTTTAGGGTTTAGGGTTTAGGGTTTAG